>CM068358.1:37207337-37289837 GCA_034769755.1 Odontamblyopus lacepedii
CTACTGCCTCTACTACTACTACTGCTACTACTACTACTACTACTATTATGCTACTACTGCTACTACTGCTACTACTGCTACTACTACTACAATTTCAAGTACTATTACTACTACTACAACAACAAGTTGCAAGTAGTTTGCAAATTTTACTCAACATTTCAACATTTAATTTCGAGTGTTGAATTTGAGGCCCTGAAAATCTCTGTACTGAATATATATACACATATATATACCGAAAAGGTGATTATTTTGAGTTTTTAAACACTTAAAATACTTAATACCAAATCCGAGTCCAAATCCAAATTATCTCCCTTCTTCAACTTTAGCGGCTTTCCTTTTGGCGCCTTCAAACGCACTCGCCCAAATCTACAATCTAAAACCAAACAAAAGCCTGCGATATTCCAAAAACACCGGATCTCCTGCGGCCCGAGCCAAGTTAAAATTAGCCGCAGCATATTGCCACTTAACTACACAAGAACTACTAATCCCCGAAGGTTTGGAGCGGTACTTTTGGAGGGCCCCGCGCCTCCCAGAAGCTCATAAGGAAAAACCGGCGCTTCCTCTTCCAGCCGCCGCATATGCTCGGGATGCGCGCGGGCGAAAGTTAGTGCCCAAAATGAATCTGTCAATATTTAAAAACACGGAGGGGACTGACTCACGCGGGAGGCTGCCAGGCGCCGCTCCTCTTTCTTGGACGCGCCGCACTTTGATTGGCGGCGGAGGTTTTCTGGAGGGACTCGTGTCGCGTTTCGAAGTATTTTTGGTTGTACTTTTTAATGCAGTGGTAGAAGTGTTAAGCGGCGGTGACAGGTTTTCGGTGGTGCGTGGTTTTTTTTTGGAATCCGCAGGAGATATTGGGGGTAAAAGTAGTGAAAGTGATGGACTTAAGTGGACATTTTAGGGATCTGCAGTTTTACGTTAAGGTGGAATGTGGGACTTTTCTGGTTCAGGGTCCGTCAAATGGTTTTCTACTGAAGATCAGGACTAAAACAGGACTAAAACAGGATTAAAACAGGACTAAAACAGGATTAAAACAGGACTAAAACAAGACTAAAATAGGCCTATATCAAGACTGAATCAGGACCAAAACAGGATGATATCAGGGCTATAACAGGCATAAAACAAGACTATGACAGGACGAAAACAGGACTAAACCAGCACTCAAAACAGGACTATATCAAGACTAAACCAGGACTATATCAGGGCTGAATCAGGACTAAAACAGTCAGGCTAAAAATTCAAATAGGACTTGATTAAAACAGGACTACATCAGGACTAAAACAGAACTATATCAGGACTAAAACAGGGCTATATCAAGACTGAATCAGGACTAAAACATGACTAAAGCGAGATTAAACCAGGACCAATACAGGACTAAACCAGGACTAAAACCAGGACTAAACCAGGATTAAACCAGGACATAGATAGGCAGCTTTAATACCATAGCGTGGAACATTCTAGGCAATAGCAGCATCTTTTTTTCATTCGCATAAAAAAAAAAAAAATTTAAATTGTAAAACTGAAAATTCTATTTGTAAAATGTGATTCACATTTGTGGATCACCGATTACGCAAATTCAGCGATTTCCTCTATGGCATATTTTTGAGACGCAAAATCCACAAATCCAATAGATATATATTTACAAATACACATCTATTTGTAAAGACCAAAATAACACATCACAAATATTAAATGTGCATTTGTGGATATCGAAGAAACACATGTACAACCTAGTGCTGTCAGTCGAGTTAACATTACTGTCCCATCAATTATCATTTTAATACTTTTATCAACACAGAAAAGTGATAGGCTTTGTGCAAATGTGTTTTTTTTTATTGTAACTGTGTTTGCGGCCGTGTTTGTCGCCCCAACGCTGCTGTACTCAGGGCGATGACGTCCTCACACGACGCTGTTTGTTTACATGTGGCAGCAGAGCAACGCTTCAGTGGAGAAAATAAGTCCAGCGACAGAAATATCTATTAAACAGTGAGACAGATGTGAGTCCTGCAGCAATTTGCTCCTCCAGGAGTTTATGGAGAGAACGACAGCTCAGAGCAGAGAGGACAGGAGGAGAGAGGCTGAAACGCTTCTGTCTCTGTCACCGTCCTTATCGAAGGTCATAGATATGATCAAAGGTCAGTATTCGGCGTATGTTTTGGAGCGACTTTATTTCATGTTTTCTTCGTATGAATAACATCAGCTCACACATAGGACTTCTCTGTTTTGAACAAATTGTTTTCCTTCCTGTTTACACTCGGATCCTGTAGATTTCTAATGTTACAGCAGTGGCCACAGCTTATGAAAAAACTATTTTGCAATAAAAAAAGATTTTTTGCATTAACTCGTTAATAACGTGATATTTTTGACAGCATTAGTACAAACCAATGACTATTTGTAGATCGCCCTCTGTGCATTTGTGAATAGTAATGAGACAAAAGTAATAATAAACATGGCTTAAAGTTCACAAGAATCCATTTTGTGTAATATAGGACCTTAAACACAACTGAAACACAAATTGCAAAAAAAGCGGTAAACACAAATAGAAAAAAGTGTCTGATGCCTGATTTACCCCACGCAAACTTCTAATCTCAAAAGCCCCATTAGCGAAGCTTTAAAACACGTCTCCCCAACTCGTGAACAGTCCGTTTTAATCAGCCGTACTTTAATGAACGTGTACAGACAGCATTATTAAAACACAAATAAACAACTTCTCTGAGCCGCTGCCAAACGTAAAAGTGCCCGTCTCGTTCCAGGATCATTATAAAGCCATTGATGTTTCAGTTGTAATTATTCCCCGGCCTTAATCTGCTCATTAAAGATGCAGATTCGGCGCTAACGACGATAGCGTATCACGGTGATTAGCCGCGAGTACAAATCAGGTGAGACAAAGGGCTTGATGGAGCGGCCTCGTCTCGGCGCTGTACGTTGATTGTGAGTTCGAGCGGAATAATTGTCGATTGTTTTGGAGGTTGTGGTTGTGTTGTGTGAGGGAGAAGTGGGGCTGAAGTTTGTGTCAAAGTCATTTTAGAAGTGTGAAAAGTGAACAAATAGCAATTATAGTTTTAAAGGTTTGAGTTTTCAGGTCTTTTAAGGGGCTGATATTACACAATTTCTTTATCTAATCCAGTCCACTTTATTTCTATAGCGCATTTTATAAGCCTGGCAGTTTCTAAAGTGCTGCACAAATACATTAATACGATAAAAACAGTAAATTATAAATAAAACATAAATAAAAACTAATACAAATATAAAAAATTAATAAAATCAAATGTAAAATGAAATTAAAATCCAGAGAGTAAAAGTGGGTTTTAAGACGAGACTTAAAACTCTGCACTAGGGGGTGCTGTTGGGACATTGGGGGGGCAGAGAGCTCCAGAGTTTAGGGTCGGTCACAGAGAAGGTCCTTGTTTTAAGGCTCCGTTTACACGTACACGGATATTTTTTAAAAACTGAGAAATTTCCCTTAGTTTACACACAAACGGAGAATTCGCCTCTGAAAACAAATCTTTCTAAAAACTCCGGCTAAAGTGGAGCTTTTGGAAAACTATGGTTTGGCTTTTGGAAAACTATGGTTTTGCGTGTAAAGTGACATAAACGTGCGACCAGTGTTAACGTTTTTCTCTGGTGATGATCAGAAGCGTCAGAGCAGCAGTCACGTTACTTCTGGTGCAAACACTTCTGTCCTGTGTTTGCATTTGCACAGCTGATGTTTCATATCGATGAAGAGACGAATGAGGCTCGGAGCTCAGTGATTTTCTCTCTTCTCCTTACGACTCGAAGACCCAGTCGCCGTCACCGCCAATGTCACTGTTTTTGGGTCCGACCTGGGTGGACGCCGTCTGGTGGGATCATTTTGAAAATTAAGTGCTTGTCCTGGAGGAGCGTCGTGAAAATTTTAGGATGTCGTGGTCATCACTGCTGTTTCTCTCCGACTCGCTGTGTCCTCACATCAAGGGTGAGACGACCGTCATCGCTCGATGGCATATTTATGAGGGCTCATGTAAATAGAAACTTTTTTGAAAACGGTGCTGTGTGCACAATGTTATTTCGGAAAACGGAGCGAGGGAAATATTCGTTTTTAAAAATATCCATGTACATGTAAACGGGGCCTAAGTCTCGTCTAAGGCCCCACGAGCTGGAGCCCTCAGACCTCAGAGAACGAGCGTAGGAGTAAATCTGGATGAGGTCCGAGATGAAACATGGGCCCGATCCATTCAATGCTTTAAAATTAAACAATAAAATCTTAAAATCAACTCGAACTCGAACAGAAATCCAACACAAAGACACAAGGATTATTGTGATACCGATGTTATAATGAATCCTTATACCACACTCACTCCATCACATCACTTTTCATCATTCTGAAAGCCCAGGATGAGTAAAGTACCAATATCATAATTTCTGAAGACCATTAGTCATAGAGTGTGTTTACCTGCGCTCGAGTATCCCGGTTAGTATCGGGTTTTGTGAGTGTCCATGTAGATGCAGGATCCTGATTTCTCACTCCTAGAGCTGTACTGAGCATGTGCGAACACAAGTAACAGATACGGTAGGAGCAGATACTTTCCCAAAACGACTCAAACTCAGTAAAATGTGGTACTTAAAAATGAAATAAAGTCTACTTTTAAAATACAACCACATTTAAACCCCAGGTTCAGGTCGGTGGTGGTTTTTGCTCTTGAACCAAACTGACTCTGTCTTTTGTTGTAGTTTTAACTGTTAAAAACAGCTATTCTGACATGCCATTATTCAGACACTGACGTCTAATTGTCAGAGTAGCGGTATAAACATTAGTTTTCAAGCGTCCCACTACTTAATCTTTTTTTTTTTCTTGGTCTGAGTAGCACTTTGCTATTTTTCAAACATTCTGCTTTTCTGGCATGAATAATATGAATGTGACAGCCTATTATACTTTGCGCACCCATAGATCATAAAATGCTTGGACCGATGTGAAGCTCTTGAGTTTTCAAAATGAAAAACTGGGACTCCCCCGGTTTGTGCTGGTTGGTAATAATAAAATTGTGAAATAAGTGCGTAATTAAGGAGAATCATTCTGCACTCCCATTCATGACGAGCATGCGAGTCAGTATAGTCACATTTTCTTTGTGGTTTGGTCATTTTTAAGCAGCTTTTCTGTATTTTACCAAAACAAATGACAGTTTATGCTTCTCTTTACTGTTGGCTGGTGTCAAATTGGTCAAAAATAGGGACATCTTGGACATTTCATGTATAAAAGTGGGACAAATCAGTGGTTTTGTATAGATCCACTGGGACAGGGGACACAGGGCTCAAAACCAGGACTGTCCCGGGTAAATAGGGACGTCGGGACACACTATTTTTGTCGCACATTAAAAAATCCTGTAATGTGTGGCGCCTTTTAGACTTTTCCTCATTCTTAACTATACATAACAATATTTAAAGCTGATTATTCACAGCAGCTAACACCGATATCAGCATAGTCCAGCCCAATTATGATAGTTTACAGAAAAAATATAGACAAAAAGTGTGGGTTTTATGTTTTTTATGACTTGAGGCAGACCTGCAGCGCCCCGGAGCCGCACACGCCCCTCCTCAGCATCAAATATTAAAGTATTGTTTTATTTACAGCTAGCATTAGCATTAGCACTTATTTACAGCTAGCATTAGCATGAGCGTGATAAGCATATTCTCTGTAGCTCCGCGTGGCGCTGCTTTACGGCCTCATAACTCTGCCCTCACTCCGCGCTCAATTTACACCAGATTTCTGCTGCAAAATCACTTTTACCTCCGACCTGCGACGCTGACTTACGACCGCAACAAAGAGCGAGTAAATCAGACGCAAACGGAGAAACCCGGACTGAGATTTACGGAGCTGGAAAGTGTAAAAGTGTGAAATGTGTATGTTCTCCGTGTGTTTGTTGACCGTGTGTTTCTCAGACACGAGGCTCTGGGTTTGAGTCCTGATCGCTCTGAGTGGAGTTTAGTTAGACTGTCGCCTGGTCCTGGTTTAGTCTGGGTTTAGCTCTGGTTTAGCTCTGGTTTAGTCCTGGTTTAGTCCTGATGTATTCCTGGTTTAGCCTTAGTTTAGTCCTGGTTTAGCCCTGGTCTAATTCTGGTCTAATCCTTCTTTAGAACTGTTTTAGTCCTGGTCTAGTCCTGGTTTAGTCTTAGTTTAGAAATGGTTTAGACCTGGTTTAGCTCTGGTTTAGTCCTGGTTTAGCCCTGGTTTAATTCTGGTGTAATCCTGCTTTAGAACTGTTTTAGTCCTGGTCTAGCCCTGGTCCAGACCTAGTTTAGACCTGGTTTAGCCCTGGTTTAGCCCTGGTTTAGCCCGGGTTTAGGCCTTGTTTAGACCTGGTTTAGACCTGGTTTAGACCTTGTTTAGTCCTGGTTTAGCCCTGGTCTAATCCTGCTTTAAAACTGTTTTAGTCCTGGTCTAGTTCTGGTTTATCAGAATCAGAATTTCTTTTATTCATCCCACAGGGGAAATTTTCTTTGTCTTAGTCTTTAGTCTTAGTTTAGACCTGGTTTAGCCCTGGTGTAGTCCTGGTTTAGATGTTGTTTAGTCCTGGTTTAGACCTGGTTTAAACCTGGTTTAGACCTGGTTTAAACGCTCCACACTGGATATCAGAACCAGGAGTTTGGTTCGGGAAACAGGAATCGGCCGTTCTCCATGTTTTCCATTATTCATTTAACACAAAATCGAAAACTGAAAAAAAGAGTTTGTTTTCTTTTGGTTTTACTTCGAAAAACGAATGAACGAAAGATACACGGATTCTCCAGCTGTTTTAGAGGAGGAAACATCATTCGAACACAACTTAAACCTCACAAGAGTCCAGATTTGCATAATATAGGACCTTTAAAGAATATATTTAAAGTCCTGCTGTCCAAACAGAGACACACGAGTCCACCAAAAGTCCACCGCGTCCAAACCTCAGACTGTAGCGTTTGTCTGAAAGTGAAGAGCCAATCCGTAAAACGTGACAGCTGGCATCCCGGCTCCGAACAATCTCCACAAGACACTTTCCGCAGCTCATTAATATTCATGAGTTCTAACGCCGCGTTTGGACGGGTCTGACCAAACTCCAGATCTCCAAAACACAATCAGACATTTATACAGGAAAGAAAAGATCGTACGACACCGTTTTCTGAAGGTCTAACGTTTCCTCAGCACAAACAGACCTGGAGAGGAGAGAGAAAGAGCTGCAAGAGCAAAAAGAGCAGTTTTGAGTGTATTTATTTGACATTTTTATACTGTTTCGTGAATTTCCTGCTCTACATTCACTTTCACTTTCATTTATTGCGATGTTGAGTCGCGCAGTGATTTTCTCGGGCAAAATACCTGTGTAAAAGTGTCGCATATTTTTGAGCAGCTTCATAAATCTGCCCCAACACCAAATCTTCACCCAACAAGGTCGACAAAGAACATATTCTGTCCATGAAGAATTTATCCACAACGATCGAGGGAAGAAAGACGAAAACTTAAAGGAAACGACGACGAGCATCAGTGAAACGACTGAGCGACACTAACGTTATGGTCACGAATAAAACATAAATAACTTCTTCACTCAGACTAATTCTAAAATTAAAAATCGATTTTGTGATGTCGATATTAGCATTGACAGAGAGATTTGTGTGGTTTAAATGGTCGACATTTAATCTGTGAACATCTGTAGCATTTAAACTGCACAAATCTCTCTGTCTTTGCTAATATTAGCATCACAAAATCAATTTTTAATCTTAATTGCACATATTCGTCCGACCACTTGCTTTTTTTGCTTGGCATGGTTAGTATGAAGGGAAAATATTAAGAAAGAAATGACACGACACCATCACGACAGTCACAAGACTACTGCGCGCACAAAATTTCCTGCAGCCAATAACGGCCAAACGGGGCGTGGCATCATGAATCAAATGAGTTGGATGTTTGTCTTGACTCCTGAACCCCTGGGTTGAGAACCACTGTTTTAGACGAAGAAATAACTGTAACTCCATGGAGAAAAGCGTTTGGCGGATGCTCCACCAGAAAAGTTACACAACGCAGCTTGAAAATAATGGCTGTGCACAAATTTTGACTTAAGTTTAGACTTTATACTTTCTTTTTTTCCTCAAACTACTTAAAAACACTTGAAATCGTACTGTGTGTGGCATCAGTTTTCCATGTTTCTGCAGGACTGGTGAAGGGTGAAGTGGACGGGTGACGCGGGGCTGGCGGGTCTTGGTGTTTGGCCTGGGCAGGCGAGGGTTATAGAGCCGCCGCGCCAACACTCACAACTGCTAACCGCTAACGCCACGCAACACACACACCATATACACCACACACACAGCGGGCAAAAGATCGCCAGGCTACATCTGCTCCACCCAAACCAAAACACACAGGCTAACCACTCTGCCACAGGGACACACACTCAGAGGGGGCAGAAGTCTAACCCACAACCTCCTGATACTGAGGGGAGGAGACTGAATGAACATGAGGGATGCACCGATCCAGCCTTTTCCCATTCTGATACTAAAACTGTGAGTATTTACCAAAACCCGATATCAACCAATAAAAGTGCAGGCCAGAATTAGACCAGGTCTAAATCAGGGCTAAACCAGGATTGAACCAGGTCTAAACCATGACTAAACCAGGATTTGAACCAGGTCTAAACCATGACTAAACCAGGATTTGAACCAGGACTAAACCAGGACTAAACCAGGATTGAACCAGGTCTAAACCAGTCTAAACCGGATCTAAACCGGGTCTAAACGAGGTCTGAACCAGGTCTGAACCAGGTCTAAACCAGGTCTAAACCAGGTCTACACCAGGTCTAAAACTAGTCTAAACCGGATCTAAACCGGGTCTAAACCGGGTCTAAACTGGGTCTAAACAAGGTCTGAACCAGTTCTAAACCAGGTCTAAACCGGGACTAAACCAGGTCTAAACCAGGTCTAAACCAGGTCTAAACCAGGTCTAAACCAAGTCTAAATCAGGTCTAAACCGGGTCTAAACCGGGACTAAACCAGGTCTAAACCAGGTCTAAACCAGGACTGAACATGTGACGAGGCCAAATGATGTTGTAGATCCATCTGGAGTTTGGGAAAGTCATAATTTAGTTGTAAATTTCTCTCAAGTTTTGGATCTTGTAATGAATGTTGATTAAAAATATCTGAAATTGGAGATATCCATAAACTTCATTGTGCCTAGTAAAAATATAATTACAGATATCCTGAAATGGAGTTTTGACGAAGGCGAAATGTTGTTGCAGAGATCTGTGTGCAAATGATCCACTTTAGGGGGAGCAGAGCATTTCCACAACTGTACGCTGCTCACGGAAAGTTCATTTATCAGGAAGATGACGGAGTTTTGGATGTCGGAGTTTTCAGTTCAGCGAGACTCCGTTTGAGTTCGTTGTTTATGTCTGGTGACCGCAAATGTTCTATTCTTTGGATATTTCTGTGACTCGTTCTCACAATCCACAAATCCCATATGTGAGGGCATCGAAAAAGTCACAAGAAAACGGCGTGAAATAGAAAGACTATTTTATGCCATTTCCTACGGAAGCTGGGGGGGCTCATAACAAATACAAAAGCCACAACTTACCAAAAAAAAATCAACAACGGAAGTGACCGCGGGACTCTATTTTCCGATGGACCAAGCGAGGAGGATCAAGCGGGAAGTGAATGGGAAAAGTTGAAGAAGAAGAATGTGAAAAGTAAAGGAACGGAGAAGTGAACGAAGTTGGAAACGTAAGTCAAAAGAATTTATTGCTTTGTGGCCAGGATCGATGTCACTGTCCGACCGTCGTGAATAATTTCCCACTTGATCCTCCTCACTTGGACTGTCGGAAAAGAGAGTCCCGCGGTCACTTCCGTTGTTGATTTTTTTTTTGGTAGGTTGTGGCTTTTTGTTGTGTTGCAGCGTTTGTGTTTGTGTTGTGGCATTTGTATTTGTTGCGAGTCCTCCTGGGTCAGAAAATAGAGCCCTGTGGTCACTTCTAATGTGGCTTCTTTAGTTGTTTGCTTTTGTTATTTGGCGTTTGCATTTGTTATGAGCCCTTCCCGGCTTCCGTGGTTTTCTCATGGCTTTTTCCATTACAGCCAACGCCTTTACTGCTTCTAACAAGAAACAAGAAGGACAGGGACCGTGATAACATTAGGGATATCGAAACTAAAGCAACGTCATGCACAATAATTTGTACGAGTCATGATGACGTTTGAGATATCTTTAACTTTTAATCTGCCAAAACGGAATAACAGACATCTGCAATTATGATGTGTGACGAGGTGAATGTCGTTTTCAGTGATGTAATTGGAGATATCTGTAATAGACAGAACTGAATTGCAGATATCTCGAAATGTCGTTTTGTCCAGTCTTTTAAATGACCATTCCCACTGTCCAAAATGAAAGTTCGCCCAGTCAGAAAGGCGTTGTTGATATCTACAATATGCATTTCAGTTTAAATGTTAGAACATCTTGCCACACGTTGATGATCAGGTAAAAGGAAACTACAGAAAAAACCCGAGCATTGTGGGTACAAGGCGGGGCCCGGCTTATGGTCCGAGATCTCCCACAGAGCCAGAATCCCAGGCGTTTGGACACGGACGGAGCCTGAGCCAGAATGGAGCGGTCCCGGGCGTTTGGACACAGCTGACGGGTTAACACCATAAGACCGAGGACTGAACGTGCATCTGTGCTTCTCCCAGACAGACGGAGCCTCACGCACCAAACCACAGGCTTTGTTTGCACCGAGACGCCAGATCTGTGCCACGTCCACCGTCCACACAAAGAGACGAGTGTGAGGAGACACGGAGACAGCAGAGACAACAGGGACCACAGAGACAACAGAGACGACAGAGACACAGAGACAACAGAGACATGGAAACAACAGAAACAACAGGGACAACAAAGACAATAGAGACAACAGAGACAACAGGGACAACAGGGACACAGAGACAAAGAGATACAGAGACAACAGGGACCATAGAGACAACAGAGACAACAGGGACAGCAGGGACACAGAGACGACAGAGACACAGAGACGCCAGATCTGTGCCATGTCCACCGTCCACACAAAGAGACGAGTGTGAGGAGACACGGAGACAGCAGGGACGACAGAGACAACAGAGACGACAGAGACAACAGAGACATGGAAACAACAGAGACAACAGAGACAACAGAGACAACAGGGACAACAGGGACAACAGAGACAACAGAGACATGGAAACAACAGAGACAACAGGGACAACAGGGACAACAGAGACAACAGGGACAACAGGGACAACAGAGACAACAGGGACAACAGAGACGACAGAGACATGGAGACAACAGAGACACAGAGACGACAGAGACAACAGACATACAGAGACAACAGGGACAACAGAGACAACAGGGACAACAGAGACGACAGAGACATGGAGACAACAGAGACACAGAGACGACAGAGACAACAGACATACAGAGACAACAGGGACAACAGAGACAACAGAGACAACAGACATACAGAGACAACAGGGACAACAGAGACAACAGAGACAACAGACATACAGAGACAACAGGGACAACAGAGACGACAGCGACACAGAGACAACAGAGATACGAAGACGCCAGTTCTGTGCCACGTCCACTGTCCACATAAAGAGACGAGAGTGAGCAGACACAGAGACTCTGGAGACAACAGAGACTGGGACACGGAAACATAGGGACATGGAGGCTCGAAGGCACAGGGACACAGAAACACGGAGACACTGAGACAACAGAGATACAGAGACAGACACAAAGTCACGGAGGCAAGGAGACATGATATACAGAGACATGGAGGCATGAAGATACAGGGACACGGGTACACGAAGACACTGAGATACAGGGACATTAAGACACGAAGACACTGAGACACAGAGACATGAGACACAGAAGCACAAAAACACAGAGAAACATGGAGACACGCTATGAATCTGGACAGAACAAATGAGAGGTTTTTCATTTGCTCATGTCAAGAAAAGATGCTTTTTCACATGAGAATACTACTACTACTACTACTACTACTACTACTACTACGGCGACCCCACACCCCTCCTCACAGTCAGAATTCCTGTATTTCTAGGTACTTTTGAGCTATAAAACCACCTGTAACTGAATAAATGTAAGGTAAAGCTGTTTAATGTCACACTGTGGAACATTCCAGGCAGAGTAGTGGCGTATCCATAGAAACAAGAAGGCGAAAACAAGGCACAAGTGCATAGAGTAGTTAACCCACCTCTGCTCTCGTCATTTAAGCACATTTCGTTTGGGAGCGTATAAGGAAAGCCCGGAGTGCGGCGGTGTCTAATGAATGTAGTGATCTGTGCAGTAATTAGCCGGCGCCCTCATCCGTCAGGCTAATGGGAGAGGAGACGTCCAATCACAGAGCGGCTCACCCTGACGCCGGGTTAATACGCCTCCGTCTACCACCACTGCATCTGTTTTCATCTGACACCGCGATCTCACGGGCGAACGACGGAGCGGACGGAGCGCAGCTGTCAGAACGTGATCGATTAAGAGTTATAGGAGGTAAGTGAGGAAGAACGGTGACAGGACGGCGTTTTTTCTGAGGTACGGAGAGGTTCAGATGATCAGAAAAAGCTCCAGTCTTTACTAAAACGATAAAAACGATGAAACGATACTAAATGTAAAATGATGAAACGGACTTAAAGGGCCCATATGACATTCTAATGTAGTTTCCTCATCACAAACAGAACTGGAGTTGTTGTAGTTAAGCACTAATCAAGATCAAGACCAGTCCAAGACCACAGGGTCCTGAGACCAAGAACTCTGAGGGTCGAGATCGAGACAAGACCGAGACCACGGGCCACCGAGTCGAGACCATCTTTGTAATTTTCATTTATTCATTCATTAATTTATTTGTATTTTACAGTTATTTTGGCACAAATATATCAATGTTTTTTATAAATCTCCATTTTATCACTCGTCAAGTGTCAGACCTCGAGACGGAGTCCAAGCGCCTTCAAGACGGAGACAGGACCAAGTCCAAACACCTTTGAGACCAAGACAAGAACAAGTCCAAGCATCTTTAAGACTGAGTCTAAATACCTTCAAGACCGAAATAAGAACGAGTCCGAAGCCTTCAAGACCGAGTCCAAAGACCTTCAAAACCGAGACAAGACAGAGTCCGAGCACCCTCAAGACCGTGTGGTGGCTTTCAAAAATCCCACGGAGGCCGAAATACATTTCAAGTGATCTTTATTCAAAATAACACGTGCGATTACAAAAATACAAAATACTGTTATATTAGCTACCGGAAACACTTATAGAGAAACAGACGCAGAGAGACAAGCGACAAGGTCTGATCTTCTTCACCCACGAATAATCAATAGTCAGCCCCCAATGTGGGGCAGACCCCTAGTTATACCATCCAGCGCTAGCCCCATCTTCCTGACCATATTTGGGAAGGGATCGGTTAAGACACTGCTTAAGACAAACCCCTTAGTTACATAAACACTTCCAAAACACATCAGGTCACTCTGACATTTAGGCTACTGGAATGGTATCCATTCCCGAAACCCCCAGATATGTTTCCTGTTGGTCAAGATATGTTTTGATTAAGATCAGAAGGTCAGCTCTGTCTCCCATCCCCATCCGTCCTCCCTCAGAGTGAATATACTGCACTATGACAGATAACATCTATTTAACAATTAAAAATGAAAATGATGACAACCGAGACAATACCGAGTCCGAGTGCCTTCAAGATCGAGTCCAAACACCTTCAAGACTGAGACAAGACCGAGTCCAAGCGCCTTCGAGACCGAGACAAGACTCTGATCTGAACAGTCTCTACCTAAACCTCAGAACCTGCACTGATCCTGAGTCAGTGCTAGTGCAGCTTCTGCAGCTCAGGGACGGAATTCTGAGCTTCACATGAAACACAGGATACAGACAGTTCCTTTTGAACACTTTAAATCTTTTAATAACACCGGGAAGAACTCTAGATTGAAGTTAATACATGTGTAATCCAGCCTAAGAGCTTGTCTCATATACATACACGTACACACACACACACACACACATATACACATACATATGCATATATATGTTGGACATGAATAAAGCAGCGTCGCCTACAGGAGACAGCACCGGGTCAGGCAGCTTAACTCATGCTAAAGCCCTTTAAACGTCAATAACAAACACACGTTCAGTCATTACGCACATGAATTATGTAAACACACCCACACAAACACACACACAGACATTATATGTGACTGACTGTGTGTGAGGAGCAGCAGAGGCCTGTGGTCCTGAGCTCTCATCACAAAATGACACTTTAAAACATCTTTTTAAAGAGGGGCTGTTTTAACTGCAAACAGAACAGATTTATGATGCTCTTTTTATATTATATTACAGCCACTGTGTCCAAACACTTAAAGTTTGTCTAAACCTAAAACTCCAACCATAAAGAAGGAGGTATAGGCAATTTAATCAGCGTCTTAAACCTAAATGTTCCACAGTATGGCATTAAACTATCCTGTGTTTATTCATTTGTGGGTGTTTTGCATGACTGATTCTCAAGATATTTATAAATAAATAAATGATTTGCATTTTTGTAGGTAGATAATTTTGACTTGGTCATTTTATAAGGAGCTCAGGTGCTGAAAAAGTGTGGGCACCTCTGGTTTGAACTTTAGTTCAGTAGAGATCTGCAATTCCAGGGATGAAATGATCCAACTGATTCTAGTGAAGGTGTATGGAGTTTAAAACACAATGGAGCACTTCCTGTATCACCACATGACATCACAAGGTGGAGTGTTTTCCGTTTGAGAGAATAACTCTAGTCTAAATCTGCAGAGTTTGTGTGTTAAACATGTGTGAGTGAAACAAAACTCCAGCTCTGTTTGTGATGAGGAAACTACGTTATAACATAGATCAGAAAATAGCGTAATATGGAACCTTTAATCGCTATGGCAACGGTGCTCATTTCGCCAACCCGCAGATCACCGACGCCTCATTTTATCTCCCTGTAAATCTGACAAAATGAAGATGGCCTCTCTTCCTCCTTGTGTGAACACAGGACCGGTCTATCCCATTAGAATACATTACACACTACACATTACATTACAGGGTCTGCGAGGCCCCTCCCCTCGGGGCCCGTCCGGAGCCGGGGCGAAGGGGCAGCGGCGGATCGACCCGGCGCCCGCTGACGTTTACAATAATGAAATGTAATTAAAGCCTCGTCGAGCGCCGTTTGAGTCTAATACGCGGTGAGACGGAGAGGGGCAGGAGCCGGGGTCTGGGGGCAGGAGCCGGGGTCTGGGGGCATCAGAATGTGTCCGATCAGGGGGCAAAAAGAGAGGAGGGGGAGGAAAGAGGAGGGAGAGGTGCAGGTACCAGCGTCAGGCCCCACAAATACAACAACAGGCATCAGCTCATGGAGAGGAAACAGAAGAGGAGGAGGGAAAGGCCTTTTGTGACTGTACGAAAACGCAATTTGAGTGGATCGGTGGTAATTAGTGAATCACAAAAGGCTGCAATTTTAAAGAGTCATAAAAATCACACAGAAAACTAAAATCACCTTTATTATTCTGCATGAAAACAGCTAAACCCGTAGCTTAGATCTGCACAAACATGTTCTGAAATGTGATTCTCGTATTCGTTTGTCAGTTCAGATTTTCTTCTTCTGGACGTGTCTGAAACCACAGGAACTTTGAACAGAATCCAATTATTAAAACATAAATCTCAGCTCTAATCCCAGTCGTAAAGCTCGTCAGAAAAATCACCGTTAAATTTCTGTCCTGAATGGTTCAGGCTGTGACCCAAAAATGAAAAACAAGAACAATTTACCGCACTATGATTGTGTTATACAGGTTGGATGATGATGATCTGATTCTGAATTCTGATCGTGGGGAAAATCGTTAACTGTGTCTAAAATTCTTGGGTGGTCGTAAAAACTGTCGTACGACCAAAGACGAGCTGCCACTGATATGAGTCTGTGTGATATTCTGGAGTGTCGAGTCTCAGCTTGAGCTCTCCTCTCTCTGCTTCTGTAAATAATCTCTTTTCCATTTCATTTACTCATGTTTACAAAAGCAAAAACACTGCTAGCATGTAGCGTTAGCCTCAGCTCACCTGTACAGTTACAGAGACGTTACCGCACAGAGCCTGGAGTCTCACTTAAGCCCTATTCACACGGGATTAGTTTTACCTGTGGACCTTTGGTGATTTGTAATAACTGCGGGGGACGTCTGAGATCTTAATCCCGTGCGAATGCCCCACGTCTGTAATTTGTAAAGCAAAAATTCCTCCGCAAATAACCTACGATATTTCACCAAACACAGACGTCCGGTGATAATACTCAACCCGTGCGAATCTGCAGCTCAGTGTTTGTTGTTGTTGTTGTTGCGTTTGCCTTTTCTGTCTATTCCTTTTATTTCCGCGGGCTTTTCTCTATATACTGCGTGCATTTTATATCGCTTTTTGAATCTTTTATATCTCTTTTCGTCTTGAGTAACGGAGGCTGCGGTAGAAATTTTGATCAGCAGTTTTCAGCAGGATGTTGACCTGGATGACATGTGTAGCTGCATGCGGTAAGGAACATTTTTGTAATTTTTTATTTTTAGCATACTTTATAAATTTACGGTACTTACTTAGCAGCGCGAAAGACATAGAAACGGATGTGATGTTACGACATATCCGGTCGTAATTTCAGTAAAATATCATTTACAGACTTCGCTTATCCCGTGCGAATACGCTGCGAGTAACACAGAGGTGGGGCGGGAATTTGCAAATTACCAGACGTCCCCAGGTTGTACTTATCCCGTGCGAATAGGGCTTTAGCCTCAAAGTTTAGATTCACTCAGATAAACTTTGGTCTTTTCTGGAACTGATGGTTTCCCGCAGTGCTTTATAGTTCGCAAAAACCTTCCCCCGCCTTGATTAAGTCTCCCCGAACCACGTGAATCCTCGTAAAACTATGGTCGTCACACCCCGGTCCTCACTTTTCACTCCTCACATCGTGGAGTGACGTCACCAATGTTAAAAGACCAAAAACAATAGTGCAGTGGACACCAGGCTTTACACATGTGCGTCGTCTTTACTTGCGCTTGACAAAACCTGGACAGATCATATTCCTCAAAAATAAAAAAATAAAAATAAAACACACAGAAAAACAATTAAAAAAATATAAAAAGATGAAAAAAAAATGTCTAAAAGTTTGTTTTTGTGTTTCCTACGTTACATCGACCTGTCACGATCATTATTGACTCAACATTCATAATATTAAAGTAACAACAACATTTTAAGCGACTTAAGATTTTTCAGGTGTTTTTTCTCCACTGGAGATTTTGTAGAGGTAGTAGTAATAGTAGTAATAGTAGTAGTAGTAGTAGTAGTAGAAGTAGTAATAGTAGTAGTAGCAGTAGTAGTAGTAGTAGTAGTAGTAGCAGTGCAATAGTAATAGTGGTTGCTAGTGCTAGCTGGTTGCTAAATGCTGCTAGTAGCTAGTGGTTGCTGCTGCTGCTGCTGCTGCTGCTTGCCGCTAGTGGTAGTGGCAACATGGTAGTGGCTGCTTAAGCTGCTGGTAGTGGCTAGTTGCTGCTGCCGCTGGTTAACCAAACATAGCTGGTTGCTGGTAGCTGCTGGTTGCTGCCAATGATCATTATGGTAAGGCCGCCGTTATTGCTGCTGTTGGTGGTAATGGTGGTGCTGCTGCTGGTTAAGCAACCGCGGTAGTGGCTTGGCTGGTGGTTACCAAGCGGTGGTAATGGTTGGTGATGGTTAGCTGATGCGCTGCTGCTGCTAGTTAGTTGCTGCTAAGCAAATAGTTGCTGGCTAGTGGTGGTTGGTTGCAAATGGTTGCTGGTTGGTTAGCTGCAACAGTGGTAGTGCCGCTGCTGATGGTGGCTTGCTGCCGCTGCTAATGATCGGTGGTGCTGCTGCTGCTGCGCGCTGGTGCTACTAATGGCGTTGCTGCTCAGCTAGTTGCTGCCGCTTGGTTGGTTGCGCAACAGCAATGGTTGCTGCTGCTGCTGAACCGCGTGGTTGCTGTAGCTGCTGCAGTGGTGTAATAATTTGTTGCTGCTAGTTAAGGTGGTAATGAGTTGCTGCTGGCTTAAGCAAATTAGTTGCTGCCGCTGCTAATGGTAGTGGTAATGGCTGCTGCCGCTAAGCCAAACCGGTTAATGGTTGCTGGTTAGCTAGCTGCCGCTTAATGGTAATAGCTGCTGTTGCGGTTGCTAACTAGCTGGCTGCTGGCATGCTGGTGGTAATGGCTTAGTTAAGGTGGCCGCTGCCAAATCGTTGTGGTGCCAATGCAAATTGGCAAATGGTGCTGCTGGTTGCTGCTGCTGCCGCTAAGCAACGTGGTAATGGGTTGCTAAGCTGGTTGGTTGCTGGTATTATGCTGCTGTTGCTGATGATGGCTGCTGGCCGCTGGTAAATGGTAGTAGCTGCTAGCTGCTGCTAAGCAAACGTTGCTGCTGCTGCTGCGTAGCAACCGTTGCCAAGTGGTAAGCCAAATTGATGATGGTTGCTGCTAGTTGCTAGTGGTTGCCGGTAGTAATGTTGCTGGCTTAAGCAAATAGTTGGTAGTGCTGCGGTAGTGTTGCTAAGCTGTAGTTGCCGCTGCGCCAATTAGTAAGGTTGCTGTTGGTGCTAAAATAGTGGTTGGCTGCTGGTGGTATTGCTAGTTGCTGCTGCTGCCGCTGCTGCTGCTAGTCAGTGGTAATGGTGGTGGTTGCTGCTAGTGATGGCTAGTGCTGCCGCTCGCTTGCTAGTGGCCGCTAGCCAAACGTATGGCTGCTATTGGTTAGCTGTTGCTAGTTGGTGGTTGCCAACTAGCTGTAATGATGGTGCTGCTGGTGGTAAGCTATTAGTGGTAATGGTAGTGTTGGTTGCCAAAGTGGTGGTAGTAAGCTGTTGGCTGATAGCAGTGGTAAATAGTTGCTGATGATAATGGTAGTGCCAAACAGCTGGTATTGCTGTGGTAGTTGCTGGTAGTAGGTGGCAGTATTAATAGTGGTTGCTGCTGCTGCTGGTATTAATAGTGGTAGTTGCTGCTGCTGCTGCTGGTAGTGGCTAGTGGTGCCGCTGCCAGTAACAATGGCTGCTGCTGCTGCTGCTGGTAGCTGGTTGCTGCTGGTAGCTGGGCCGCTGGCTGTTGGCCGCTGGTAATGGTGGCTGGTGGTGCTGGCTTCGGCTGCTGGCTTCAAAATCGTTGCTGCTGGTTGTTGCTGCTGCTAAATGGTAATGCTGCCAACAAGTGGTGCTGCTGTTGCTGCTAGTGGCAACGCGTTGCTGCTAGTGGCCAGGCTAAATCGTAGTTGCCAGTATTGCCAAAGTATTTGCCAAATCGGTTAGCTAGCTGTTGCTGTTAAGTGCTGCTGTTGTTGCCTGCCGGTAATATTACCGTTGCTGTGGTGCTGCTGCTGTTGGTACCGCTGCTGGTGGCTGGCGGCTGGCCAGTGGTGCTGTTGGTTGCTGCTGCTGCCGCTAGTGATGATGAAATGGTGGCTGCTGGGTAATGCTGCTGCTGCTGCTGGCTGCTGGTTGCCAGTGGCTGGCTGGCCGTGGTAGTGATGGCTGCCAGTTAAGCTAGCTGGCTAGGTACCGGTTGCTGGGTGGCTGCCGCTGCTGGTAATGCTGCTGCTGCTGCTTGGCTAGTGGTGCAAGCAATGGCTGCTGCTGCCAAATCGTTGGTATTGAATCGTCGGTTAGTTGCTAACGCTTTGGCTGGTTGCTGGCTAAGTGGTAATGGTAGTAGTTACGTCTCACAGCTGCTGGTAATGGTAGTGAGTTGGTAATAGTGGTAATAGTAGCAGTGATGTAGTGTTGTTAAGTAGCTAGTGGCCAGTAGCAGCATAGCAGCAGTGGTAGTGGTAGGTAGTAGTAGCAGCAGTAATAGCAATGAGTAGTAGTAGTAGCAGTAGTGCAGTAGCAGTAGTAGCAATAGTAGCAGTAGTAATGGTAGTAGTAGTAGTACAGTAGTGGTAGTAAGTAGTGGTAATTAGTAGTAGTAGTAGTAGTAGTAGTAGTAGCAGTAGTACCGTGTAAAGTAAAGTACACACACACAAACTGAATTAAACCCAGGACTAAACTTGAACTAAACCAGAACTAAACCAAGTCTACATCAGGACTAAACCAGGGATAAACCAGGACCAAACTAGGACCAAACCAGGACCAAACCAGGACCAAACCAGGACCAAACCAGGACCAAACCCGTCCTTGTTGTCGTCCTCCCGTCGTTCGACTCTGTTACATTCCAGCATCCGGGCGTTTTGTAAAGGCGCATGTGGAGGCAAAACTCACAGGGAAATATTTAGAAAGTCCATATGCAGAGAGAGCCCGAGTTCTGCGGAGCAAACAGGAGCGCCGAGCAGCTGTTACCGAGGCAACAAGAGCAAAAAAAATAAATAAAAACACGACGGGAGGAAAATACTGGAAGTGGATTTGAACTAAATGAGATTGGAAAGAGTCGACAACGCGAGATAATCCCCCGGCAGATTCTTATAACCACATTAAGTCTGGAAGAGCTGGACTTATTTTCGTGGGTTTCAAAACAACAAAAATTAGAATAACAAGAAGCGGGAGAGTGCGGCCACAGGCTGCCGTCGTGTCACTCGGCAAGACACTTCATCTGCGCTTATTTTTTTATTTAAAGAGCTCATATTACGCTATTTTCTGATCTGTTATAATGTTATTTCCTCATCACAAACAGACCTGGAGTTGTGTTCTTCGAGTTCTTCTAAAACACTCTGTTCCACCTAGTGATGTCATGTGGTGATACAGGAAGTGCTTTTATACAGGAAGTGTTTTTAGACTCCACGCACCTCCACGAGAATCATTTGGATGATACGAGTAGTAGTAGCAGCAGTAGTTGTAGTTATAGTAGTAGTAGTAGTAGTAGTACTAGTCGTCGTCGTCGTCGTCGTCGTCGTCGTCGTCGTAGTACTCATAGTAGTAGTAGTAGTAGTAATAGTAGTATTAGTAATAGTCGTAGCAGCAGTACTAGTAGTAGCAGTAGTAGTTGTAGTCGTAGTAATAGTAGCAGTAGAAGTAGTAGTAGTAGTCGTAGTAGCAGTAGTAGTTGTAGTCATAGTCATAGTAGTAGTCGTAGTAGCACTAGTCGTAGTAGGAGTTGTAGTCGTAGTAGTTGTAGTCATAGTAGTAGTAGCTGTAGTCATAGTCATAGTAGTAGTAGTAGTCGTAGTAGCAGTAGCAGCAGTAGTAGTAGTAGTAGTCATAGTAGTAGTAGTAGTAGTAGTCATAGTAGTAGTAGTAGTAGTAGTAGTAGTCGTAGCAGTAGTAGTAGTAGTAGTCATAGTAGTAGTCGTAGTAGTAGTCATAGTAGTAGTAGTAGTAGTAGTAGTAGTAGTAGTAGTAGTAGTAGTAGCAGTAGCAGTAGTAGTAGTAGTAGTAGTAGTAGTAGCAGTAATATTAGTAATTGTAGTAGTAGTAGTTCCAACTTGTGATGTCATGAAGTGGTAGTTAAAGCTGCACTGTGTAACTTCTTTTCTGGTGGAGGCTCCGTTCAATGCTTTGCTCCATGTAGATCGCTGTATTGCTTTGCCTGAAATGTTCCACAGTACGGCATTAAACCTTTCTACCTTCACAGAGACCAAACCGGACCGAGTTACGGGTCAGATCTGTGGAGAGGTGACACCGCTCACAGAATGCCTAGTTTCATGTTTTTCTAGGTATTTTTGAGCTATAAAACCACCTGTAACTGAATAAACGTAAAGTAGAGCTGTTTAAAGTCACACTGAGAAACATTCGACTTATCCATGGAAACAAGCAGGTGACGGAACCTCAACCGAGAAGTTACACAGTGCAGCTTTAACATTACATTACACTTTACCCCTTGTTTAGTAGCGTTTGGCAGTTCCGGGGCTGCAAATGATTCTCGCGAAGGTGTGTGGAGTTTAAAAACACAGTGGAGCACTTCCTGTATCACCTCATGACATCACGAGGTGGAACGGAGCGTTTTTCAGTTTGAGGAAAAAACTCTAAACCTAAATGTGCAGTTTGGTTTGTGCGTTAATTAAAAACAAAACAACAAAACAACAAAACACTCCAGGTGTGTTTGTGAGGAGGGAAGTAAGCGAAGTGTTTTGCTAAACGACGTGGCAACAGTTTTAAAACACAGATTAGAAAATATCGCTCTAAAATGACAATTGAATTCCAAAACTATCTGACGCTTCCTCAGATCCTCCCTCATTAGTTCGTTCATAACCGGAGCGTGTTTACCCATTAGGCCACATTACACCAGTCTGTACCAAAACACAATTATCTGACCGCTATGCTAATCCCGTTAGCATGCCCCCTTTAGCCCGGTCCTGCCCCTCTGCCGCCGTCGGGAGGGGGAGCGCTTTTGCGTACACCGGGGGATTAACTTGTAGGTCATTATCAAATTTACTACCAGTCGCGTACAGACATCTGGCCTAGTTTTGGCGGTGGGGGGAGTTAATGCGAGCGGAGTGGCCCTCGCGTACGTCGCTTTTCTCGGGCTCGCGGACCTGTCACGCGCTAACGGGGGAGCGCTAACGAGGTGCGCTACGCTAGCACTAATGAGCAACACTGTCAGGCCACGGCAGGCGTCGCACCGGAGATCTGCTGAGGGAAGGTGGCAGCGTTTAACGTGTTTACGCTGATGTGCTGCGAAATAAAAACAATATACGGACGTAAAAATAAATAAAACACGGTATTCTGAGGAGTTACACCGAGTAGAGTTAATGAAGAAGTATGTAAAATTACTATGGTAATTGTACAATGGATCTACTGGGAGAAAGTGGCAGTGTTTAAAGTGTTTAAGATGATGTACTGTGAATAAAAACAATAAATAGTTATAAAAACAAATAAAACACTGCATACTAATGAGTTACACTGGATAGAGTTAATGAAAAAGTATGTCAGATTACTACAGGAATTGAACTACAGCAGAGTTTAAAGTGTTTAAAGTGTTTATGATGATATACTATGAAATAAAAAAAACAATATGTAGTTATAAAAAATAAATAAATAAAACACTGCATACTAATGAGTTACACTGGATAGAGTTAATGAAAAAGTATGTCAGATTACTACAGGAATTGAACTACAGCAGAGTTTAAAGTGTTTAAAGTGTTTATGATGATGTACTATGAAATGAAAAAACAATATGCAGTTATAAAAAATAAATAAATAAAACACTGTATACTGATGAATTACACCGGATAGAGTTAACAAAAAATATGTCACATAACTACGGGAATCGTACTACAGATCTGCTGATGAAAAGTTTGTGGTAATGAAATAAAAAACAAAACATATATAGTTATAAAAACAAATATAACTCTGTATATTGATGAGTTACACCGAACAGAGTTAATTAAGAAGTACGTCAGATTACTACAGGAATCGTACTACAGTTTTGCCATGTTTAAAGTGTTTAAAGTGTTTAAGTGTTTACGGTGATGTACTGTGAAAAAAACAAAACAATATATGGCTGTGAAAACAAATAAAACATGTTATACTGATGAGTTACACCGAACAGAGTTAAGTATGTCAAATGATTACAGGAATCGTACTACAGATCGGTTGAGAGAGTGGCAGTGTTCACATTTGTTTAGGGTAATTTAGTGTGAATTAAAAACAATACATAGCTCTAAAAATGAATAAAACACTATTCTAATGAGTTACACCCAAGAGAGTTAATGAAGAAGTGTGTCATACTACTACAGGAATTGTACTACAGATCTGCTGAGCGAGAGTGGCAGAGTTTAAAGTGTTTACGGTGAAAAGTGCGTGCGTGAATAAAAGCAATATATAGTTATAAAAACAAATATGACTGTATACTGATGAATTACACCGAATGGAGTTAATGAAGAAATATGCCAAATTGGCGTTTTACGGGGACGTTAAGAACTTCCCCCCATCACTACACTAGTTTGTTGCCTTAACAGACTCACTGTCACAGTGAGATCTCCACCGAGGAAACACTGATCTGTGCCGTTTTTTGGCTTCTGACAGAATTCCACCTCCTCTAGCAACGGACTTTAGCTTCAAATGTGCCGGAGTTCAACTTTAAATAAAGAACACAAACATTGAAGCATCTAAAGAAAGAAAGATCTTGTTCAGTCCTAGTTTCTAAACGGATTTAGTCCATGTTAAATGTTTGTACTTGTTGAGTCCTCATTATAGTCCTGGTTTGTTCTATCTTAGGGTGTCCAGACGTCCCCATTTACCTGGGACAGTCCCAGTTTTGAGCCCCGTGTCCCCTGTCCCAGCCGATTTATCCAAAACCAGAGATTTGTCCCAGTTTTATAGAATAATTGTGCCATGTGTCCTTATTTTGGACCAATCTGATACTCACCAACAGTAAAGAGAGGCGTAAACTGTCATTTGAATAGGTAAAATACAAAATTCAGCTTAAAAACAACCAAAGTTAAGAACTTGCCCCCATCACTACACTAGTTTGTTGCCTTGACAGACTCACTGCCGCAAGAAGAAGCAGAAGAAGAAGAAGTTTTGTTTCTTTTCACACGTGTCTCTTGCTTTTTTTTCCATTTATTTAGACTTTATTATCACCATTTATATTTTTTTGTCGTTGTTATGATATTATATTGTGATGTGTGAGCTCCTGTGTCCAAATAATTTCCCTTGTGCATCAATAAAGTTCGTCTGTGTTATTTTTGGACTGAATGAATACACATTTTAACTCTGAATCGTGCCAAAATGAATGCTGCTTTAAATCTACAAACGACCAAAACGTTTTGCAGCCTCATGACCCAAACTGTGACACAAAAACACGAAGCTTTTAAGTACAGTGAGTCTGAATATGTGTTTTCGAGTATTTCTTTTATTAATTGTTCACCCTGCGTCCTCTCGACCTCGTTCTAATCCCTCTTCTATTCCTCCGTGCCAGCTCTTCCCCTCTTCCTCCTCTTTTCTCTCTCTCTGTGGACTTTTAACACCGGCTAACATCTGTTCATTCCTGCGTCCGCCTCCGCCGGGACCTCCGCGCTCTTCCCGGGCTCCGTTGTTTGGTTCTGGTTTTGTTTCCCACTCGTTTGTTTGCGGCGACGCGCTTTACTCCCAATTAGCCTCGTTAATTATCCGATCCGTCGCCCCCTCCGCCGCCCCGGTGCGTTCGTTTGTTCATTTGACGCCGTTTTACAGGTTCTTGGCTTTTAATGAAACGCTTCGGTTTGGAAATTTCACAGACTCCGGGTTTGTGATTTTAGAGCTGTGCGAAAAGCGCGTTTATTAGTGTGAAATTTTTTTTTTTTTTTAGGCTGTAGAATGTCCCTGTCTCACCACAATGTTTTATGTCCATTATTTAGAATTTTTACAATATTTTTATTTTATTTTTATTTTTATTTTATTTTAATACATTTAATCAAACAAAAAATAAATTAATGGAGAAAAATAGATTAAAAATAAATAAAATACAATTAAATACATAATTAAATGAAATATAAAAATAAAATAAAAGTAAATAAAATACAATAAAAGAAAACATTAAAAATAAATCAAATATAATCAAAAATAAAATAAAAATAAATAAAATACAATGCAATAAAAATTTAATTAAACATAAACAATTTCAATAAACAAAATACAATAAAGTACGAAATAAAAGAAAACATAAAAAATTAAATCTAATAAATAAAATAATAATAATAAAAAACATGTTTTCCCCGATCATTTCTAGTACTATTATTCCTCTACATTTATTCAGAAATATTCTTGCCTATAAAAAACAAATCTTAACGAGCCAAAACTACGACTCCTTTTTTGGACACACTGATGAGACTGGACTTCACTTGATGTTTTTGAATATTATTTCAGATTTTGTAAGCAGAGACGGGTTTATTTAGTCTTTTTTTGTTTTGTTTTTCTTTTGTTAAATGTAAAATTGTATAAAAAAAATACTCCAGACTCCTTAAATAAACCACCCGGACACATTAATCCGCTCCTCTGGCCCTCAGAGTCCTGCAGTCGTGTTTGAGCGTCTCGGTGTCAGACCCGATCTCTCCTCGTCGCCTTCAGCTCGGGCTGCGTTAGCGCCGCTGTCGTCTCACTCCGCCGACATTAGCATACCGTCTTGTCAGATCCTTAAATTATTCTTAAGGCGCGCGGCGAGGGGGCTAGCTACAGCCACGGCTACAGCGCTGCAAACATTAGCATAAGTGTCGCGCTACGGCGGCTAAAACAACAATGCGTTTTGAAGTAGCATAATCGAGAAAAGTGCTAAGTAGGCGCACATCTGTTTAGCTTAGACGAAGTGTTTTTTTTCTTTTTTCTACAGATCTTTAATAGTCGAGGAGCTGCAGCGCTGCGGGCTCCATACTGCGCTAGCTAGCAGATTTCCCGTTGATTTGTGCTATAAACAAAGTCACGTATCGGGCCCTGAACGCATTGCGGCTTCACGGCCCTGCGGGGTGACATGTAAACAAAGACATGTACGTTAGAGCGTGTCGACGTGTCGGCGTTTAGGCGCTGGAGCTGCGCCAGCGCAGAGAACCGCAGGCTAACGCTAATGGGGAGTTAGCAAGAGTCGGATTCAGGGCCGTGGTTCCTCACCGGGACCAGAGACTCAGAACGAGGAGCTCAAGTTCATACTGAAGCTACCATGGTACAGGGGTTCACAGGGTCTGAACCAGGACTAATACAGGACTGAACCAGGACTAAACCAGGACTGAACCAGGACTAAACCAGGACTGAACCAGGACTGAACCAGGACTAAACCAGGACTGAACCAGGACTAAAACAGAGCTGAACCAGGACTAAACCAAGACTAAACCACGACTAAAATAGAGCTGAACCAGGACTGAACTAGGACTAAACCAGGACTACACCAGGACTGAACCAGGACTAAAACAGAGCTGAAAAAAATCTAAACCAGGTTTAGATAAAAGGAGCTGTTCACTTGAAAACCACCGTTTCTATTTCTCTGCTCTCCCCTCTCTCTCTTATCCCTCTTCTCGCTCTCTCCCACTTTCTCTCTTTCACCTTCCTCCCTCTCTTCCCTCTATTTTTCTCTCTCTCCTCTCTCTCCTCCCTCTTTCTTCCTCTCTCTCCCCCCTCTCCTCTCTCCCTCCATCTCTATCCTATCATCTTGCTGTCTCTTTCTCTCCTCCCTCTCTTCTCCCTCATCTCTCCTTTCTCTCTCGCTCTCTGTCACACCCTCCTCTCTCTTCCCTCTGTTTACTTTCTCTCTCAGTCTCTCTTTCTCTGCCATCTGTTTTTCCAGTCTCTCTCTTGCGCTCTCTTTCTCTCTCTATTACTCTCCCTTTCTCTCCTCTCTCTTCCCGGTTTACCCTCTCTCTCCCTCCTCCCTCCACTTTTTTCCTTCCCTCGCTCTTTCTTCCATGTTTTCTTTCTTTCTCCCTCCTCTCTCCCTCTGTTTTCTTTTTCTTTCTCTTCTTAGTCTCTCTCTTCCTCCTCTCTCTGTTTTGTTTCTCTCTCCCTCCTCCTCCCTTCTCTCCTCTCTCTCCCTCCTCGCTGTTTTCTCTCTCTCCTCTCTTCCTCCCTTCTCTCCTCTCTCTCTCCCTCTGTCTTCTCTCTCTCCTTTCTCTCCCTCCTCCCTTGGTTTTCTCTCTCTCCCTCCTCCCTCTGTTTTCTCTCTCTCCTCTCTCCCTCCTCTCTCCTTCCCTTCTCCTCCCTTCTGTCCTCTCTCTCCCTCTTCCCTCTGTTTTCTCTCTCTCCTCCCTCTGTTTTCTCTCCCTCCCTGCCTCCCTCTCTCCCTCCTCCCTCTGTTTTCTCTCCCTCCCTCCCTCCCTCTCTCCCTCCTCTCTCCCTCCTCCTCCTCTTTTGCCCGGGGCCACTCCTCCGCTGCAGCTGTGTCCATCCCTCGCTCTACCTTTGGTGTTCGGGGCCCTGAGGCGCTGAGTGTGTGACCACAGGAACAGAGGAACGACAGAATAAAACAAAAAGAAAATATAGCTCTGAAACCAAATGGTGCCACCGGCTCGCATCTGCTCAGGACGGAGGGATGGATGGACGGAGAGGAGGACAGGACGGAGAGGAGGACGAGAGGAGAGGAGGGAAGAGAAGGAATAAAAAGGAGAAAGAAAGAGGTGGTGGAGAGGAGGGGGAAAAGGAGGACAGAGAGGGAGGAAAGGAGAAGAGGAGAGAGGAGGAGAGAGGGAAAAAGGAGAAGAAGAGAGAGGAGAAGAGAGGGAGTAAAAGAAGCGACACAGAAAGAGGGGAAGCGAGGAGAAGAGAAGGAGGAGGAGAGAAGGAAGAGGTGGGGAAAGGGGGAGAGGAGGGAAGTAAAAAGAAGAAAGAAAGAGGAGGAAGAGAGGAACAGTCATGTTACCAAGACGCCTCTAAACAAGTTCTCAGGACCAAACACACACACCTACACGTACACACACACGCACACACACACACACACACACACCTACACACACACACACCTACACACACGCACACCTACACACACACACACCTACACACCTACACACACACACACACCTACACAAACACTCACACCTACACACACACACACACACACCTACACACCTACACACACACACACACACACCTACACACCTACACATACACACACACACACCTACACACAACTAGTGAGTATTAAGTATGAAGCAAGTAGTAAGTACTAAGTAGCTAATAAGTAAGTAGTAAGTAATAAGTGAGTGATAAGTAAGTAGTAAGTACTGAGTATTAAGTAAGCGTTAAGTAGCAAGTGAGTATTAAATATGAAGTAAATAGTGAGTCTTTAATTTGAAAGTAAAGTGTCCCTTTTCCTGCAGAAATAAAATTCCATGTTCACTGATTTCACAAATCCAACACACTTTAGCCTTTTATCCAGAGCACACGGGTGAAAAATGATCTGCAGTTCTCCTCATTTTAGAGTCAAAGGGTTTTGTGGTGTTTTCTTTTCTGCAGGAGACGCTCCAAACGGCACGTGGAGTATTTAAGGGAGCAAATGTGTGTGACTTTTTGTTCCCGGTGTGCTATGTTTTAAGATATGTAATATGTTGCAGCTTTTAAGAATGCATTAATACGTCTGCTCTTTAATATTGTGATGTGACAGTTGTATGTGCTGATGTGTGGTTTTTATATTGTTGAATGTGTAAATTACATTGTTTGATTTATTATTGTTCCTCGGGGACTGCAGACGGAAAGGAGCTGTTTAGCTATAATCTGGTGCAGTACGTCTCTGTGTTATGAGCATAATGTCTCTGTACGTTGTCCCTTCAAATAAAGACTAACTAAAACGTAAAAGTCAAAGAATATTTGTTTTTTAATGGAATGATCCGGGAGACGATGTGAAAACGACAGAGCTGCACGTTTCCACACTGGTGTGAACAGAGCGTCAGTGGGGCTCCTCGCAGACCCCCCACATCAGCGCCGTCCGGACGCCGTTCAGATCAATGCGGCTGATTGGGATGCACGGGACGGCCTGGTGATCGGGCAGACAGGCGGACGGCGGGAAGCGGAGGGGGGGTGGAGGGAGGGAGGGATGGAGGGATGGAGGGTTGGGGGTGCGATTCCCAGAGCAGAACAGATGTGGATGACAACGTGCTCCTTTACACCTGTACGGCCCGTGTAACCTGGTGATGCTGTGAATATTCATGACCCCAGAGGTTTGCTGTCGGCCATCAAACACCCCTCCCTCCATCCCTCCATCCTCCCTTCCTCTCCCTCCATCCTATTTCCGTCTCCCTCCCTTTTTCTTCCTCTCTCTCTGTCACTCTGTCTCTCCTCTCTCTTCGCTCTCTTTTCATTCCCTTTTTCTTTCTCTCTGTCACTTTCTCTTTCTCTTTTCAGTCTCTTTTTCTGTCTCTCTATCACTCGCCTCTCTCTCCTCTTTTTTTCTTGCTCTTTCTCTGTCACTCTCTCTCTCCCCAGCTCTCTCCCTTCTCTCTCTTCCCGCTCTTTCCCATTCTCTCTCTCTCTGTCCATCTCTCTCCTCTTTTTCTTTTTTCTTTCTCTCTCTCCGTCACTACCTCTCTCCCTCTTTTCATTCTTTTTTCTTTCTCTCCCCCATCACTTTCTCACTCCATTCTCTCACTCATTTCTCTGTCTCTCTCTGCATCTTCGCTCTCCCTCCTCTCTCCATTCTATTTTTCTTTTTTCTCTCTCCCTCCTCTCTCTTCCCTCTCTTTTTCTTTCTCTCTCCCTCTGTCACTCTCGCTCTCTCACTCCATTCTCTTCCCCCTCGTTTCATTCTCTTTTTCTCTCTCTCTCTCTGTCTCCCTCCTCTCTACGTTCTCTTTTATCTTTCTGTCTGTCACTATCTCTCTCTCCCTCCTCTCTCTTCCCTCTTGTTTTTCTCTTCCCTCTGTTTTCTTTCTCTCTGTCACTCTCTGCTTCCTCTCTCTTCCCTCTTTTCTTTCTGTCACTCTCTCTCCCTCATCTTTCTCCCTCATCTCTCTCCTCTCTTTTCATTCTCTTTCTTTCTTTCTTTCTCTCTCCCTCCTCTCCTTCTGTCTCCATCACTCTCTCGTCTCTCTTTTTCATTCTCTTTTTCTTTCTCACTCTTTCTCTCGCTGTCACTCTCTATCTCTCTCTCCTCCCTCTTTTTATTCTTTTTTCTCTCCCTATCTTTTTCTTTCTCTCACTCTCACATCTCTCTTCCCTCTCTTTTCATTCTCTTTTTCTTTCTCTCTCTCCCTCCTCTCTTTCTGTCTCCATCACTCTCTTTCTTCTCTCTTTTTCCATTCTCTTTGTCTCTCTCTCTCTCACTGTCATTCTCTCTCTATCTCCCATCCCTCTTTTTATTCTTTTTCTTTCTCTGTCAGTCTCTCTCCCTCCTCTCTTTTCCCTATCTTTTTCTTTCTCTCTCGCTCTCTTGTCTCTCTTCCTTCTCTTTCCATTCTTTTTCTTTTTTCTCTCTCCCTCCTCTTTCTCTCTCTTTCTCTCACTCTCTCCCTCCTCTCTCTGTCACTCTCTCTCCCTCTTCTCTCTTCCTCCTCTCTCTCTTTCCATTCTCTACACATGTCAGGTGTTCACGCGTTCTCTTCCTCCTCTTTCTCTCTCCATCCCTGCAGCTCTATCCTTTCTTTGTCTCCCGCTTCCACTTTGATCTTTTGTTCAGCAGAGATTGAAAATTTAAACTTGAATTTCTCCAAATTACTCCAGTGAAAATATCTTCAGTTTAAAAACACGGTGGAGCACTTCCTGTATTTGAATGTTCCGCAGTGCGGCATTAAACCTTTCTATCTTCAGGGAGACCGAACCGGACCGAGTTACAGGTCAGATCTGTGGAGAGACGCCTGTTTTTCTCTCTATTTTTGAGCCATAAAACCGCCTGTAATGGAATAAATGTTAAAGTAAAGCTGTTTAAAGTCCCACTGTGGAGCATTTCAGGACGTATCCACGGAAACAAGCAGGTGACGGACCCCAAGCCGAAAAGTTACACACCTTTGACAATGCCCTGACTTCATAAATATTGTCTCCATGTTCAGTAAAAGTCAAACACTATTTATTTAACACAGTCGTTTCTTTTTTTTTCTTTTTTATAGCAGTTTAAATCCTTCCAGTAGCAGAAAAGGGGAAATGTTTGGGTTTCTGGAAACTAAGATCAGAAACATGACCACAGACCACTAATGTGTGTGTGTGTGTGTGTGTGTGTGTGTGTGTGTGTGTGTGTGTGTCTGTGCGTCTCTAAAGCCTTCGCCCACAGTTTGGTCTGTCAAGCACGAGCCGAGGTCTGTGGCCTGCGGTTTCTGCGCAGAAAATATTAGATTATGTATGTTTTTCTTTTTAAGGCTTCAACAGTATCAAATGGGCGTTTAGAACGCTTTAAAAACATAATTCACAATCAGGACAATCTAGAAAAACTAATTACCATGGAGTATAATAAATGGCACTGGTATTAGGGATATAATTATAATAATCCTCATTATTGTTACTGTTTATTTCTTGTGCTGTTTGTTTTAATATGGTTTGATAGCTTTGTTGAGTTGCTTATACCTTTTTAGTCTTTAATTTGTGTTTTTTGTTCTTTTTTGTTCTTATCATTATTAAGTGTGAGTATGGAGTGAATAAATAATGTTCTGCAAAGTGTCTTTGTGACATATGTCTGTGAAAAGCAAAACAAAAACTTACTTAAACTTACTTATTATTATTTTATATGTATGACTGTTAATAAAAAAATTAATAATAATAATAATAATAATAATAATAATAATAATAATTGTGTTAAAAAATTAAAAACTAAAATTTTATATTCAAGATCTATTAAAAAATAAAAAATAAAAACAGAAAAACAAAATGAGTCATGCCTACAGCAGGACTTCCTCTGGAAATATTTTAGCCATTTTCATTGTATTTGATATTAGTTTCTCCGAGTTTAGGATGTTAAAAAGTTAAAAAACAAGTCACTTTTCCATGCAACATCCCCAACTCATGAGTAATAGAGGTAGAGTAGAGGTAAAAAAAAAAAAATTGAAGTACCAGAAAAGGTTGAAATGAAAAAAAAGCAAAACAGAAGTGATTTGCCCCAGAGAAAAGCCTGATCGTGCAGCTGTTTAACACCATTAGAAAAGCTGTGTTGAGTTTGTGGTCGGACAGATGCGCCTGAACCTACGCAGAGGTTTGGCTGTGGTCTGTGCACTTCCTGTTTTGGTGAGCGGGAGGAGGAAGCGCGACTATATTTGGTCGTGCTTTCTGCAGATGTGCACACGGAGCCCGAGCGTGAGCGGCTACTTCCTTTGACAAGTTTATTCTGTTCAGTGATCTCATTGCAGGAGTTTGGCCGGTGAAATGTTCCTGTTCTAAGTGAAACGCTGCAGAATACGCAGGTCACAAGTACCTCATATTAACCAGTGTAATGACAGATTTACAGACTTGTTTTCTTAAAACACAGTTAACTTATTACACAGCCGATCCAACTGTGTTATGTAACTGTTATTTATCGTTGAAAATATGGCTGAAGTTCAGACATTATGAGGCCAAAATCAGTCCCTAAATACTCTTATGGGTCCAGTTAAAGGCCCAAACAAAACACTGGCTGAACCAATATCACGAAACTGATACCTGAACCAGCTAATTTTTTATTATCAGTGCAAATATTTGATACCAGAGTCGTACCAGTGCATCCCCTGTCACAAGCAGAGACGCTCCGATCCAGCTTTTTCAGCTCCGATGTATTTTAAAACAGACAAGAACAGTGGCAATACATAATAATACACATTTATGTATTTAAAAGACGATCACACCAGTGCCTCCACATGTCGGACTGATATCTTAATGCACTGAATCTCATATTTGTGAGTGTCATTGTCAGATTCGTTCAGTCTGTAAATAAAACTGCACGTTAAAGTTCTTAGTCGAGCCTGCAGTGTTCCCTCGTGCAGTAACAAACATCTCGGTAGCACTTGTGCGTCGTGACCTCCGCAAAAGCACCACAAAGCATCGCTGTAAACCATCTGCAGTCTTTGCAAACAGCTTTTTTGTAATTAATCCAGTGGTGGGCTGTGTACAACGGTGAACAATATGATTTAAACAACAATTTCACATCATTTGTACACAAGACAAACTTACTTACAAGAGTATTTGCCTGAAAAAAGAGCGCCCTACACTGTCTGTACACATCATCATCATCTGCCATGTCCACAGAGACGATACACCAAAGATATTATCCTTCAAATAAGTTCAAAATGAGCCCAAAATCAGCCACTAAAGAGTCTTACAGGTCCAATTAAATGTCCAAACAAAACACTGGCTGAACCGATATCACGGCACCGATACCTGAACCAGGTAAAAAAAAAAAGTGCCGATATTTGATACCAGAGTCGTACCGGTGCTTCCCCTGTCACAAGTTGCATCAAGTCCTTATTCTAAGTGCAATGATATAGGCAGGTCACAAGTAGAGAGGCACCAATCCAGCTTTTTCAGTTCCAATACCGATAACGATACTCTCTGATATTAACCGATACCAGTGTAGTAACAGAAAGTGAAAATACAGTTACATTATTACACAAGAGATCCAATTGTGTTATGTAACTGTTATTTATCCTTCAAATACGACTGAAGTTCAGACATTATGAGGCCAAAATCAGTCTCTAAACAGTCTTAAAGGCCCAGTTAAAGGCCCAAACAAAATACAGGCTGACCCGATACCCGAAACGGACTGTAAACTGGATATTTGTTGCATGTCAGTGTTTGTCCACATCCTGCTCCAAGTACCGCAGCAATTTCCTAATGTTGTGAACCTGTTCACTCATATGGCAATAAAACACATTCTGATTCTGATTCTGATTCTGATTCTGATTCTAAACGGACTGTAAACGTGGACTTGAATCATGAACGTGAACTTAAATGTGCTTATTTTTAAAGTAATGTGATTTTTTTTTGCAACAATTAATGAATATACTGTATATATATATGTACTGATGACATTAAAAACTGTAAATATCTATGGATCCAGGAAGACTACCTGACGGCACTGTCTTCAGGGATCCATAGAAATAAACAAATAAATAAATGGTAACCGATACCCAATCCAGCAAACGTTTTAGTACTGGTGCTGAAATTTCATACCAGTCTCGTTTCTGTGCGTCCCTCGTCACAAGGCCAAGAGTTGTCTGGATATTCTAAACTGAAGATTACTCAAGTCTCAGCTAAGGAGCTGTCGACATTTGAGATTCTAGATCAGGCATGTCCCAGGGTCCAAATGTGGCCCTCAGACCAATTGTTTTGGCCCTCAGGCTTCCAGGTGAACTGGTCCATACTACCACAAGTAGCACTTTTTACTGCATGTTTCTGAAATCTCCCTTGATCAAGCAAATGAAGTGAGTCCTTTTGAGGGTCTAGGCCTGAACAAAGGTCTGGAGGGTCATTCAAACATGTTATAAATGCACAGATTTGAATTACTCACTGTTTTGACCCTCAGTCTATGACCGTCGATCGGCCCCTCACACTTGTCTGTGTTTTAATATGTGGCCCTCAATGAAAAAAGTTTGGACACCCCTGTTTTAGAGGCTTTTTACACTGTATGTGGCAGCACATGTGGCAGAAGACCTTCCAGAGGAAATACTCAGAGACCTTTAACACAAGAGGAGGGACACTTTTGTCTCTGTCCAAAACAATCAAGATGGAGGACAGGACGATGAGAGGCAGGTATTTTTAAGTGGTAGAAAATGTTAAAGTAAAAGTACAGTGACACAGCTACAACACCAAGTACTACTGATGAAAGTACAAGTCACAAAGTACTTTTTGTTTGCAAATTCAGTAGCATTTTAGATGATATAAAACTTGAATTACACCACAGTCTGTATATTCTCTGAGCTCTGTCCAATCAGAGCAGGCGATGTGTCTGTGTATGTCTGTATTTTGTGTATTTTGTGTGTGTGTGTGTGTTGTGTGTGTGGCCGTGTCGTTTTTGTGTGTGTGTTTTTGTGAGTTCTTACCTGGTCTGCTTCCGTCGGCCTCATCAGGGACACTCTGTCGTACTGTCTCCTCAGCAGAGCCCACAGAGCGTCCATACGACCCTGACACCAAACACAGAGTTAGTTTTTAGTTTTTAACAGATAAAAATAAATCAATAATTGAACTAAACTCAAATAAAAACACAAATTACGACGCGGGTTTAGAAAAAAGAAACAAAACATAACTAGGTATGTTTGTGAGGAGGTAAAAACATGCTAACATGACTTAAAGCTCACAAGAATTCACTTTTTTCTGTTTCTGTCTCTTGCCCCCATCTTTATCTGAAAAGCACTAAATCCTACAGTGTTTGTAGTGTTTATATTGTTTATGTCTATAGCATTTATATTGTTTATAGTGTTTATATTGTTTGTAGTGTTTATATTGTTTGTAGTGTTTATATTGTTTGTAGTGTTTATATTGTTTATGTCTATAGCATTTATATTGTTTATAGTGTTTATATTGTTTGTAGTGTTTATATTGTTTGTAGTGTTTATATTGTTTGTAGTGTTTATATTGTTTATGTCTATAGCGTTTATATTGCTTATAATGTTTATATTGTTTGTAGTGTTTATATTGTTTATGTCTATAGCGTTTATATTGCTTATAATGTTTATATTGTTTATGTCTATAGTGTTTATATTGCTTATAATGTTTATATTGTTTGTAGTGTTTATATTGTTTGTAGTGTTTGTATTGTTTATAGTGTTTATAATGTTTGCATTGTTTTTAGTATTTATCGTGCATGGTATTTATAGTGTTTGCAGAGTTTATAGTGTTTATGGTGTTTATAGTGCATGGTATTTCTAATGTTTATAGTTTTTGTAGTTTAGTGTTTGTTTATAGTGTTTATAATGTTTATAGTGTTTATAGTGTTTGTAGTGTTTATAGTGTTTATTATGTTCATCATGTTTTTAGTGTACAGCGTTAGCCTGACTGTTTTGTCGGACCTTGATGGGGTATAATGTTTATAGAGTTTATACTGTTTAGTATTATAGTGTTTATTATGTTTATATAGTGTTCAGTTTTAGTGTACAGTGTTAGGGTTAAAATTAGAGTGTTATGTCGGACCTTGATGTGATATAGTGTTTGTAGAGTTTATCGTGTTTAGTGTTTATAGTGTTTGTACTGTTTATAGTGTTTTTAGTGTTCTTGTTAGCTGGCGTTAGCTTGACTGTTTTGTTGGACCTTGAAGGAGTATAGTGTTTGTAGTGTTCATAGTGTTCATAGTGTTTTTAGTTGTTATCCTGAGTGTTTTGTCAGACCTTGATGGGGTTTAGTGTTTGTAGTGTTTAGTGTTTAGTGTTTATAGTGTTCATAGTGTTTTAAGGGTACAGGGTTAGGGTTAGAGCGTTTTGTCGGACCTTGATGGGCGTGTACCACTTGTTCTGGGGCTGGTGAGCTGGAGCCGTTCGGGCTTTGGGTTTCTGGATCATGGGTTCTTCCGCGTCCTCGGGGATGGAGATCTTGGCGTTTTTAGCCTTCTCCAGACGAGCCCCCTCCTCCGTCGAGCCCTTCTCTCCCCAACGCACCTACGAAAGACCAGGAGAATCAAAACCTGTAATACCTGTAATACTGTTAAACCTGTAAAGCAATTCTAAATAATGAAATTCAGATTAATAATATAAAACTGCTAAATTAACATAACAAAAAATAATTTTTAAATAATGAAAACTTAATCCAAAATCTAAAATTTGATAAATGAATATAATAATAAAAAAGAAGAAAAGACATAAGAATTATGCATAATCAAAAGAATAAAAAGGGGGGGAGGGGGGCGAGAAATTATAGATAAAATTAAATATTTTGAGAAAGAAAACAATGTATATGGACCTCTGGTAGCAGGGACAAAGGGGTCTGTTGTCTGTTGTTTAAAAAGTCCAAAACAAGGGACCCAAACTCTACAAAATGAAGCCCAAATAGAAGCAACTAGTTAAAATTCTGTCTCAGTTGAACAATAATGAACTCTCTGCCGTTGTGTCCTTAGGCAAGACACTTCCTTCACATTGCCTATGAATGAAGCTTTCAGATATGTAGCCTGTGCCCGGTGTTGGGAAAGTTCATTTTCTCGATGAACTAGTTCAGTTCACACATTTTAAAATCGTTCATTCAAGGTTTGTTTATAGTTAATAGTTCGTTCCGAGCTCCAAAAAAAAGTTCATTGTTCTTTTTTTTTCAATTCGCTGCTGCGAGCGATTATTTTTCAATATCATTGCCGAAGCCCAGATAGAACCACAGACAGCAAATATTTTATCAGTTTTAAGAATGAAACTGTGTGTTAAATTTAATCTTCACGTCAAATTTTGAATCCTCATCCAACCAGGGTTTACATGAGCGTTTAGATCACATGTGTCAAACATGCGGCCCGGGGGCCAGATCCGGCCCTCCAAGACCTTTAATCTGGCCCTCGGCTGATTTTTCTATTAAAATACTTAAAATTTTCAGATTTTTCTGTTAATTTTCTGCACCGTTTAGCATAGCAGCGTCTCCGGCGTTTCTGTACGTTGCGACTCCCACCAGAGCAGCACAAATGAAGACTTTCCTCTTTCCAAACGCTCTTAAAGGACGATCGTTTTGACTGTCGACCGTGACCCTCATCAGCAAAATGTCAAAAAATGAGAAAAGCAGATGCCGAGTTCAGGATTTCCCAAGAAAAATAGTCTAATTCTTATTTGTTGACAGAGGTGAATGGGAAATCTGTGCTCAGTGTGTTTGGAACAAGTGGCGTTGCTCGAGGAATATAATCTTAAACACCACTACGAGACACGGAGAAAAATACAATAACTTGAAGAGAGAACTGAGTTTTCTGATCCGGCCCTTTTGGGATCAAAGTAGGTTGCATACGGCCCCCGGACCAAAATGAGTTTGACACCCCTGGTTTAGATAGTTAGTGTCCCAGATTCCAGAACCATAGTTGTAGTTTCCAGATCATTAGTTGTCAGATTCCAGATTCAGGGGTGTCCACTTTTTTTTTTTTTCCCATCAAGGGCCACATATTAAAACACAGACCAGCGTGAGGCCGATCGAGGGTCATAGAGGGTCAAAACAGTGAGTAAGTCAAATCTGTGCGTTTATAACAGGTTTGAACGACCCTCCAGACCTTTGTTCAGGCTTAGACCCTCAAAAGGACACACTACATTCGCTTGATCAAGGTAGATTTTTAAAAAGTACTTCTAACGATAGTCTGGGCCGATTCACCTGGAAGCCTGGGGGCCAAAACAATTGGTCTGAGGGCCACATTTAACCGCCGGGCCATAGTTTGGACATGCCTGAGATAGTTAGTATAGTTTCCAGTTTCCAGATTGCTCGTTTTAAGATTCCAGTTTGTATAGTTTCCAGTTAAGACCCACTTGTTCAGCTGGAAAGAAATGTGGGGTTGTTTTTTTAATCACTGTAAAGCGCATTGTGTTGCATTTTTTGTACGAAAAGCGCTCTATAAATAAAGTTTGATTGATTTAGGGAACAACATTTCCCCGTTGTTGCTCCATTCAGTCCTCACTAAAGCAGCTGCAGCTTTCACCGCTACAGTAAATTCTCACAAAAACACGAGGAAACAACTTGCTACTTGGACAGTCTTGTTTTACTTATGAAAGAAAAACAGGACTGTGACGACAACAGAGCCGCTCCTGTATCAGTCAGTGGGATTTGAGCAGAGGATTTGTCTCGACTCTTTTGATTTCGTTCGTGCTTTCATAAACCCTGAAAGTCCCTCCAGGTGCTTCCGCTCAACGTGCCGTTTTAAGTTTGCCGTGTGCGGATTTTCCTTTTGAAAGCTCGATAGTTTCAAAAAGAAAATTCAGGTGCAACACGGCCTGCACCAAACACATGTTCTAATGTTGTTTGTTTAACCTTCCATATTAAATCTCTTCCCCTTCCTCCCCTCCACTCGTTTACCATCGAGTCCCATGTGTGCACGTCTTTTCACTCAATCCTTTTACATCTGCTCCGTCCCTCCCCGCAAACACATGTACCTTTGTGTATTCTAGCGGCTAATTAGCGCCACATTGCCGCTGTAGGTTAAAGCGTGACATCCTCGCAGCTTTTCAAACCTGCTCCTGATGAATAAAAGATCGTTTGTTTCCTGCGCGTGTGAAACGACAGGAGCGTTTCCCAGCGTGACGTCTTCGGCGCGAAAGGTTTGGTCCTGACACGAGCGGGGCCTCCAGGAGCTCCAGCCCGTCGATGGAGGGGGGGGGGGCCGCCGGGGACAATGGGATGAAAGAGGCTCCGGAGCGGGTCGGGGCACGCTCCAGGGACGGGGCTAAACACATGACAGCCCCGGAGGATCATGGGAAGTCCCCGCAGCGCCGACCGCATGCTGCCGGGAACACGCTGCGGTTTCATATCGTAGGTGTCAATAACGTGACACGGTGCGGTGGTGTTATACAGAACTGTTGTGTAACGTTTCAGACGATAAAAACGCAAGAAATAAACGGAAAACAAAGACGTAGGATGATGAGAGGCAGGTATTTTTCAGTGGCAGAAAATTGGTGTGTCCAGACGTCCCTATTTCCCCGGGACAGTCCCAGTTTTGAGCCCTGTGTCCCCTGTCCGAGCAGATTTAGCCAAAACCACTGATTTGTCCCAGTTTTATACAAGAAATGTCCGAGATGTCCCTATTTTGGACCAATCTGATCTAAACCAGGACTATATCAGGCCTAAACCAGGACTATATCAGGTCTAAACCAGGACTAAAACTGGACTATCACAGTTATTAACTCATCTGATGCCCTGTCAACAATAAAGAGGAGCATAAACTGTCATTTGTTTTGCCAGAATGCAGAAATCTGTGTTCGCGAACAACCATAAAGGAAAAAAATGTAAAGACAGAAGCTCCTCAACAGAAGCACTGACACTGTGTATTTATGTCCATCTTGGACCAGTGTCAGTTGGTCTTTTCTCCTGTTCCTATGGAATTCCTATGGTCTGTGACCAATGTGCAATGTAATTTAAACGTGTGTAAATATTAAGTAATCTGACGGATAAATGGACAGATACAGAGTGAAATGCAGTGAATGATACAGTGGTTCTATAATTGTCTGACGGTGTTTGACTGTGACTGTATCACTGAGGTTTGAATGTTGGGGAAGTTTTAGAGAAATTTAGAGACTTATAGGGGAATGTACACTGTTTATTTATGTAACAAGGGACTACAGATGGAAACTAGCTATTCAGCTATAATCTGGTACAGTGCATCTCTGTCTTTCAATTTAATGTTTCTGTGCATTGTCCCTCAAATAAAGATTAAAAAAAAAAAAAAAATCGTGACTAATGCGCACATGTACAATCTTACACGCCAAAACCACCGATTTGTCCCAGTTTTATACAAGAAATGTCCCAGACGTCCCTGTTTCTGACCAATTAGGTGCCTGCTATTAGTAAAAAGAAGCATAAACTGCCATTTGTTTAAGTAAAATACAAAAAAAGCTGCTTAAAAATGATCAAAACACAAAGAAAATGTGACTGTATTGACTCATGTTCGTCAAGAATGGGCCGAGTGCAGAACATAATTACCCAGTGGAAAAGTAAAATAAAAGATGCGTATCATATGGAGCAAATAACTGCAGCGTTACAAATGAAGACAGATTTATTCATGGACAAATGGTCTTCATTTCACATGGATGAATATCGTTTACAGGTATTTTTTGTGTGAGTTTATGGGCGATATTATGAATGGTAAATGAGGAGACAATGCATATGACTCTACACTGTAACTTCATCTTATGTTATTTTTCTTCTGTTGTGTTTTTAATGCCGTTTCGTAACTATATGTGGCTTGCGCCAAAAAGTATTTAAAAAGAAAATGTGGTCACTCTACAGAATATGAAATAAAAGTAAAAGTACAGTTACATACTACAGTTACTACTCAACGTACAAGTTACTCTTGTATGTCGTAATTTCAGTAGCATTTTAGATCATTTTTAAACATATAAAACTTATAAATTGTTTAAATCTGCATTACACCACAATCTGTACATCGTAGTTATCAGTAATACTTATTTGCTGGTTTTGTAATTTCGATATGTGATGTTTAAAACTGAGGATTCTGTTGTGCACATCTTTAACAACTTCACAATTGAGAGAAATGTAAAAAAAAAAGTTGTGGAAATAGAAAAGAATCCGCACCGAAAAGGGTGACCAGTTTTTCAAAATCAAAAACTGGGACACTCTCAGTTTGTGGTGGTAAAAATAAAACTGTTAAATGAACGAAAATGCGTAATTAAGAAGAACTGTTCAGCACTCGGCCCATTCATGACCAAGATGAGTCAGTGACGTCACATTTTATTCGTGTTTTGGTCATTTTTGAGCAGCTTTTCTGTATTTTACCCAAACGAATGACAGTTTATGCCTCTTTTTACTGTTGGCGGGGATCAGATTGGTCCAAAATAGGGACACCTGGGACATTTCTTGAGTAAAACTGGGACAAATCAGTGGTTTTGGCGTGTAAGATTGTACATTTGCGCATCAGTCATGATTTGAGGAGTTTCTGTCTTAATTTTTTATTTTTTTTTTTGCTTTATGCTCATTTGCACACACGGATTTCTGTATTTTGGCAAAACAAATGACAGTGTATGGTCCTCTTTACTGTTGACAGGGGAATCACAGCTGAGATAGTCCAGTTTTAGTCCTGGTTTAGACCTGATATAGTCCTGGTTTAGGCCTGATGTAGTCCTTGTTTAGTCCTGATGTAGTCCTTGTTTAGTCCTAGTTTAGTCTGGCTTTGATGAGATTGGTCAAAAACAGGCACATCTTAGACATTTCTTGTATAAAACTGGGACAAATCAGTGGTTTTGGATAAATCTGCTGGGACAGGGGGCACAGGGCTCAAAACTGGGGCTGTCCTGGGTAAATAGGGACGTCTGGTCACACTACTACAAAATCAGACCTTTGTGAAAGCCGGATGCCCTGTCAGAAGAAAACGCATTGCGCTCTGTGGGAGAATTCTTTCAAACTCCCGGGAGCTGCAGTACCTGGAGCGGCTGATCCCGTTTTTATTACAGCTCCGTGTTCTTAGGTTAGAGCCTGTGTGAAGTGCTGTCAGAGGCCCCGCCCCCTCTCCACCTGCTTCTTGTCTTGTCGGAAACTCCCCTTTAAAGATCACAGCGTCCCTTTAAAATATTCCCACGGCGGAGACAGGTTGATCTGAGCAGCGTCCCCGTGTAAAGTCTTTCAAACCTGGATACGAGCTCTGCCAGCGCCAATGAGCCTCCGCTGACGGACGAGCCTCTTTACGGGCGCCCCGGGGACCGCGGCGAGGGGAAGGGGCCTCCCGAAGGGCTGTGGGCATCCCCGTAAACTTCACAGCGGGAGAGGACATGAAACGGTGCGAGCGGAGACGGGGAGGAGGTGGAGGAGGTGCAGGTGGGGGTCGGTCAGAGGAGATGGAGCGACGAGAGGAAGAAGAGTGGACCTGGCAGGAGCTGTCATGTCCCGCTCGTCACAGACAGGAGGCAGCGGCGCGCAACCCAATCAAAAGTTCAAATCAAACACCGGCCTCAGCACTTTTAACGCCGCGAAGAGGAGGAGGAGGACGAGGAGGAAGAGGAGGAAGAGGAGGAGGAAGAGGAGGAAGAGGAGGAGGAAGAGGAGGAAGAGGAGGAGGAAGAGGAGGAGAACGTGAGCGCCTCAGATATGTGTGTTTGTTTGTAATTTAGACCAGCGTTTGGACACGATGCAAACTTCTCACACTTCAGGAAAAGTCTTGAAATTCAATTAAAATGATGATACAACAATGAAAATAAAACACAAACATGAAGAAAAAAGAGAGATACTTCAAGCTGACTGGTCTGAAATGGAACACGCCAGAACATCAAACTTTAAATGTTTAAAAATAAACCTTAACTCTTCAGTTATGTCCTGTCAGACATTTTATTTTTGCACTGTTTTCCTTAGAATGTCTTGTATATACAAGCATACTACTACTACTACTACTACTACTACTACTACTACTACTACTACTACTACTACTACTACTACTACTACTACTACTACTACTACTACTACTACTGCTGCTGCTACTACTACTATTACTACTACTACTACTACAATTTTATTACTTATTTTTCAATTTTATTTTAGTTCATAATAATTATGCCTTATTTGAAATCAGCCTCTTGCTAATTTCCCTTTTGGATCTATAAAGTTAGTCTAAGTCCTAGACTTACAGACAGAATCATCTGTATTTTGGCTAACAAAGGCTAAAGTACATCCATCCATGTTGCCGTCTCTGTTTTGGTTTGTTCAGAGCTTTACCTTTACCCTAATGCTGCCCTGTGATTGGTCCAGACTCCAAACCACTGGTGTCCGGGGCCCAATCACAACAGCAGGAGCAGAGACAGATGGATGGTTGTGATACATACCACAGCTTAGTGTATATCAGTGTAAATTCAGTTCAGATATTCCACTTTTATGCTCAAAACAAAACAAAGATAAGAGCTGTGGACGTGACACTGACCTCCATGCGCTTGATGCCTCCTGCTCCTCTTCCTCCGTAATAAGAGGCGTCCACTGTCGGCCATTTCTTTTTGGCCTCAGGTTCAGGCTCCTGTGAAAGAAGACAGCTATTATATAAACTTTACAGTCTACAAACTTTACAGTATGCAAACTTTACAGTCTATGAACTTTATAGTCTACAAACTTTACAGTCTACAAACTTTACATTATGGAAACTTTACAGTCTATTAACTTTATAGTCTACAAACTTTACAGTATAAAACTTTACATTAGGCAAACTTTACAGTATGCAAACTTCAGTCTACAAGCTTTACAGTCTACAAACTTTACAGTCTATGAACTTTAGTCTACGAACTTTACATTATGCAAAATTTACAGTATGCAAACTTTACAGTCTACAAACGTTACAGTCTACGAACTTTACAGTCTGCAAACTTTACAGTCTGCAAACTTTACAATCTGCAAACTTTACATTATGCAAACTTTACATTAGACATTTTACATTTGACAAACTTTACGTTAGACACACTTTATATGATGCAAACGTTATATAATGCAAATTTTATACAAACTTTACAGTATACTAACTTTACATTAGATAAAATTTACATTATGCAAACTTTACATTATATTAACTTTACATTATACTCTCTCATTTAGTTTAGCAGCTCTGGTTGAAATATAGTTGTGGTAGAAGTTTAAACCCACAAAATCAAATTATATAACAAAAAACAATGAGTAATCTACCGAGGAGAGCATTGCTTATGTCATTTATTACGTAATAAGAAGTTTGAAGACGTGACAAAACTGCTTCTTATTCTCTGGCTCACAAAATGGCCGCCCCGTGAGCAGCAGCAACAGCGGCGGCGGCAGATTTGGACGAGCCAGCGATTGTTCCATGACGACAGTGAGTGACACGAGACTGAGGAGCCGTTCGTCCAACATGTGAAGGAGCTCAAAGACAAGATGGCCCCGAGGAGTTTAACATGAGGCCGAAGACGGACAGGGAGACAGTGAGGCCGACTGAGAGAGACGTATGGACAGACTGAAAGACACTGCGTTTACATCCACATCAGTATCCCGGTTATGGCAGTATTTGGGTTATGGTTATGGCAGTGTTTGGGATATGCTGCTTACATGTGCTCTGAGAACCTTGACATAATCTTACAAATGCACATTATATATTTAATAAACCCGGAAAATTACAAACAAACATGAGCTCCTTAAGCGTAGGAAGCTCGGGAGGATCCTAACCAGCGGTGAGGAGCCATGAGGTATCCCACAATCCACTGCGCAGATCCACGTTTCCAAACACTTTTGCACAAGATCTACACTGCATCAGATTATTAATTAAAATCTTCTGCATAAATAACCTCAATTTTACAACATACAGACCATAATCACTATAAAGCCACATCAGGCCGTGTGAGATTAGAATGTGTTTAATGCAGCTTTGGCAGATTCGTTTACGTTTTACACAAACAAAGCTTAACCCCTTAATGCCTGAATTTATTTAGATGTATATAAAAAAAATGTATGTGTGTTTTTGCCTTTAAGTAAATGGTAAATTAAGATGTGTCTGTTATTAATGCTCTGTAAAGCGTCTCTGGGGACATGTGTCTGTGTAAAGCGCTATAGAAATAAAGTTACCTTACCTCACCTAAATATGTCCTTGCTAAATTTACTATTCCTGATTTCTACGGTCTTAAAAATGTGAAAAACTAGTTCATTTTAAAGTGTATATAACAGGTTCGACTACTCATTTTTACTAAAACACACTTCAGACCATTATATTGAAGATTTTAATCGAAATTTGATCTTTTCTTCCCCAGTTTGGACATTTTTTTAAATAAAAAAATAATACTTCCTGGGTGGAAATCATGAATTTTCATAACTTTAACCAAGAAACCGTGTATTGGTGGTTTTCAGATACTACAATGAGACGACGTCATAGTCTCAGATGGGGGTAAGAGACAGTTTTCCCCATTGATTGTATTTTGACATCAAATATCTAAAAGACAAATTCACAAATGTTGAAGCTGATCATTTCTGTTAGTGACCAGAGCCAAGACCTCACAGTATTACAACAGAAATCTGCTTTTCAACCATATTCTTTTTGTCTTCCCCCCATTTGTATTAAATATTATTGGTGTATAGAATCTGAAACCCAGCAATTTGACAAATAAAAATATAAGAAAACACCTTTATTTTGTTGAAATCATATTAAAACTACCATTCTTGAACTCTCTACTTCTTATTCTGAATCTCAGCAGATGAAAAAGTAACTCAAATACTCAAAATTAGTTTCCAGAATACTTATTTTCATGATACACACTCTTATTTACTCACTTTCCAGCATTGCCTAAGACTCTGACACAACCAAACCTGCAAACTCACGCATGAAAAGCAAAACCAGGACCTTCTTAGAGTCTTTTAGAAGTCTTCAGCACTATATTTTTGTGTGTATTCTTTGTGTGCATCACTCACCGGTGGAGGAGGTCTGGATGGAGGAGGCGGAGGAGGAGGATCCTTGATGACCTGGATAAAACAAAACACACGAGCTGTCAGAGGTCCATCACACAGGTCCAGTCACGGCTCTGTCACCGCTCCGTCCAGATGAAACCGGACATGAGGTGATGGAGGAGAAGAGACAGACGGAGCGCCGCTTTAACTCCGCCATCACCACGAGCAGCGTTAGCGAGGTAAGATTGTGCAAACTCTGCCATTTTGTTGTTCAAGCTAAACTTCACCTGTGTGTGTCAATTAAAAAACACAGTCTGCATTTCTGTGGTTTTAAAGGTCCTATATATCACTAGGGATGTAACAATAACGTAAATCTGGTGATATCGTATCATCAAAGGTCTCACAATAATATCGAGGACCATCACAATATATCGAATCCCAAATCTCTTTGCTTAAATGAACAGTTCTGATGCAGAAATAGCTAAAAAAAAACAGAGGGAACTACATAGACCATGATCCTTTGCTCCGTTTCAGTGCAGACGACATGAAGAAATAACTGTTCTAAGCACTTTAACATCTTAATTCTTTGGATTAAGTCTCGTGAAGCATTTTTAGAGGGAAATGTTCCAAATTACGCCAAACATATTCATTTTGTCTTCTTAATGCATTAACTTCTTAGGTTCCTTTCTAAGACAATGTAACCAAGTGTATTTGTACCTCCACCGGGCGACAGGAGGCGTGGTCAGTCTGGGCGACCTGCAGGTCCCATCAGGCTGACCACGCCTACAGGAAGTAACAACAGCTGATATATGACACGTCACCACCAACACCGGTGACAGTTCTGAAGATGGCTCGCAGCTAGCAGCCGAAACATGTCAACAAGGTACAAATACACTTGGTTACATTGTCTTAGAAAGGAACCTAAGAAGGAAATGTTACAAACTTTGGCCAATTTCACTAAAACTTTCATCACTGGTGGACCCTGAACAGACTGATTTAAGAAAATCTCAGATGGGCACGATAGCGTCCTCTAGGGAATTTGCATGGAACAACAACAGTTTATTTTGTCGTGGACATAAAACATTTGGTACACACATTTGTGACAGGGTCTCGATGACGCCCACACGCCATCTCCCATCGTGTTGCCATGGAAACAAGCCAAAAATCTGCCATTGCCAATGTGACGTCCGGAGAAAAAACTTTGACGTAGCCGAACCAAATTTGGTACACAGATGCATCGTGGGAATAGAAACAAAAAAAATTGATTGTGACCACGCCCCCTCCCAAAACAGCAGTCCGCTTTTTTTTTCTTTTTTTTTTTTTAAATCAGCACATACAAAAAGAAAGAAAAATGGTAGGGGGTTAGGTTAAGGTGAGGTGTTAGGATGAGGTAAGGGGTGGGGTTAAGTCCAGGGTTAAGTCCAGGGTTGGGTTTAGGGTTAAGATTATGTTAGGATTAGGATTAGGGGTATGGTTAAATCTATCTTTAGGATTAGGGCTGGGGTTGGGGCTGGGGTTAAGATTAGAGTTAGGAGTTCAGGTAGGGTCAGGGGTTAGTATAAGGAGTTAGGGTTAATTTAGCAATTAGGTGTAAGATGCGTTTGTGGGGCACGAGCGAGGGTCGATCATTGCAGCTTGTGGCTATATTTGTCTTTATTATTAGTCTGTCTACATCTCCAAAGCTCAAAATGCTCTTTTCCACAAACTACCACTTCATGACATCCACTTTGGGATGCCATGAAGTGGTAGTTTTCAGTTCCTAACAGCTCCTTTTACCTTTAGTTCAGTAGAAATGGGCAATTCCAAAGTTGAAATGTTCAGTTTGAGAGAAAAAAAAACGTCTAAATCTGCAGGTTTGTGTGTTAAACATGTGTGAATGAAACAAAACACAACTCCAGGTCTGTTTGTGATGAGGAAACGACATTAGAACAGATCAGAAAACCGCATCATTTGGACTCTTTAATTCTCCTTTTAAAATGCCTTTGGACACTTTACGATCAGCATTTCATTTTCTAACATAACATAATGAACAAGGAGAAAGTAAACAAATAAAGTCCTTCTCCCCTGTGAATGCTTTGAACACTCGATACATAAAACTCTGGGCTTCTCCCGAGTTGTTTTTAAACCCATGAATCATCACGGGACTCATTCTGCAGTTAAATGTTGTTCATAAAATTCTGAATGAGTCCCGTGATGATCCATGGACTTAAAAACACCTCAGGAGAAGCCCAGAGTTTTATCTGTGACGTAACAAAACTGGCAAAATGCAAACAGAGCATTTTAGAGTGGTTAGAGGAGAGGATTTTGGACTGGAGGATTAATGAAACAGACGTAAATGAACCAAAATACAACTCCAGGAATGTTTTTGAAGAGGAAACGTGGATATAACACGGCTAAAACCTACAGTATGTGATGTTCAGATGAGACACTATGGCATAAAACTGGCCTTAAAGCAACGTCTTTTGTAGGGACGAGACAGAATTCTCACAAGACGAGACACGAGATAAGGTCCACGAGATCGAGAAAGGCGAGATTCTAATATAAATTACAATAAATAAATTGTTGGACGGACAATTAGTTTCCCCGATTGCAATGCAAATGTCTCTAATCTGGCTGAGATTTTAAAGTGTATATTAGGTTATTCATCTTGTTTTCAGATTTATTATCGACTTACTCGTTCTGAGACGCTTCATTCTCGTCAAGAGATCGTTTATTTTAAGAGAACTTGTCCAGTAAAATGATCTTGCTGCATGGACAGATCATTTCACTACTTTTAAGTCATTTTCAGATAGATTTAATGGTTTATATCTTACATTTTGGCCAAGCTTTTGCAGAAAAGGTACATAATAGGCTTGGGCAGTAATACGGTAATACAGATACTGCGGTATGAAAAAAGTAGCAGCCGTATCAGTTTCATCACCGTCATTAAAAAAATCTGCATAAGGACCTAAAACCACAGGTCAGACTTTCTCCCCTCCGCTCTCTCTCCTCTTCAAACGTGGTTCCGCTCGGAGATTTCCATCCACACGCAGCGAGGAAGAAGAAAAAACCTGACTGACGCTTCGTGTGCGATGTTGAGGCCAAAAGTTTGTGATGGAGACGTTTTATTGAAGCCGAGAGTCGAGAGGGGAGGAGGCGCTGAAGAGGAGAAAGTTCCTGCTCGAAGGCGAAGTCAGACTTTCACGGAGGAGACGGTAACTATGCCTCAAAACGACGCAGACGATAAGGGCTGTGATTGGTCCTCTCCACCGCTCTACATTTCCGCTACTCCGCTCATTATAGACTTTGAGTAATAATGTGTTTAATGCAGCTTTGGCACATTTGTTTACGTTTTACAGAAACAAAACTTCAAACCTCATGGCTCATTTGCATACAGTATAAGCGCTGATAAAAACAGCTCATGCTGAAGCGATCGAACGCGCTGCAAAGTTTGTTTGGTCAGATTTGTGCCTCATCTTCAAATATAATGCTACAAAATTATTCTGAATTAGTCACGGTAATACTGAATACCCCGGTAAAATGCTGAGATGGTTTAACGGGATCGAAATTTGGATACCGCCCAAACCCTAGTGCAAATTCCTCTGATCTGGCCAAGATTTTAAAACTTATATCAGGTTATTCATCTTGTTTTCAGATTTATTATCGACTTGCTCGTTCTGAGACGCTTCATTCTAGTCTAGAGGTCGTTTATTTTAAGAGAACTTGTCAAGTAAAATCATCTTGCTGCATGGACAGATCATTTTACTGCTTTTAAGTCATTTTCTGATAGATTTAAGTGTTTAGATCTTACATTTTAGACAGTCTATTTGCAGAAAAGGTACATAATCCACCTTTAAGGCAAACACAAAGCTTATTAACACCCACGCACTACTCAAAAACGACCAAAAAACAACACATTCCCGCTTCTCATTTGTTTTTGTTTTTTTTATATTTTTCCTGCTCTTATCGCACCACCTCCAGTTCATTTCCGTCGTGAATTGCACTTTGATTCACGAAATGACAAAAACACTGAAGCCTTGTCCATCCTGACAGGTCGCTCCAGACATCTCGCTAAAGCCAACAGCGGGGCCCCGGCGCCGCTCCGAGACGGGCTCCGGGGGCGGGGGGGAGGCTGGCAGGTGGGGGAGGACGAGCGGAGGGGAAGGGGGGGGGGGGGGGGGTCCACACTGGCGCGAGCTCCGGTCTTAATTAATTGGATAGAGCCCGGGCGCTTCCAAGCAAATCCCCCCAATCATAAAGTCCTAAGGAGTCAATTAGCCGCGATGAGATACAGGACGGGCAGCGCGCCAGGAAAACACGGGAAAACAGCTTCGTTCTGCGGCGGGCAGAAGGGGGGGGAAGGGGGGGTTGTGACCGGACCGCGGGCGATCGCCGTGACAACGCTGACACCGCCGGAGCAGGTTGTCCGCGACGCGACGCGAATCAAAGACGAGACGGCCCCCGAAGAGCGTCCGCAGATCGGGAAAACAAACAGACGAGGCGGCGGTGAAAGGGCCGGGGGTGTGCGCGGGTTTGCAAATACTTCAGGGCGAACGTGGTCGGGTTTTAAGGCCAGACGCTGGAGGTGAAGAGGAGAAAATCTGACATTTAGAAACACAAATTTCAAACTTTTTTCTGTTGTTTGATCACGTAAACGTGGCCCAAACACATTATTTGCTTAACTGAAAGGGATGGTTGGGAATTTGGACATATCATCATTTCCTGAGTGAAGGACACACTTTTATAAATATGGGCTTAGATGTGTTTTAGTCCTGGTTTAGATGTGTTGGTTTAGACCTGGTTCAGCCCTGATTTCAACCTGGTTTAGACCTGGATTGGTCCTAGTTTATTACTGTATAAATGTGTTAGTTTAGTCCTGGTTTAGACCTGGTTTGGTCCTGGTTTAGTCTTTGTTTATTATTGGTTTAGATGTGTTGGTTTAGTCCTGATTTAGTCCTGATTTAGTCCTGGTTTAGACCTGGTTTAGACCTGGTTTATATGTGTTGGTTTAGTCCTGGTTTAGACCTGGTTTAGTCCTGGTTTAGTCCTGGTTTAGACCTGCTTTAGACGTGGTTTAGACCTGGTTCAGTACTGGGTTTAGTCCTGCTTTAGTCCTGGCTTAGTCCTGGTTTACTCCTGGTTTAGTCCTGGTTTAGTCTTGGTTTAATCCTGGCTTAGACCTGGTTTAGACCTGGTTTAGTCCTGCTTTAGTCCTGGTTTAGTCCTGGTTTAGACCTAGTTTAGTCCTGGTTTAGATGTGTTTTAGTCCAGGATTAGACCTGGTTTAGCCCTGGTTCAGTCCTGGTTCAGTCCTGGTTCAGTCCTGGTTCAGTCCTGGTTCAGTCCTGATTTAGACCTGATTCAGTCCTGGTTTAGACTTGGTTTAGTCTTGGTTCAGTCCTGGTTTAGACCTGATTCAGTCCTGGTTTAGACCTGGTTTAGATGTGTTGGTTTAGTCCTGGTTTAGTCCTGGTTTAGTCCTGGTTTAGTCCCGGTTTAGACCCGGTTTAGACCCAGTTAATCCTGCTAACATCAGACCGTCTCCTCTGCAGCTCCTCCATTACCCGCTGGCCACGCCCTCCTGTGGGGTCGCCGTGACGACTTCCCAGAACACCTTTCAGCGAAAATGATGACACAATCTCAGTGATTAGAGCGATTAAAAGTCACGCTGGACACGTGCGTGCTGATTTCGGTGCGGGCTGTGTCACTATTTAAAATGTTTTATCGAGCGAAACCTCAACCTAAGCAGAAACCCGTAATGTAATGTCCTTTTTCTTCACTGTCTGCTCCTTGTCCCCTCTCTGCCCCATCAAACTCCCAAACTACCGCCATAAATACTTCTAATTGGAGTAGGAGCATATCTCAACTTAAGGCTGCCCCCGGACCGCCGCCCCATCCGTCACCGTGGTTACCGTGTCGGCTTCCGTGCATTTGCGAGATTGGATTTGGTGGGAAAGCGTAATGTGATTATGGCCTATCATAGATCCCAGCAGCTGTTTGCTTCGGCAGAGTCCCGCGCACATACTGTTGTCATTAAAATAATGAAAAAGCATCAATTAGGCCGAATTCATAATCTCCCGCGGTGACACACGGCGGCTCCCGGGGTCGCTCCGGTTTTTCTAATGTTTCGGGCTAATTATAGTTTCTTTAACACAGACGCATCCGCACAGGGTTTGACATTGACGCAAACACTTGGATTTGGATTGGATTTGATGGAGATGTTTTTGCTCGGTCTGGAATGTTCCGCAGTGTGGCATTAAACGATTTCATGTCCAAGGTTTAGTCCTGGTTTAGTCCTGGATTAGACCTGGTTTAGACGTGTTGATTCAGTCCTGGTTTAGATGTGTTTTAGTCCTGGTTTAGTCCTGGTTTAGACATGTTGGTTCACTCCTGGTTTAGATGTGTTTTAGTCCTGGTTTAGTCCTGGTCTAGTCCTGGTTCAGTCCTGGTTTAGATGTGTTTTAGTCCTGGTTTAGTCCTGGTCTAGTCCTGGTTCAGTCCTGGTTTAGATGTGTTGGTTTAGACCTGGGTTAGATGTGTTTCAGTCCTGGTTTAGTCCTGGCTCAGACCTGGTTTAGATGTGTTTTAGTCCTGCTTTAGTCCTGGTTTAGTCCTGGTTTAAACGTATTGGTTTAGTCCTGGTTTAGTCCTGGTTTAGACGTGTTGGTTTAGACCTGGTTTAGATGTGTTGGTTTAGACCTGGTTTAGATGTGTTTTAGTCCTGGTTTAGTCCTGGTCTAGTCCTGGTTTAGATCTGTTGGTTTATTCCTGGTTTGGTCCTGGTTTAAACCTGGTTTAGACCTGGAGCCGCTCTCCCGAGGTCGCTCTGTTTTTTCTTTCACGGAGACCAAACCGGACTAAGTGACAGGTCAGATTTGTGGAGAGGCGACTTTGCTCACAGTCAGAACGCCTGTTTTTCCAGGTATTTTTGAGCTTTAAACCCACCTGTGATTGAATAAATCTAAAGTAGAGCTGTTTAATGTCACACTGTGGAACATTCCAGACAGATTAATGGCGTATCCATAGAAACAAGCAGGTGACGGACCCCCAAAGAAAAAGTTCTAACGTCGTTTCCTCGTCACAAACAGATCTGGAGTTGTGTTTTTTTGTGTCATTCACACATGTTTAACGCAAAACCCCGCAAATTTAGACTAAACAGAAACACTCTGTTCCACCTTGTGATGTCATCATGTGGTGATACAAGAAGTGCTCCACTGTGTTTTTAAACTCCACACACCACTAGAATCATTTGGATCATTTCAGATCTGGAATTGACGATCTCTACTGAGGGTAAAAGGAGCTGTTCACATGAAAACGTTTTCACATCACAAGAACTGAACGTTTTGAGCTTTGGAGATGTAATAAACAAAGATAATAAAGTTACTCAAACGTGCACTAAACATTAAACGTCTCATGAACGTGCAGATCATGTCTTTAGTGCGTCCGTCGGTCCAAGACCAGTTCTGGACTAAATGTCGTCCACTATTTGGAGTCTCACTCTGACCCCACTCGGACGTCCATCTGCACAGCAAAAAGTGTCAAAATCGACTCTCACAGAATCAGTTTGAACATTTTCTCAGGGTTTATGCGAGTCCAATCTGTTCTAGAGGTCATTTAACATTTTTGCAAAAGTTAATGAAGTAACACTGGACCAAAGTTTCTAATTAACCTTAACTTAACTAACTTAAACTAAAGAAACAAACTTAAAATGAACGAACCCTAACCCTAATTAACCCCAAAATCAAGAGTTATATTCACGTTTGGATCACACTTTGTAGGGTTATCCTGATTTGGCTAAACAACACACAAAGGTGACTTGTTTTTACACTTTGTTTTAGTTAATTTATGAATAAACTGGTTCAAACTGGTCTTCTCTGCTTTAGTCCATCTTACAACAAAGATAATCCCCATTATTGCAAAGAAACTGTCCGCACGATAAATATTGGGCAATAAGTTAACACAGTAGTTATCGTAGACGTTATCGTGAGGGAGCGTGGGTAACGGAGGCTTGTGGGCGGAAACTTGGACAGAATGGCCCGGGAGAGACCGCTAAATTACTGAAACAAGCATGGACGGCATCTAAAACCTCTTCGGGCAGGTTTCTGATGAAAGAACGAGGTTAGAACATGAGTGAAATCTTCAAAAAGTCGATTTTCCATAACACCTCCTTTTCTGTTTTTCACGTTTTTAAGAAATCCCATTTAACGATGGAGGAGAAAGAGAGTGCGTTTATATGAACAGCTCGGGAGGTGATTGGCTGACAGGTGACAGGAAGTGCAGCGCGGTCTTCCCGGTCGCGTTCCCGCTCCAGGTTCATCCCGTTCCGTCGGATTATCTCTTTTATTAAGCAATTACGGAGCAGATTTGGCCGACATATTGTGGATAAATGGGGGATTATGCGATACCTGACGGACAGATGTGCACCAACGCAATTAAAACCTCGACCATCTGATGCTCCCAAAATACGACGGCGAGAACTGTGATCCGCGGACGTCCAAAACCCGGAACCATGTGGACTCCAGCTGCTTTTCACTGGGGCGAACGCACTGGAGCCGAGCCAGATCCTCAATATGGAAAATGACGGGCGGGTTGTGGGTTAGATTTCTCTGCGTGGAGCGTGCATGTTCTCCCTGTGTGACTGTGGCAGAGTGGTTAGCCTAAAACTGCCTCTCTTTATCCATTTTATTATTATTATATTGAAAGATATTGAAAGTTTAGTGGATTGATATCAATAAATTGGTGTAAAAAGATGATTTACTTATCAATACTGACCAAAAACACCTTGTAAAATTGAACTTTTTTGGATTTTTTCACTGCTGCTGTGTAATTACTAAAAATAAATAAATAATTTCAACATATTTGGATAATTATTTTAAATTTTTTACCATATTTTCAGTCTCTGCTCTGGTATCGGTTGATATCAGGTCTCAGCAGATACTTAAAAGCCAAAGTATCGGCATCGATATCGGAACAAAACCGTGATTAGCCTGAACTTGCCTCTTTTTAAGGAGGTTGTAGGTTAGAATCCTGATCGTTCTGTGTTACTAAGGATTCACCAATACGATACTGGATATCGGCGCTGATATTGAACATTTTGGTGGATCAGGTATCGGTCCCAAGATATCGATTCTTTCAATAACCCATTTTGGTCTATAAATCTGTGTAAAAAGATGATTTACTTATCCATATGGGCCCCAAACATCAAATAATAATGTAATATTGAACTTATTTTTTCAAAGCTGTTCTGAAATTACTTTAATGCTATAAATAAGTTACGAAACACATTTGGATCGTTTTTTTTACCATGCGCCATTGGTGTTTAAAGGCAATAAATCATATTTTTAGTCTCTGTACTGGTATCGCTTGAGATGGGCAGATACTTAAAGAAAACCTATGCAGCAAAATCGTGCATGTTGGAGTAATTTAATCACTTATTTTCAAGACCAAATATTGCCGATCATGCCCCTGTCCCCTAATAACTTCAATCTACAATTTTATTTAAACAATCAGTGGCAGCGTAGTGAAGTAATTTTGGTTCATATGAAAAAAAGTATAGTATTGACCATCGTATCGACACTGGCATCGGAAAAGTGTGACTGCGGCAGAGTGGTTAGCCTGTCTCCTGTCTCCCTCTCACCTGTTCAGGGCGGCTGGTCTTTGTGGCCATTTTCTGTTCGTGTCTCATTAGTGTTTCTATGTGAGACACTCGTTTAGTTTAGTTCTGTTTTGTGTCTTTTTAGTTGTCGCTTGATTCTGTTTGCAGGTTTATGTGATTTTGTTGTGTTATGTGTCCCTTAATCTGTCACTTTTTTTTTTTTTTTTTTGTATAGACCTACGTGAGCCACAAAACTCGTTATATTTCAGTCCTGTCATTTTGTTTCTTAGTTTAGGTTATTTTATGTACATATTTTAGCATGTTTTGTTTAATTTACCTTGTACATTCCTTTTAATTAAATTACCTTATTTATTCCATTTTCCATCTTGGTTTTTTTGTTACTTACCCCTAGCAGAGCTGGGTCGTAACACTGACTTATTATTTTAGTTACACTTCTAGCCATGGGTTTCAACTTGTCTTAAATCGTTAATCGCCATTTCAACCGTCCTAATTCTTCATCGTCCTCAAAACTCATGGATTCACAACACAGGGCTGTCAAAATAATCGAAAATTAGATATTAAAACTAGTATCGAAACTAGATACTCATTTTTCGCGGGTATTGATACTAAAAAAGTCCCATTCACAAGACAGAAATGGAACCTACCTGGAGCGCTGAGGATTACACAGATATAAGAACACATGACAATAGAAAAGAAAGTGCATTTTGAGGACGTTCTACCATTAAAGAAGCTCTAATATTTGGCGATGTTCCCACCACTCTGGAACCCACAGATCCAAGCGCACGCTCGGCTCTCGATTCCCCCATAAACCCGCTATAATATCCTTGAAAACGCCTGCCTTATGCGCGCCAGAACTGAACGCAATTTGCAACTTTGTTTTAACTAAACTCCACCACCTTTTGTTTTCAAACTGGCTTCATCGCATTTCCATTCGCAGCGTTCCCCGAACCGTAATCTCAGCTCAAAAACAAAGAGCTCCACAGCTTGTCTGACCCCGGCGCTGGCTCCGTTCCATGTTTGAGGAGAGAGTGAGGGATTGTGGGTGAAAAAAAAAAACGAGAGAAAGAGAGAAAGAGAGCGACGGTTTTGGCAGACTGAGGGTTTAAATATTAACATCCCCACACATGGCTTGGTTTGGGAGCGGAGTCCCTGGGTGCTCCGGCTAAAACCTGCTCTCCGGGCCAGACATGCTGCAGGCGGATTACCCACGAACGCCTGTGTTGGTTTTCCAAAATATGCTCCGGAGCCAGGTGACGGAGCGATGGAGAGATTGGAATAAAACGGGAGCGGAAGAGGGGAAGCGCCATCTGTACGCCGGCCCGGAGAAGACGAGTGTGTGCGGGGCGGAGAGGGGAGTGCGCGGGGGGAAAGGCCCCGAGGTGGAGGCTGGAGTGTTTGAATACGCAAAACACGCCAGTCCGGGTCTGACGAGTGTGTGCTGTTGTTGTTGTGTCGTTGGGCAAGACACTTTTACCGAGTGAATGCGGTGGAGGAGTGAGTGGTTCGTACACGGGTGGAGAGGAGAGCTCTACGGGGAAGGGCTTGGAGGTGGTGTGTTCAAATACACAAAGGTTCGGTGGGGAAATTCCAGCTCTGACACGTGCTACTGTTGTATTCTTGGGCAAGACACTTCCTTGAAATGGCCTGTGTGAGTGCACGGTGGAAACTGGTAGTAATGATTTACTACTGGTCGATATTATCGGCTGACATGGACACTTGGAAACATATCGGCCTAAATCTTGCCGATATGAGCCGTTATTCCATGTGTTTTACCTTGTTATAAAGCTCAGACTCTCTATATTATTTCAATTTAATCCAATTTACAGATGGATAAATGTCCTAAAATGTGGCTCTTGTTTTTCTGGACGCTCAGTGTGAGTCTGCATTAAAGGACAGTTCTTAGTGCTGATCTGAGAGGAGCCTGTGTGAGGCTGAGTGTTGAAATGTGTCGGTTTTGAAGCTCGTTTTGGTTCTTTCTCATTGGTTAGCGATTAGCTGCTGTAGCTCACACACATAAACAGGCTGTTTTCTCTTCTATTAGCGACTGTAAAGTGACCTACATATGTTACTGGACACGCACTGATATGTAAATGAGCTGTGAATAGAGGTGTAAATTATCGGCATTTAGCACATCATTAATTACCGCAGTACTTTCTTTCCTAGCTAGAATATCATACAAACATTTTTGAACGGTAGACACCGTGCACTGTAATGCCTATTGTAATGTGTCTGTCTGTTGGGTTGTGTTGTCACTGTAAGTGAAAGGAGCTCTGTGTACGTGAAAATTAATTTCCCCCTCGGGGACAATAAAGTCTAAAGTCTAAATGGCGACCGACTGTCTTTAAATATGATGTAAAACGGCAGAATAACAGTAAATGTCGCCTAAATAAACCCAATTGAAAATCCAATAGAGCCAAATCTAAGTTTTATAAACAACTGAAGATTTACAGAGAATTTTTATGTCATAAATATATTGGCGATTATATCGGCATCTCCAACTCCCATTTTATTGGTAACAACAAAATTCATCAGTTGAGCTCTAGTAATGATATAACTAATGAGCTTAAGATGGTTAATTTGCAAGAAACCAAGCATTTTAAACATGTTTTTGGATTCAGTGCTGAAATCCGGTTGTTTTAAACCTAAAATGTCTCTCTGATCTGAACGGTCTCTCCCTAAACCGTAAAGCACCTGCACCAGTCCTGAGTCAGTGCTAGTGCAGCCTCTGCAGTTCAGGGAGGGAATTCTCGAGGTTCTGAGCTTCATTCCCCAAATGCAGGATGTGCCTCTATCTGCAGGTTAAGGCTCTGGAGACAGAGGGGTAACTGTCATTGTTGTTTCTTTTAAACAGTGAGTTCAGGGTACAAACAGTTGAAGTTTTTGGACTGAAAATAATTTTAGGTTTAAAAATAATGTTGTTATGGACATTTTGCTTTTTGATAAATATTACACCTGGAGTATGGATTTTTATACATCTGAAAAGTAAAACCATAAATCCAGGCAATCTTGTTTTGGGCGCTAGATAACTTTAGATACCTGCCCAGGGTGTCCAGATGTGTCTGTTTGCCCGGGACAGTCCCAGTCTGGAGCCCTGTGTCCCCTGTCCCAGCAGATTTATCCAAAACCACTGATTTGTCCCAGTTTTATACAAGAAATGTCCCAGGTGTCCCTATTTTTGACCAATTTGATCTAAACCAGAACTACATCAGGTCTAAATCAGGACTATCACAGTTCTTGACTAATCCCTGTCAACAGTACAGAGGATAAAAGATAAATTGTCATTTGTTTGGCCAAAATACAAAAGAAGAAAGAGATCCTGAAACGTCACATTGTGGTGTTATTGAAATAAATAAAAATTTGGAAGCTTTAAAGAACTGCAGTGCGGTTCTCTTTCTTCTTTTGCACAAGTCTTGTCTTTGGACCCAGCGCACAGTCACAGTTTTTGTTGGATGCGCGTGTCTCTGTCTAACAGTATTTTAGCCAAAATACAGAAATCCACACACAGACGTTCACACGGACAGTCTGGAGTTCTAATAGTTTTGCGTCGGGTGCTCTGTGGAGTGGGTCAGACTGTTTTTAGTGGCAGGGCGACTATGGCCATTGACATGCACTAGCCTAGCACCAGCAACCTCTGCAAATACAAGGACTGGATGGAAGATTTAAAAAAGGTCTCAACACGTCTCCAACACTCTGGCTCACGAGGAATGAGGCCCTGTGTCCAAAATTCACAACTGTTTGTTTAGCCCCACTCTGATCCTCCTGATTTAGTTTCTTGTGTTTTATTTCATCGGTAAATCAACATATGAACATTAATAACAGAACAGTGAGCTGCTCGTTCCTCGAGGTTGCACTCCCACAGATTTGACTGACAGCGCCGTAGTTAAACCAAACTATTCATACGGGCAAGAGTAACTGAAAGTTTAAGTAAGTATTGTTTGTTCTGTCGGTACATTATGAAACCACCAGCATGAGCCGCGCTCCCACACGCCTGAAATAACGACGTTACTGTGTGTGTGGACTCACCACGGTGCAGCACAGGGGCCAGAACCACCACATGAGCACCAGGGCCAAGAGCAGCAGCAGAACCAGGAACACGATCCCCACCACCAGCCCGTCCGACTGCAACAGGACAGAGGGGGGTTTAACATGTTAGATTACCGTATTTTCAGACTATAAATTGCACTTTTTTTCAGGGTTTGGGTGGCGTCTTATACTCAGGTGCGACTTATATATGCCATTTTTCACACTGACAGTCCATAGACCAATTATATGAACTGTATATATGAATCAAAAATTAAAAAACAAAACGTTATTCATTTTTTTCATTTTGGTTTTAGAGACAAATAAAGAAAAGAGTTGTTTTTTTGGTTCTATATTGAAAAACGAACCAACGAATGATACACAGATTCTTCTTCTTTATTACTATAATTTCTACAGCTTTCCTTTCAAGATGAAATATTGGTTCTCGGTCTCTGATTTTCTAAAATAAATTTCCCAAAAAAACTTGCGACTTATAGTCCAGTACGACTTATATATGTTTTTTCTTTCATTTTTTGGCTGGTTGACTTATACTCCGGAGCGACTTATAGTCCGAAAATACGGTACACTAAATGGATTCTTGTGAGGTTTAAACTGCATTATAATGTTATTACCTCGTTAAAAACTGACCTGGAGTTGTGTTTTGTTTCATTCACACATGTTTGAGTAACTCTTTATTAGTTTGTCTAATATTATAGTCTTACCTGTAGACTAAGGAATATGGTATGAAATATAGACGATAAAATACGAGAAAATGCTTTTGTTTACGTCCGGGTTTCCGCATGTGCGCAGTGGTCGGTTGACAAAAAATCAGAGTGGCCATTCGTTTGTGACAGTTGGGTTGTGTATGTCTGTCAGGAGATAACTCGTCGTATTTTGAAGTAGGTTTTGCATTTAACTGTTTTGACATGACTTCACTATCTTACTCTAAGTCAGTGAATGTTGAGGATCAAAAACGTTACTCTGAAAAGTTAAAACTCGCACAACAGTTTGTTTTCATGTTGACTGCCGACCAATATACCCCGGACGTGACGTCATCTTGTTTTCTCGTATAGGCATTATGAATTAGGATTAAGATAAACGTTATATAATAGGATTTTAAATGACAATATTTTCATATCTTCCAGATTTACTCCAGAGAAAATCTCAGAATCAGTGATTTGGTTTGGTTCTTAGTTTTGGTTGTTGGGTGGTTTCCGTCTGTCTCATCAAACTACACAGAGTCAGCCCTGAGCCCCATCTGTTTTGTGTGTCTCTTTAATTCCCAAAACATTTATATTAAAAATACGTAATAATACTAATGATGATGATGATAGGGTAAAACTGACACTGTTTCTGATAGTGACCAACGCACTGGGAGATGTTTTGGTTTATATCAATAGTGAAAGATCAATCTACTGTAGAATGTTTATCAGACAGACGCTCAGGTGATTTTCAGTTCTACACGAGGTTTAAACTGAGACTAAACCAGGACTCCACCAGGCTTAGATCTTGATCTCGTGCGTTGACGATGTTATGCAGAGGAGATGTTTGACGATGTTTGAGGAGCTGGACTCACACAGGTGGTGGCGGTGATGGTGTAGGCGCTGGAGATGAACGACTTCCCGTGGTTCAGACTGATCAGAACGTCCATGGTCCTGAGGAGAAGAAAACACCAGAAAAATACACGTCAGAAACAGAAACAGAGACAAACAATGTGTCGGATAAGTGCAGGAGTCCAGTGAGAAACAGTATCATAGTGGAGTTTTGTAGAACAGTGGAAACATAAGTATTAGTCACGTTACTGGAATTGAGATGTAAAGATGTTTAATAATGGTTTTATTCATTTCCTGGAGGCTAATCTTTATTAAACCCCCTCATGAAGCTTTACTCCGCCCTGAGCAAAATCTGAAAAATCCTCCAGAGTGAGCAGTGGAGCGATGATTGACGGCCGACCGGCAGCCACAATGATCCAACACGGCGGACATTTGTGCTCGGATCTCGCCGTTTCCCTTTTCTCCAGACTCGGCGGGACGTGGTGGTGCCAGGTCGGGGCTGAGAGGGGCTCCTCACGTCCCGCCCGTAGACGCCAGTGTCTGCGCTCGTCACGTCATAACCTGCATCTGACTCACCGGGGCTGGAAATTCAAATATCCGGGCCGTAGTTGATCCTAAAGAGGCCGATACACACGCGACTGTGAGCCAAAAGCCCCATTTTTAACAAAGATGCACGAAAACGCCAAAATAAGGCCAGAGAGAGAGGTCCACACTTCTATTTTAGACCCATTTACACAGAGAATCAGGTGAAAAAAAGTGATCTTGGTGTTTAGTGGCTGGGGTTGTAACGATATGGTCACGGTCTGAAGCTCACAGTACAGATATTTACAGATATTTATTGCGATATCATGGGAAAGCTCACGATATTACGATATTTTACAAAATAACAAGACTGACATTATAAAATGCTTTGACCAGTCATTTGGTGCAACATTTATTGTCATTAGGGATGGAACAAAATCCAAATCTCTCTGTACAAAATTTTCACCATAAACATCTCACTGTACCAGATTTATTGCAATATTTTGTGGTGAATCTGATCCTTTTTCCTCTAAAAATGCTTCACAAGACTTAATCCAAAGAATGAAGATGTTAAAGTGCTTAGAACAGTTATTTCTTCATGTCGTCTGCACTGAAACGGAGCAAAGGATCATGGTCCATGTAGTTCCCTCTGTTTTTTTAAGCTATTTCTGCATCAGAACTGTTCATTTAAGCAAAGAGACTTGGGATTCGATATATTGTGATGCTCCACGATATTATTGTGAGACCTTTGACGATACGATATCACCAGATTTCGGTTATTAGTGGCCCTTTAAATGAACCCATATCTTCACTTTAAACCATTTTTGTCTCAATGTTGATTTCAATCCCTACAATGAACACACACTTTTACACTTTTACACTTTTTGATGATTTGTCTTGGGGGAAAAAAGACATAATTTCCAAATCGTGTATTATTTTATTATTTAGGAACCCACTGTGGCTCATCCATTAATGTCAAAGGAATTTAAACTGCACTTTTATTTAGGGATGTAACAATAACCGAAATATGGTGATATCGTATCAAGCCCAGACTAGACCAAGATCTGGAGCTGTTTAATGCCATACTGTGGAACTTTTTTTTTTTCATAATTTTTCTTGTTATTTTTTATTATTGTTTTTTATTATATTTGTTGTCAATAACAATGAACAGTTGTCAAAGGATTGGCAAACAAAAGTGTGAGAAAAATGGAAATTGTTGTCCACTGCGCTACTTTAAAAAGTCTAAGCCAACCCCACCCCACATTTTTCATTTTATTTTATTATATTTTTTTATTTTTTTTATTTTATTATTATATATTTTTTATTTTATTTTGTTATATTTTTATTTTATTATTATATATTTCTTCTTTTTTATTTTATTATATGTTTTATTTATTTTTTAAATAATTTTTCTTGTTATTTCTTATTTAATTATTATTGTTTTTTTATTATATTTGTTACTAATTACAATCAACAGTTAAAGGTTTGGCGAACAAAAGTGTGAGACTCATTCTGATTTCTGTTTTAGGAAAAATGCAAATTGTTGTACTTTAAAAACCACGAAATAAAAAGTTTACGGTGAGAGTTTTGCCATAATCACTGAAGCTGCAATAAAACAGGTTGAGTAAGAGTTGAGGTATTAACAAGTGTCCGTTTCTGTAGTAAAATGTGCTCCTCCTCAGGGTTAATTACAGCTGAGTGAACAAGGGAGAGGGTGGAGGAGAGGGTGGAGGAGAGGGTGGAGGTGGAGGTGGAGGTGTGGGTGGAGGTGTGTTCTGACGGAGGCCAAACGAGCTCCAATTAAAACTCTAATGATGAACGGCATCGCAATCTCCGCACGTCCCGCACTTCAGTGACAATTACAGAGAAGGAAAGACCCGGAGAGCGGGAGACAGCACGGAGAGCACCACCCAAACTACACCCACCTAAACTACACCAGAACTACACCCAGATAAAACCTACACCCACACAGACCCACACCCACACAGACTGCACCCACACAAAACTACACACGCCTAAAACTACACAGAGAGAGCAGGAGACAGCACGGAGAGCACTACACTACAAACTACACCCAGAACTACATCCATTCAAAACTACACCCGCACAAACTACACCCACACAAACCAACACCCACACAAAACTACACCTGGAGCTACACCCAAACTACACACACACACGCAGAACTACACCAACCCAAAACTACACTTGTCTAAAACTACACCCACTCAAAAATACACTTACTTAAACTACACATACCTAAAACTACACACGCCCAAACTACACACACCTTCAACTACACCGACCCAAACTATACACATCCTAAACTACACATGCCTTAAACTACACCCACCCAAACTATACACATCCTAAAGTACACATGCCTTAAACTACACCCACCCAAACTATACACATCCTAAACTACACATGCCCTAAACTACACCCACCCAAACTATACACATCCTAAACTACACATGCCTTAAACTACACCCACCCAAACTATACACATCCTAAACTACACATGCCTTAAACTACACCCACCCAAACTATACACATCCTAAACTACACATGCCTTAAACTACACCCACCCAAACTATACACATCCTAAACTACACATGCCTTAAACTACACCCACCCAAAGCTATACTCGCCTAAAACTACACATGCCTAAAACTACAGTCGCCTAAAACTAGACTTTCCTAAAACTAGACTTTCCTAAAACTAGACTTTCCTAAAACTACACCCACCCAAAACTACACACACCTAAAACTACACCCACACAAACTCCACACACCTAAAACTACACCTACCCAAAACTCCACACGCGCAAAACTCCACATGCCTAAAACTACAACCACCCAAAATTACACCCACCCAAAACTCCACATGCCTAAAACTACAACCACACAAACTACACACGCCCTAAACTACACCCACCCAAACTACAACCACACAAACTACACATGCCCTAAACTACACCCACATGGGCTTAATCTGCAAATGATCAGAACAGTTTGGCATAGTGCGACAAATTTATACCAAATACTACTTTTTTCTTCATCTTTGTTTTTTTGTTTTTGTTTTTTTGTAACTAAACATGAAATAAAAGATGCATTTGTGGAAAAACATATTAGCCCCATTTTATAAAAAAAAATATTAAAATTAAAAAGATTTATTATTTGTGTGTTTTTCATTTATTAATTTTTTTGGTTGTTTTATTATTTATATGTTTTGTTTATTTGGATTATTTTTTGTATTTTAGTGTATTTGTATTTATTTTATTATTCATTTAGTTTTATTTTCTATATTTTTTGTATTTTATTTATTTTCCGTCTTATTTATTCCCATGTTTTTTCCGGGCTGTTTGTGTGAACCCTTTGAATCCCTTGAAGGACCAGCTGTGTGTTTTTCAGAGGAGCGAGGGAGGAAACAGAGGAGCGTTGGGGGGCGGGGGGTCTTTGCTGGGACGGGCCCCGAGGCAGCGCTGGGGGCCCCGAATCTCCCAGGACCCAAACTCCTTCTACCAGACTCCACTGTTTACAGCCGCAACAAACACCTTCGGCCTTCTCCCGTTTCTTTGCAGGGATCATTTTACTCACAAAAAAAAAATGCTCTGACAGGGCACTTGTTTGACTTTGTAGAATTTCAAGTGCACATGATGATGGTTAGATGCTCGTTTTTTAAATTATAGGTAAGATTTTGCAAAAAAATCTCACTATAATTTAAAATTCTCTATCATTTTGGTGACGTTTTTAAGTTTACTTCTTGGTTGGAGGTGAGCAGCAGATGTGGCAGACCATATATTTAGAGATAATTCTGTAACCGTGACCAAGCCAAGACTAGACTGAGATCTGGAGCTGTTTAATGCCCTACTGTGGAACACTCCTGGCAAGAAAAGTAACATAAACTATTTTTTTAAAAAGTGGCAATCAGTTATTGACTTTTTTACAACAGTCTAAGCCAACCCCAACCCTCATTTTTTATTTTATTTTATTTTTATTTTATTTATTTTTTTGTTATTTTTTCTGTATTATTATTTTTTATTTCATTATTATTGTTATTATATTTGTTATCAATAATAGTAGTTGTGTATTTATTACAATTCTATTACTGTATGACACTACTTGTATTTCTTCATATTTCTTCTAGGTTTGAGTGATTTTTTAGACCTGGTTTAGACCTAGTTTAGACCTGAAATAGTCCTGATTTAGTCCTGGTTTAGCCCTGGTTTAGACTTGAAATAGACCTGATATAGTCCTGGTTTAGACCTGAAATAGACCTGGTTTAGGCCTGGTTTAGTTCTAGTTTAGACCTGGTTTAGACATGATATAGTTCTATTTTAGCCCTAGTTTAGTTCTGGTTTAGTCTTGGTTTAGATCTGAAATAGACCTGATGTAATCCTGGTTTAGCCCTAGTTTAGACCTGGTGTAGACCTGGTGTAGACCTGGTTTAGACCCAGTTTAGGTCTGGTTTAGACCCAGTTTAGACTTGTAACAGACATGATATAGTCCTGGTTTAGCTCTAGTTTAGACCTGTTTAGACCTGAAATCAACCTGAAATAGTCCAGGTTTAGCCCTAATTTAGTCCTGGTTTAGATCTGATTTAGACCTGAAATAGACCTGATATACTCCTGGTTTAGTCCTAGTTTAGACCTGATATAGCCCTGGTTTAGCCCTGGCTTAGCTCTAGTTTAAACCTGGTATAGACCTGATATAGTTCTATTTTAGCCTTAGTTTAGACCTGGTTTAGCCCTAAAATAGTCCTGATATAGTTTTATTTAAGTCCTAGTTTAGCCCTGGTTTAGTCCTAGTTTAGACCTGGTTTAGCCCTAAAATAGTCCTGATATAGTTTTATTTAAGTCCTAGTTTAGCCCTGGTTTAGTCCTAGTTTAGACCTGGTTTAGACCTGAAATAGACCTGATATAGTCCAAGTTTAGTCCTGATTTAGATCAAATTGGTCAAAAATAGGGACACCTGGGACATTTCTTGTATAAAACTGGGACAAATCACTGGTTATGGATAAATCTGCTGGGACAGGGGACACAGGGCTCAAAGGGTTTAAACATTTTTTTAAGTTTATGTTGAGAAAACAGAAAAGAATCCTCCAAAATCAGACCTCTGTGAAAGCCGGATGCCCTGTCAGAACACAGAGAGTTTTGCAGTACCTGGAGCGGCCACTAGTCTATCTCGTCAGGGCAGAGGGGGCGGGTCTTACACACTTTTTATTACAGACTGGTGCCCACAGCCTCCCCTGGGTTTGGAGGGGGTATAATGACAGTGACGGCGGTCGGCGGGTAATAGCAGGGGGCAGGTTGTTAATGGTGTGCCGAGGTGGAGATGGGCCTCACCGGACTCTCCACGCTCCGCAGACCAACCACACCGTCTCCTCCGCTCTCCACTCATTACCAACGCGCCGTGATTAGACCTGCGAAATGATCGAGTCAAGAGAAGGAAGTGCACTGTGTCCGTTTGACAGCTCGGGCCGCGCTTTTCTCTCAAGGTGAGCTAAAGGTCGTTACGCAAAACGGACTCTCGTGAGGTTTAAGTCGTGTTCTAATGTCGTTCCCTCCCCAGAAACAGACCTGGAGTTGTGTTTTGTTTCATTCACATGTTTGAGTAACTCTTTATTATTAGTCCGTCTACATCTCCAAACCTCCAAATGCTCAAAAAGTTTTCAAGTTCACAGCTCCTTTTACATTTAGTTCAGAAGTAACGATATCCAAGTCTCACGATACGATAACTGTCCCTTTAAGATCATTTATGTAAAAACTTAATACCTATGTCACGGCCTACTTCAGAGATCGAGCAGCAAAGAAAAACAAAATTCTTGAATTTGTGTTCATTTATTTCTCAAACAAAGGAATCTGGGGAGTAGAGACTCTTCGCCATAACTCCAGCATGAAATGTGTTGCTCTGTGACGTAAAACCAATGTAAAAAAAACAACATAACAGCATTAATCAAACGTTGTGTTCCGATGAGATTTTCTTTGATTTTTCTGCTCAGCTTGTTTCTTGTGGTGAGCTTCAGTGTTTGGAGGATTTTGACCTGGGGCTGTGTCGCGCTCTTGATTATTGGTTCTACCGCTCTTTATTTAGGCGACGATATTTAACCAAATAATGGTAGTCGAGAAATGCGACAAGAAGAAGAAGTTACGTGCTGCACAAATTTAAGGCCTAGACATAAAAATTCAAGACTTATTCAAATCTTTTTAAGGTATTATTTCCAAATTAATAAATTCAATGCTTTTAAGACTTTTTAAGACACTGTAGGAACCCTGCTCATAAATACAACTTGCCTAATACTTAAACACAGTGTATTGTCTGAGTGAACTGTGAAATCTATTTTTGTCAATATGGGCCACACATTTATTCAGGATGTAACAATAAGCGAAATATGGTGATTTCGTATCATCAAAGGTCTCACAATAATATCGTGGAGCATCACAATATATTGAATCCCAAGTCTCTTTGCTTAAAAGATTAGTTTTGATGCAGAAATAGCTAAAAAAAAAAAACAGAGGGAACTACATAGACCATGATCCTTTGCTCCGTTTCAGTGCAGACGACATGAAGAAATAACTGTTCTAAGCACTTTTACGTCTTCATTCTTTGGATTAAGTCTTGTGAAGCATTTTTAGAGGAAAAAGGAGCAAAATCCACGAAAATATTGCAATAAATCTGGTACAGTGAGATGTTTATGGTGAAAATATCGTACAGAGAGATTTTGATTTCGTTCCATCCCTAATGACAATAAATGTTGCAACAAATGACTGGTCAAAGCATTTAATAATGTCAGTCTTATTATGTAGAATACTGTAATATCGTGAGCTTTCCCATTGCAAAAAATACCGTACCATGAGGTTCACACCGTGACCATATATAAAGCATCGTGACTTGGATATCGTTACACCTCTAATATTTACACTTTTTGTTGCGTAGTCTGTACTTTTCAAATATATAAACTGTACTCCACTGTCACAACTTGAACAAAGGAAAACTTGAGATCCGCACAACATTTCACAAACCGGACATGGCGATAAATAATAAAACTGAAGCGTGTTTGTGGGGCAAGCCGGGGCGACAGATGTTCGCTTAATGCGCCGCTAAAACACGGAGCGTGGCGAGCGTTCCGGGACGGCTTCGGGGACACCAGTTGAGCGACGGCATCTCGAAAACTTTGCGGCACGTTTGGGCCCGAGGAGAGTTGGAGGGCGCCGTGACGCTGAGTTTTGGTGATGTTCCGCAGCTGCCCGGCCGCTCGGAGACGGGGATAATGGCGTCGGAAGCGAGCGGCGGAGAGGGTGAAAAAGAGAGCGCTGAATAATTGACAGCGGAGCATATGCGAGGCCTGTCAGTCTGAGAACATCACTCGGACGTTTTGAAAGACAAGATGGGGCGATTTGAAGTTTGAAATGAGGCTCGTCTTTGCGTGGACGCTCCAAACTACGAGCTACAGACGGAATAAAAGCGACAGGATGTGAAAAGTTTGATCAAAATTTCATGAACTCGAACAATCCAACTTTTACTGCGAAGAACTGTAACAATGATTTATTCTTAATTTCTCAAAACACTGGACATGAAGACCTGACGTGCGTGAAGTTGGTCCCCCATCAAACGCAAACCTACACAAAAACTGTGTCAATCGTTTGTGCCTTGTTTGTGCTGCAAGAAGTGTTGTTTGTGCTTCTTTAGTTTTGGAGAAATAAACGATTCTTTCATAGGTCAAATTGAGGTCAGCCCCACAGAAAACAGTCCAAAATGGAGTCAATCATTTTCGCTTCGTTGGTGCTGCAAAAAGTTTCGTTTGTGCGATTCTGGTTCTTAAGATATTTGCAGTTTTATTTTCGGCCGATGACGTCGTCCAGCCCCTCAGAATGCCTCAAAACAGCAGAAAATTACAGAAAACATTTGCATTTCGTTTGTGCTGCTTTGTGCTGTGACAGTTTTCATTTGTGTGAGTTTATTTCTAAAATTATTCATTATTATTCCTGCAGTAATTATACGACGTCATTTCCGCTCAGCTGACGGCGACAAACTCCACAAAACTAGTGGCGATAAACGATCTGAGGCTGTGGAAAAGTCTGTGTCAGTCTTTATTAATTTGCTTTTGTAATAATACAGCGCAAAAGAAGCACAAATGATTGACATAGTTTTTGCGTAGGTTTGAGTTTGATGAGGGCGACTTCACGCAGGTGTTGACCTGATGATTTTTTTTAGTTTCAATGCCAATTTTGATATAATTTATTTTCTTTATACAAAATAAAACAAATGGCATCAATTAGCGGAAGTCGAAACCTCATTGGAAAGTGTGGAGGGGTTTTATAGTCGACTGTGGCTTGTTAGCATGCTAGTTGTTGCTTTCCCTCACAGTAAAACGCTGGTCTCAGTTGTTAAAAGTTCTCTTAAACTCATCCTGTTGAATAATGAGGATGTTCTGAACGCAGACGGGAAGTGAGGAGTAACTTTAAACCGCTGCAAACTGTTTAAAAAAGCTGGCTCTGTTTTCACCTTTTAAAACAGTAAAAATCAGGTAGAGGCTTTAACTCCTCCGAGCTCCTGGGGCCGGTCTTATCCTCCTTAAACGCGCACGTCTCCGATCAATAAACATGTGCTCAAATATTCCGGCTCGCCCGGTGCGCGTCTTTAAGTCAACGTTAGCTCGCTCCGTCTGTGCGCTAATCCATAAAACATCCTGCAGCCCTGCAGAGCAGATGGGCGCGAGCAGCCGCCCCGGGACACGGCCACGTTTAAATATTGACGAGCGGTTAGCATTAGCATTAGCATTAGCTGAGCGTACCTGCGGACGTGAGCGGCACTAAATGATGCCGAGGTAATAACAATTATGCAAACAGGAACGGGGCGGTACGATGAGGCCGCTCGAATCAAACGGGATTTTCTCTTTGGAAATAAAGTGTGAAGACTCAGGAGAAGCAGGTGCCTTTGATTTCTCTTAAAAGCAATAAAATAAAAAGTGCATTAAAGGAACTGTGTGTAGTCTGTGCTCTTACTGGTTTAAAAAGATCGCACACCTGCCACGTTTCCATGAGAGCTTTAATTCTGAATAAAAATGAATTCTGCTTTTAAAAGTCCATGTAAACACAAGTAAGTTGGGGTTTATTCCGATTGAAGATGAATGAATTTCTTCCTGGATCATGTAAACGTTTATTTTTCTTCAAAATAATCCCGGTGGTTGGTGCTCGTTGTGTCGTCCTTCTTATCCGGCTCCTCCAGTCGTCTCTTTGGACTTTCCTCCACGTCTCTTTGGATTTGTGAGCGGGATGTGGGAGTGGGCTGAGGTGTGGCAGCCTCAGACTCAGTTTGTCTTCTTCCTCCTTCTCTGACACTCTTCCCTTCTCCTCCTCAGCTCACAGACGTAAAGCGTGAGAAGAGAATTCGCCAGCTGCTGCTTCATTATCATCAGAACGACTGCGGAAAAAGTTTGGATCGTGTTTGTGTCGGCGGCGAAACGACAAACCGAGATGACAGAAAAGCCGGGAGCAGCTGAAGTGTGGGTTTTCTTCCCAAAGACGGAAATACGTTTGTGTCGCTGTCCAATCAGAACCTTCCCCACCCCCAGACACTGAGCGGAATTAAATAAAGGCAATTTAACGAGTTTTCCATGTGAACCTCAATTCAGAATTATTATTTCCATGTAAACGTGGCCATTGTTTTCTTCTTTATGGAGAAGTTCTTGTTGGAGAAGCAATGGGCACAAAAATGCAATAAGACAATAGATAAAGACAGTGTGGTCACGTTCACACTAAGACACACTCCAGTCGTGACAGGTACTACAAAATAGGACCACAATTCTATACACATTTTCAACCTATTCTCTGTCCATTTTAAATCTCATTTCTGTGCTTACTGAGGCCCCTCACTGCCAGCTCAGTCCCTGTTATCTTGGCCTAAGTCATACAGGCCTCATGTGAAGCTCAGAACCTCCAGAATTCCCTCCCTGAGCTGCAGAGGCTGCACTAGCACTGACTCAGGATTGACTCACAGCTGGATTTTCTAACTCGTGTTTTAAATGTTCTCTGAGTTGCACTCTACGATTATGGGGCATTCCAGTTTCTCATGCACAAGTTGAAAATGATCATAAATCTGCATATCTGCGTTGTGCTCATGTCAGTTCTGAAATAATGAACCTCATCACTAATAGAATGATCAGGTTAAAGGAGCTGTACCTGATTTTATGGTCTTAAAAACAATAGAACTCGTTCATTTTAAACCATTTGCAGTGATCCAAAGTCCAAACTCACTTTTACATCCAGAGCATCCCAGTTATTCACCACGATGAGTTTACAAGAGCTTTTCACAACTTAAAGACCAGTTTTACTGTGACAGTAAAGCCAACAACAACAACATGCACTTCCTGATTATTAAACTATAAAACGCTTTATAATTAGATGCAGGGTCTTTAAGTATCTTATAAAAACACCAGATAATCAATTCACAAACTCGCCTGAAGCCCCAGAACCCTCTGCAGAGGTGTCCCACAGGAACGTCCTCTGGAGCGGCGTTCTGGGGACAGCAGGTGTCCCACAGGAACGTCCTCTGGAGCGGCGTTCTCTATGGGAACAGCAGGTGTCCCTCTCCCTCCCTCCAGTTATTTTATGTTTTGCAGTGTTATTGTGAAAACACCAGGTGAGACAAGCCCACAGTCACTTAACCCCTCACCCTGGGTGGAGGGGTGGTGGTGAGGGGAGTAAGTCGGGGTGGGGGAGCAGAGGGAGGGTGCAGGGAGGGAGGGAGGGAGGGTGCAGGCAGGGGGAGGGGCTACTGGAAGAGCCGGGCAGCAGCAGATGTCCCTGTTTAAGGCCCTGGTGCAGCAGCTGTCAGCACAGATGAGGCCTCCCACCAACGCTTCAAGTTCAAGTGCGAACACTCCATTCCTCCACAGCACAGGGCAGAGAGCAGCACTCTACACGATACAACAGGAGGAACTACACTGTCTGTAGGCCCGGGGGCCGCTGGGATTTAGAGCATTCATAAAGACAGACCTTTGAGTCAGTGATTTGAACCGTAGGATCTGACCACCCAAAGCGTTGGAGTCTGATTGAGAATTACAACTTTATATCATGATCCTTTTTTATAACGTGATTTCTGTGAATAAAACCAATATTTGATTATCTAAAGAGAGACGTGTTATATGATGTATGACCTTATCCTTTTCCTTTAGAGACCGGTGTTCTGACTGTGAGCGGGGTCGCCCATCCACAGATCTGACCTGTAACTTAGTCTGTGCATCTCCATGAACACAGATAAGTCCAAGGCAACACTTTGGAACATTCCAGGCAAAGCAAAACATCTCCATGGAGACAAGCAGGTGACGAAAAGTGACATAGTGCACTTTAAATAAACCGTTTTCATCTGGAGCATCAGACACTGGAATATTTAAGTACATAAAACAGGTTTTCAGGAATTTCACACCATTTATTAATTAAAAATAAAATAAAAAGGAAAACTCGGCCCCTTTAAGATAATTTGGAATTACTAAATAAACGTATTTTATAATTTTACCTCATGCATGGAACATATGTGAATGAAACAAAACACAACTCCAGCGGTTTTTGAGGAGGAAACAACATTAGGACATGATTTGAAGCTCACAACAGTCTGTTCACTGTAAATTTCTCTGATCTGACCAAGATTTTAAAACTTATATCAGGTTATTCGTCTTGTTTTCAGATTTATGATCGACTCACTCGTTCTGAGACGGCTTCCTCCTGCACTGTAAACCCGAGTAATTAAATAGATGATGCTGTGCACACTCAAAGGTTTAGAAATAGTCCCACTAACTTAATTATGTCAAGCTGCTGTAACATGTTCTTTTTGAGTAATTTTAACAAATATTTTTGATTAAAGTGAATTATTGTGGATATAATTGAGAATAACTTAAACATAGATGAGGTACAACTGAGTAGAATTAAGTGATTAAAAGTCTTGTTTTTGCTTTTGTTATTTGTATTGTTTCAAATAGGGATGATTAAAAATAAATGTAATTTATACAGTACATGCTAAAAGGACTGCCACTCTCGCATCGGCCTGCACAACCACAGCAGAAGATGCATCACCAACAGTGACCCAATCTAAATGTGCAGCCATCATCTTTCGAGATGGAGTGAGGCCAGAGAGAGACATGCTAAAATACAAAACAAAGTTGCCTTCATAGAAAACTATGAGTCATATTAACTGCAAATATTTGAGGTGACAATCAATTGCCTCAATTTTTTTGAGTTCTGGTAACTTATTTGGGTTTACAGTGTCGCCCACAGCTTGTTTATTTAAGAGAACTTGTTAAGTAAAATGATCTTGCTGCATAGACACATAATTTCACTACTTTTAAGTCATTTTCTGATAGATTTAAGTGTTTAGATCTTATGTTTTGGCCAAGCTTTTGTGCAGTGGGCCTGTAAAAAAACGCCCCCGCTGAACCCCATGACTCTGGGATGGGACCGCACTTTCCCTTTGTTTTGGTCCGGAGAGACTTCCGTCCCCGGCAGCCCAGAGTGCACCGAATCTGTCCCAGAGACGAGCTTGTTTTCCAGGTCAGGAGAAGCACTCAAGCTGCCCACCAGGACCCAGGAGCGGATCTGCGGAGCGGGGAACACGGAGGGAGCCGGCCGGGGGGCAGATGGGGCGCGCTCGGGGCCCGTGGCGGAGGCAGGTGGCCGGGGCGCCGGGACCATCAGCGGCGGTGTGAATAATTTAAAGGTGCGGCGCGCAGAAAGGCCCCAGCTGTCGCACATCCTCTTAAAGGGACGGCGCAGATGTGGAAGGGGCTCGCAGCGCATCACTGTTTAATGGGACGGCGGGCGGGAGGGAATCGGACCGGGAACACGGAGGCGGGACCGGCCAATCAAAACGCAGGGACAACCGACGCAACCAATCAGAATGCAGGAAAGAGGATGCTGGGAACAATGGACCAATCACAGAGGAGGAATGGAGTTTAACATGTGCAAAGCTCAAAGGAAATGCAAGATTCTGATTTGAAATTCCATAAACACGGCCTCACGTCCCCAGATATGAAGGAAACATGTTCAAATCAAATATGGATTTTACAAATAACAACCACAGACTGTGTAAAGAAGTGGATCCAGGCAAATGTAGCTCATCGATGCGTGTTCGCAGGACAGGCTTTTTTCTTTTCAGATAAAACAGCAAAATAAAAAATAAAAACAGGATCATGTAGAGCAGTTTATACGAACGTTTTAAGACCAAAATGACGAGGCCACAGCAGCAGCTACAGAGAGAGGAGCCACAGTATTCTAATGTGAGTCAACTGGCTCTACTCACGCTTACGTCTAGGGATGTGACAATAACGTAAATATGGCAATATTGTATCGTCAAAGTTCTCACAATAATATCGTGGAGCATCACAAATATATCGAATCCCAAGTCTCTTTGCTTAAATGAACAGTTCTGATGCAGAAATAGCTAAAAAAAACAGGGAACTGCCGTATTTTCCGGACTATTGAGCGCACCGGTATATAAGCCGCATCCACTCTATTTTTTTAAAAATTAAGAAAAAAGTTATACAAGCCGCAACCGGGCTATAAGCCGCTGATATCTATGTTGAAAAATGAGATATTTACTGCATCTACAGAACGATTTTGTACTATAAATGTACATTTATGTACCTGAACAGATTCTTTCTGAACAGTGCCTTTTAACACGGCAGAAACTGTGCTGATTAAAACGGGTCAAAAACAGAAAAGAACCGGTAATTGACCTTCATTTCTCCTGTGCAGTAAAACCACAAGTCACTTTAATCATCTTCGCTGATTAACGCCGAGCTTACGTGCAACAGCACCGCGGTCTGCACGGGACACAATTTTCAGTCCCGCTCCCGCCCGCGCCGTGCGGCCGCGCTCCCCCCCGCGCCCGCAATAAGCTTTTAGAATGTTCTTTCAGAATGTTCTTTCAGAATGTTCTTTCAGATGCTCTTATACATCCATGGTCCCGCGCCGCACTGTTTTGTGTTGGTCCCGCGGGTCCCGCGGGTGCAGGGCTCTACAGCGGTTTCCTTCCTGGAGCAAGATCGATGCCTTCAACTTAAAACTTGCATCATACAAACTCCTTCATGTGCTTTTCGTGATGAAGGGGTGAGGAACTGAAAGTAATTATCAGTTAGTAATTTGTCATGCGTGTTCTATCTGCTAAATAAAAAGTAGCGTATTCTTCTCAGTCTATCTTGTTTTTGAAATTTCGGTTAGAGCGCCACTAGCCGTGGAAGAAAAATCCAAAATTTAGCCGCTCCTTTGTAAAAGCCGCATGGTTCAAAGCCTGGGAAAAAAGTAGCAGCTTATAGTCCGGAAAATACGGTACATAGACCATGATCCTTTGCTCCATTTCAGTGCGACATGAAGAAATAACTGTTCTAAGCACTTTGAAATCTTCATTCTTTGGATTATGTCTTGGATTAAGGCATTTTTAGAAGAAAAAGTAGCATATTCCCACAAAATATTGCAATAAATCTGGTTCGGTGAGATGTTTATGGTGAAAATATTGTACAGAGATTTGTATTTCGTTCCATCCCTAATGACGATAAATGTACCAAATGACTGGTCAAAGCATTTTAAAATGTCAGTCTTCTTATTAGGGCTGTGTTGAAAAAAAATTATTTTCCTATTCTGAAATGATTTGCATATTAATGCCTTAAGATCGAGTCGTACGTTCAAAGATCAATTTGAATTTTTAATATATTTTCCCCCGGTGAACTTTAACCCTCAAAACTATGAACACGGTGTCGGACACGAGTGTCCCGACTTTGAAGATACAAGAAACACTCAAAGCTCCGTCTGGCTCCATTTTGGGTTCAGAAATGATAAAGACAAAGATGCGATTTACAGAAGCAAAGAGATTTGAGGCCAAATGGAGGTGAAGTACAGCGGAAATACAACCAACCTCAGGAACCACTTGAAACAGCTCAAAATGGTTCTATTAACACGAACACGAATCGGTTCAGATCGGATCACGATAAATATCGTACCGTGAGATTCATACGTGACAATATCGTATCGTGAGACTTATCGTTACATCTCTACTGAGCTGCATTACAATTGTTTCCATAGACTCTATGGTAACAAGTCTAATGCAGATGTATTTAAGTCACAAAAGGAATAGACCTAATGTCTCGTTTATTTCATTATGTTGGAATTTGGTGTTTTGGTTTAAACCTGTAATGTTTAAACTAACTGGATTTCAGCACTAAAACTGGCAACGCAAATTAGAGAGTTTTGTGAGACTCATTCTGCTTTCTGAATGTAGAATCGTGTTGAACCAAAACATTAAATTATAATATATACAAATATTTAAGATTAAAATGAAATGCGTTGGTTTGAAATGTTTTAAAGTCGCTCTCAGTGTTAAAGTTTAGTCTGGAAAAGGGAAGAGGACAGATAACATAAGACGACTCTTCTTTCTGCTTCTTTTCATTCATTTCTTGTACGTTTGTTTAATGTCTTTTTACATGTTTTGAATGAAATAAACAAATAAATAACATTAACAACAACAATCAATCCCAATGTTTTTATAAATAAGAATAAATCCGCATTACAGTTTCAGTAAAGTTATATTGGACTTGAACATTTCCACCTTGTATCTCGGGACACAGATGTTTATGGACTCTTGAATATGCAAAAATATATGAATAATTCCTTGTAAAAGCATAAAGACGCATTATAAATTCAAGAGAAACATGTGTTGACATCTCCTGCTCCTCTAATCCCAAAGCCGAACAGATTCGACCGTCCTGCTCCGATCCGATCAAAAATGCATGAGCGCGACTCCAGCCGGCCGCACAAACAGATTCCCACAGACCACCTGTACCTCCGGGATAATCCTGCGTCCACGGCTCGCCGCTTTTAAACCCTCAGCACGAACACGACGCATTTGTGGAAAAACGTGGACAAAACGGAGCTGTTAAAATGCGTCTTTGTTACGAGCTGTGAGGTTAAGTCGTGTTCTAATGTCGTTTCCTCCTCAAAAACAGACCTGGAGTTTGTTTTTGTTTCATTCACATGTTTGAGTAACACTTTATTAACCGTCTCTCTACATCTCCAAAGCTCAAAATGCTCTGTTCCACCTTGTGATGTCATGAAGCGGTAGTTTTCAAGTGACAAAGTGAATCTCCTTTGACTTTTAGGTCCAATTCCAGGGCGGAAATTATCCAAATGATTCGAGTGAAGGTGTGGGAGAAACGCAACGGACCTTTTTCCACAACGTCCGGAAGTGCCTCGTTTTAGGTTTGTGGAACTTCCCGTTGATGTTTTTCCTGTGGTAAACGTGTGTGTAAATGTGCCGTATTCTCCAGCAGCTTCATAAATCTGCCCCATCACCAAATCTTCAACCAACAAGGTCCACGAAGGAGAAACGTTCTTCATGAAGAATTTATCCACAACGATCGAGGGGAGAAAGACGAAAGCTTAAAGCAGAACGACGACGAGCATCAGTGAAACGACTGAGCAACACTAGACCTGGTTTAGACCTGGTTTAGCTCTGGTTTAGTCCTGGTTTAGCCCTGGTCTAATTCTGGTGTAATCCTGCTTTAGAACTGTTTTAGTCCTGGTCTAGCCCTGGTCCAGACCTAGTTTAGACCTGGTTTAGACCTGGTTTAGACCTTGTTTATTCCTGGTTTAGTCCTGGTTTAGCCCTGGTCTAATCCTGCTATAAAACTGTTTTAGTCCTGGTCTAGTTCTGGTTTATCAGAATCAGAATTTCTTTTATTCATCCCACAGGGGAAATTTTCTTTGTCTTAGTCTTTAGTCTTAGTTTAGACCTGGTTTAGACCTGGTTTAGCCCTGGTGTAGTCCTGGTTTAGCCCTGGTTTAGATGTTGTTTAGTCCTGGCGTAGTCTTGGTTTAGTCCTGGTTTAGTCCTGGTTTAGTAGCCCCCTTCCAGTCCTGGCGTAGTCTTGGTTTAGTCCTGGTTTAGACCTGGTTTAGTCCTGGTTTAGACCTGGTTGTGTCCTGGTTCAGACCTGGTCCAGTCCTGTTGTAGTCCTGGCAATCGGTTCAGCATTTGCGATTCCGCTAATGGCACAGCGTTTCTTGTTCAGGCGTAGTCGTTCTCCGCCCCGGTTCTCAGCTCTTTCTTTTTCTTCTCCTTCTTCCGGATAATAACATCGCTGCGTCACTGGACAGTCGCCTCTGACTGGTTGAGGCGGCGCAGCCAACACCAAAAGTTCAGCATTTTCAACTTCTGACGTCCCGAACGCTCAAGAAACACCAGATTCTGAAGACGCTCCAAAAACGCAGGACGCCCTCAACGACCGTCCACATAGAATCTGTATGTAAACCGGACGCCTTGACTCTCCGGTGCGAAGGAACCACTAAAGATGCACTGTGCAACTTTTTGGTTGTGGGTCCATCACCTGCGTGTTTCTGTGGATACGTCATTGCTCCACAGTGTGACATTAAACAGCTTTACTTTACATTTATTCAAATACAGGTGGTTTTAGAGCTCAAAAATACCTAAAAAAAAAACAACATTCTGACTGTGAGCGGGGTCGCCTCTCCACAGATCTGACCTGTAACTCGGTCTGGTTCGGTCTCCGTGAAAGGTTTAGAAAGGTTTAATGCCGTACTGTGGAACATTCCAGACCTTTAATTCACAAATATTCTCGTGTCTAGAAGCAAAAATCTGCGGTGAAAACAGAGATTTGCTGCACAGTAATTATGGATTTTTGAAGAAACAGATTTTTTCCTATTTCAATACGTCTATAAATAAAGGGGCGGCTTTACAGTTTGGAGCCATTATTAAAACTTCACACGTTTTGGATTGTCCCAGTGCCAAAACTGCATCCATTTTAGATAAACAAGAAGAAATCATAAGTATATTGCAAACAAGTGTAAAAGAACATTCACGTTTTGCATTCAGAAAATATAAGTGTTTAAAATTGCTGGAGAAAAATACGAGAAGAAAAACAAAAACAGAAACGCCAGAGTTTTGCTATCACCTCCTAACCATGTCCCGTATGAGCGCTTGTAACTTAAAGGCCTCATTGACAAAGAAAATCCACTGACAGTGAATGAAATGTTGTACAGACAGCAGGGAAGTAACGATATCCAAATCCCTCAGTACAATGTTTTCCCAATATTGTCTCCTTGCTAAAATAAGTCATTTTTTGCCCATATTGATGCACATTTAGAGACATCAATTTTAAACTTCTCATGACCGATTCCACAGAGATAGAAAGTTAAAACCTTATTTCAGAACATTCTCCATGAAGATAGTTTCATGTCATACTAGGGATGGGCATGATTAGCCGATTAATCGCATAATTGATCGTTAAGAATTTTGTTGATCGTTTTAATCGACAAACTGAATGTAGGTTTCAGTGCGTAGTGTAAAGAGATGAGGCTCGGCTCTGGCTCCTTGGAGATCACTATATTCCTCAGAGTGCGTTCACCTGCACATCAGTGGCCCGGGTTTGATCGGGTTTTCTGAGTGTCCCGGTTTGGTCCTGGTGTTTGGTCCTGGTTTCAGTCTTTTCGTCACAACAGGAGCCAAAATAAATAAAGTGACCGACAGAAATAAAGTGATATTACTGTTAAATAAAGAGCTGCGCTAAACCTGCCCTCGTATGAAAACGTCTGAAAACATGAACCATCTCCACCGCGACATACGCACAGAACAGACTCACCGTCAGCAGAACATCCTCTGTCACAGGGAGAACACTCATATTCCACTGAGTCGTGTCCTTTAGGCCGACAGAAGCCGACCACATCAGCGCACAAGGAAAGAGCTTTAATTTATTTATAATTTATGCAAATGAGCCATGTGGTTTTAAGTTTCATTTCTCTAAGACGTAAACAAATGTGCCAAAGCTGCATTAAACACATTCTGATCTCACACTGATGTGGCTCTGCAGTGGTGATGGTTTATATGTTTATATTTATGCAGATTACATTCATGGTTAATCAAAAACTGATCGTTAATTTCCCCGACGATTGATTAAGAAAATTTAAGCGAATGCCCATCCCTATGCCGTACTGTGGGATATTACAGCCAAAGGAACTACATCTCCATGGAAACCTCCTCGAGGCCCAGTAAGAGTGAGGTTTTGAGTCTTTTTTTTTAGTTTTCAGTGAAATAAACACACTTTTCGCTGGTTTAAAACATTCTAGGGACTAAAATAACTGCAGCTTTGTGATGATTTTGACAGAATGAACCTTATGCTCCCCTATGACAGTCCACACACGTATGTAAAAGTACACAAGTATAAGTAAAAGTACACAAGTATAAGCAAAAGTACACAAGTATAAGTAAAAGTACACAAGTATAAGTAAAAGTACCCAAGTATAAGTAAAAGTACCCAAGTATAAGTAAAAGTACTCACTGTCCCACTTCGTAGAGGCTGGGGGCCGGACACAGCAGGTAGTCGTCGCGCACCTCACTCGGCTTCTGATCTGGAACACACAGAACGGGACAGTTCAGGGTCTCTGCGTTTGACCCGTCCTCAGTGGAGACCCGGGTCCTGCAGGAGCCTGGAGCCCTGATGTCTGAGCTGTGACACGTTTATTTATTCAGCTTTAGTGCTTTAGGATTGCATTTTTTTTATTCCAATATTTATTATTCTAAACTCAAGAGAAACAGCAGCTACTGAAGTCTTTAAAGCCTCAATGTGGAAGTTTTCAGCCAAAAATCAAACTAAAACAAAAGCTTTTATCTGACAGTTATTGGAGTTTTTATTGTAATAAAAACCTTTAAATACATTTATGTCCCACCACATTCTGACTCAGTGGATTCTGTTCACTGACAACAGCAGAACAACTTTTTCTGATTCTTACTGAAGTGCTGTTTTTTTTTTAATGTATATATTATTTTATAGAATATTTATTATAAAAGAATAAATATTTTATCTTTGTTATATTTTACTTTAAGAAATTTCGAATTAATATAAAATGCTCGTGAAAATTTTTACAAAACTGGGTTTTTAAAGATATTTTAATGAAATGTAAAGTCCTGATTCAGAGACAGTTTGGATCAGATGAGCCTCGAGTCTCTGTGTTCACAGTTCATTCCCGTCACTGTTAAACTGTCTGTGCAATTAGTGTTTTTGGAATATTTAAATTTATTTACGTGTTTTCCAGGATGTGTTTTTTGAGCGTGAAGAGAAAAAACTGCACTCACTAAATGAATGAATGAATAAATAAACACTATTTTAATATTATGACACATTTACAGATATTTTTCTTATTCCAGCTGAGTTATCTGAATATCTATATTAGTAAAAATGCATTAAAAAAGTCATATTTTTATTTAAAGTAATTTATATAAAACAGTTTTATTTCAGAAACAGTTTGCCTGAAACTCTCTGTGCACAGTTCATTCCCATTACTGACATACGGCTGTGTGAAAACTCTGTTATATTTAATGTATATTTAATATTTAGATTTAGACTTTATTGATCCACAAGGGAAATTATCTGGACACAGGAGCATCACACATCACAATATAATATAATAAAGAGTAAAAATATATAAATGGTGACAATAAATTCTAAATAAGCAGCAAAAAAGAGCTAGAAACAGGTGTCAAATGAGACATAATTATATAAATGTA
>CM068358.1:37294837-37359837 GCA_034769755.1 Odontamblyopus lacepedii
CTGAGCACCAGGTCAAAGGATTCTGTACGAGATCAAAAACAAACTCAGGTCAGGTTAGAGTACAGAGCGTTCCCCCTCGTGAGGTTAGTGCGTACACTGGTGTATGAATGAGTGTGTGTGAGCGGGTGAACGGTCCCTCCATGTAAATCACTTTGAGCCTTGAAGGAAAAGCACTGTATAAAAACATGACCATTTACCCATTCTTCATTTTAAAACAACACAATACTAATGTTTTAATTTAGGAAGAGTTCAGAAATCAATATTTGGAGGAATAATAATAATAATGATGATGAACAGCAGTGGTTCTTCTCCGTTTCCTCCTTAAATCAGGTTTGGTTCAGGTGATCTCCTCATCAGTGCCTCATGAAGCAAAATGAGGAATAAACTATCACAGCAGAAGGAAGTCCGGTCAGTGTTTTTCTACGGCAAAATCCCTGTGGAAAAGTGTCGCATATTTTTGAGCAGCTTCATAAATCTGCCCCAACACCAAATCTTCATCCAACAAGGTCGACAAAGAACAGATTCTGTCCACGAAGAATTTACCCACAACGATCGAGGGAAGAAAGACGAAAACTTAAAGGAAACGACGACGAGCATCAGTGAAACTACTGACCAACACTAACGTTCTGGTCCTGGAGAAAACAGAAGGAACTTGTTCACTCAGACTGATTCTACGATTAAAGTTAAAAATCGATTTTGCTCAGGAGTCGTTTCACTGATGCTCGTCGTTGTTTCCTTTAAGTTTTCGTCTTTCTTCCCTTGATCGTTGTGGATAAATTCTTCATGGACAGAATCTGTTCTTTGTTCCTTGTTGGATGAAGATTTGGTGTTGGGGCAGATTTATGAAGCTGCTCAAAAATATGTGACACTTTTCCACGGGGATTTTGCCGTAGAAAAACACTGACCGGAAGTTACACGACTCAACATTGCGACACTTCCTGCTGTTGTGATAATCGTCTATTCAACAGACGCTAGACTAGACCGGTTGTCACACATGTAGAGATGCTGATTTCAGAAAATAAAATGTAGTTTTTTCTTCTTTTTTTTTTCCAGAGCTGTAGTGTCACTGTCAGTTTGAACATCGACCCAAACAACTATACCAGGGGTGTCAAACTCATTTTGGTCCGGGGGCCGTATGCAACCTACTTTGATCCCAAAAGGGCCGGATCAGAAAACTCAGTTCTCTCTTCAAGTTATTGTATTTTTCTCCGTGTCTTGTAGTGGTGTTTAAGATTATATTCCTCGAGCAACGCCACTTGTTCCAAACACACTGAGCACAGATTTCCCATTCACCTCTGTCAACAAATAAGAATTAGACTATTTTTCTTGGGAAATCCTGAACTCAGCATCTGCTTTTCTTATTTTTTGACATTTTGCTGATGAGGGTCACGGTCGACAGTCAAAACGATCGTCCTTTAAGAGCGTTTGGAAAGAGGAAAGTCTTCATTTGTGCTGCTCTGGTGGGAGTCGCAATGTACAGAAACGCCGGAGACGCTGCTATGCTAAACGGTGCAGAAAATTAACAGAAAAATCTGAAAATTTTAAGTATTTTAATAGAAAAATCAGCCGAGGGCCAGATTAAAGGTCTTGGAGGGCCGGATCTGGCCCCCGGGCCGCATGTTTGACACATGTGAACTATAGTGTTGATTTATTTTGGAAAGCCTTTTTTTTTTGCCTTTTACATGTTGTTAGTTGTTCACAGGTGTGACTTTCTCAGCTCATTTTGGGTTGTGCACGTTACAATTTCATCTGAAGTATATAATGTATGTTTTAGTCAATTTATGTCCATTTTATATTCATTTTTAATTTGCTTTTCATTTCATTTGCACCAAGTGTATCAGTGTGTGTTACTATGTTTTGTTTGACTCACTGCATTTAAATAATGCCACTAAATCCTTCTTTTGTTTCTTTGTTTTGCGTTGGATTAATTTCAGTTTGTTTTCTTTTCGTTATATTTGATTTTCCCACAATGAACCGCTCCTAAGTTGATGCGTTCGTGTTTCTGCAGTGAGTGTAAAACGTGCGGAGGAGCCGCAGACTCACGATTCACGCAGACGCTGGACGGCTCCACGCTCAGGATCTCCGTGCACGAACGCTTCAGAATCTGCACCAAAAAAACAAATACGTGAATGATAAACGTGAAAATAATTATTCATGTGGACGTATGTGCGCTTTAGAAACACGGAGGAGCTTCGTTCCGCTGTCTGGTGTGTTCAGAGAGGGGACGTTTTTAGGAAAATGTGCAACAGTTTCTTATGTTTCTGGCCAAATATTTACAGATGGAGACAATTTATAGACAGACCCACGAGTTTTCAAAGTAAATTTTCGCTCTGGCGAGAATTTAAGTGGAAAATTACTACAAGATTTTTTAGAGCTCCAGATATAACCACTAAGATGGGACCAATACATCCGGGCTCATGCTGGAGAAACTGTGACGTGGCCCACATGAACCATAATCACATATTTTGGGAATGTCCTAAATTGGATTGGAAGTTTTTGACGCCCTTAAAGTTATTTTCAATCAGCATATTCCATCTACTCCGGCATTAGCATTATTAGCATTATTAAGAGCAATACAGTGAGGTTTCAAGACGTTTGGCAGTTTTAAATAAAGTATTGCTCATTATTTCTTCCATATTTTAATTACTGTGCAGAGGTTTGGGGTAATAAATATCAAACAATTCTACATCCACTGTTTGTTCTCCAAAAGAAAGCCGTAAGGATCAGGTTACAGGGACTAATTCATTATTTTTACAGTCAAAATGATTAAAATTGAAAGACATTATTGAGTTACAGACTGTACAGACTGTATTTAAGGCAAAACACGGACTATGACCTGTGAATATCCAAACGCTGTTCACAGAGAGGGAAATGTGATGATAAAGTTACAAGGGTGAAAACGAGAAGGACGGTTTCTGTATTTCTGCTTGCGGAGTAAGATTGTGGAATAAGTTCAATGTGGAGCTCAAGGAATGTCCAAATTTAAAACAGTTTTAAAAAAAATGTTTAAAGAAATTACTTTGTCACACTATATTAATGAAGAAGCTTCTTTTTAAATACGTATTGTTATTGTTGGTGTGAAAGGAACTGTCTAATGTTTACTGGTGCTGATCTGAACAGGATAATTGAAACGTGAACGATTGAACTTATGTCTGTAAAGTTGCTTGGTTAAGTCCTAAAGAAAGACTAACAGGAAGTGAAAAAGGACTAACTTTCTAAATTTGGACAAGGGGTTGGATTTAATACGTTTTTTTTTTTTATTCCTCCCACAACAAATCTGATCGTCCTCGTTTAAATTTTCTGTCCTTTTATGTCTTGCATTTGGAGTTTGCGCGTCTGTACTTATGATTTTGTGCACTACGCTCGAAATAAACCGACCGTTAAATTAAAAATACCTTTGAATATTTGACTTACTGCTGCCTTAAAATGTAAAACAATCAAATGGCTCAAACCAGATCCGCCTTCTTACAACACATGGATCCAGAAAGTGTGGGAAATATATCAACATATTGTTTGAGGATTACAAAAACGCACGTGTATCAAGCGTTGGAAACCTGTTTTTCCTTTGTTAATACAGTAGGAGTGACCCGGGGCTTCGTTTACAGTCTGTGATACATAAAGTGTTTAATTATGTCATTATTACCCTGTTGTTTGCTTGTTTTGATTGATTGATTTTGTTTTAAATCATCGTATTGGAAAAGAAAAGAAAGTAAATTTTCGCTTCTGTCAAAAAGAAATATTACAAAACACACACATCTGACACACGGACAAACTGGACGGACACAAACGCACACAAACATCGGGCAAACGCGGATGTACTTATTCTGAATATCTAAGATTTTCAGAGTCCCTGGTCCACACATTTGTCACAGTTTTGGGGTTTTAATTCAAAAATAGATTCAATAATTTTCCGTCTGCTCCCGAATGATGGTTTTTTTTCACTCTCGTCATCGATCAATTTCCATCTCACTCGCTTTTTCTCAATCTGGTGCATGTTTATTGTGACTTTTTTTTCCTTTTTTGTGTGTGTTTTGTTCAGCGTTTTGTCCTTATTTCAGTATTTCATCCCGACAATGCCGATATATATGGAAATTGTTACTAAATAAAGTTCTGAAATAAAAAAAATAGATGGAAAAAGGAATTCAGAGTCAGTCTAGAGCAGGGATTAGGTGCTTGTTTATTCCATTGGGCCGCATAGAATAGAATAGAAGAGAATAGAAAGTCTTTATTGTCATTAAACACAGTATAACGAGAAGAGAAGCTGCTCCTCCAAAGTGCACAAAAATGAATAAAACTACTCACTAATACACGTACGTTATTTGACTGTGACCTGGTAGTTGTTCTGATTTTTCCTCTTTTTTTTCCCATTTTTTTGTGTGTTATATTCAGTGTTTTGTCCTTATTTTTGTCCTTATTGACGCATTTCATCCTGACAATGCCGATATATCTGTAAACTGTTATTAAATAAAGTTCTAGAGAAAAAAAATGGATGGAAAAAGGAATTCAGAATGAGTCTAGAGCAGGGATCGGGTACTTATTTTTTTCCGCGGGGCCACATAGAAAAGAATAGAAGAGAATAGAAAGTTTTTATGGATGAGATGAGGAGCTGCTCCTTCAAAGTGCGCACGGAAATGAATAAAACTACTCGTTAATACAATAAAACTTGTGCAAAACCCGCCAGACACATGAAAGTGAAACAGACTTGGGACTAAAAACAGAGAAACAGAAAATATTGCGGAGCCAAAACGCTGAACTCAACAATTCTGCATAATATTAACTGTATTTCTTTATTAGAAAAAGCCGTAAATCGCATCGTTTTGATCGTCTGGTGAGACTGGGAAGAGTTTATGTTGTGACTGAGGAATGAAAACGTGAAGTTGCTTTAGAAAAAATGCCATAAAAAACAACACAATACACAATAAAGTTTGTTCTGGCCGATATTTACAGATCGATAAATACAAATATAGAGAATTTATAGACAGGTGCACGAGTTATAAGAAAGTTGTGGATCTCAAATTATATTTTCACTTCTGTAAAATAGAAATATTATATAAAACACTGGACAAGACTGGACAACCTCGGATATACTGATTCTAAATAATAATAATAAGTATTTCAGACTGTTTGTATTCAAGAAAACTGAAGCTGCTTTACAAAAAATGCCATAAAAAACAGCTCTAAAATAAAAGCAGTGCAGGTTTAGTCCACGCAGGAGGTAAAACGATCAAACATGTTTATTCTGTAATTCTAAATGAGCTGAAACGTCAAACACACGGAGCTGGAAACGGCCCAGGTCTGTGCAGACTTAGTCCCGTGAACAGAACTGTGGGTGTGCTGCATAATCTCTCGGCAAAATGAGCGAACGCCGGGATTTTAGTGGGAAAAATGTAGATTTTCAAAGCCATTAATAAGGTCCACGTGTGTTTGACACAATTTAAAAATAAATTAAGTCTTAATTAAGTCAGAGGCGACGGGAGTAAATGAGTGTTTGTGCTGTAAGCTGCACCAGAGTCTTTCCTGTGACTTCTGTCAGGGTTAAAAAAAGCAGAACAATGGCCTTTTTTTGTAATTTCTTCACATGTACAAGACATACAAAGGAGTCAAAATATACTGAAATACCAAATCTACAATTTATAACTTGTATTTATTTATTTATGTATTAATTTATGTACATATGCATTTGTTTATTTATTTACTTACTGCTCGTGCTATTAATTTACTGGCATCAATTTCATGACAACAACACAAATCTGACAATTAACGTAAATATATTCCATACAAACATGTTCCACCCATTATTTGCCTCGTGTTTGCTGCATGAACAAAAGAAACAGGAAGATAAATCTTATAAACGCTGCTCCTTTCATAGATAAAAAAATAAATAAATAAACTAGTGCTGTCAAAAATATCGTGCTATTAAAGCGTTAGCTCAAAACAATTTTAATGGCATTCATTTTTTTATCGCGACCGAGTGAACTAGTTTTTTTCATGAACTGTTGCCACTGCTGTAACGTAAAAAACAAAACAAAAAAAAACTCCAGGATCTGGCTGTAAACAGGAAGGAAAACAGTTTGTAACGAAACAGAAGTCCTGGTTGGAGGAGGTGGGCCAAAGCACACGAGGAAAACACGAAACAAAGTCCGCTCCAAAACATACGGCGACCCCGCACCCTCCCCCGATCAGGACCACGGACAGCGACAGGAGCCCCGCAGCCGAAACTGGCCCCGCAACACGACCACGTCCACAAACCCACGCAGGAGCACCACCGCAGCACATCAGTCCCACCACCCGACACACACCACGTCCCGCTGGACCCCCCCCCCCCTCTGCGCCAAAACCGCCAACTCCGGCGTGCGACATCCAAACAAACAGTGCGACGTACAGAGAGATTTGGATATCGTTCCATCTCTAATGACATCCTCTAAATTCAGAGTTTCAGCTACTTCCCTCTGGTGAGAGCGTTTTAGTCCCAAGATCGAGAACAAATCGCTTTAAAATGAGTTTCGTTCCAGCTGCGACTGTGTTCATGAATAAACTGTAACTTATTTATCATGTTTTTGATATAGTCCATATGTATTGTGATTTTTAACTCAGTCAGATGAATTCTTTTATTTATGGAACCAGTGCACTGGTACTGGTTTGTATCTGGTATGGACCTGGTTTAGTCCTGGTTTAGACCTGGTTTAGTCCTGGTATAGATCCATTTTAGACCCGGTATAGATCTGTTTTAGACCTGTTTTCGACCCAATTTAGTCCTGGTTTATTAGGTACAAATAGAGCGACCAAACCTAACCTGGTCAAAGCATTTTAGAGTCAGTCTTGTTATTGTGTAGAATATCGTAATATCGTGAGCTTTCTTACGTTATCGCAATAAATATCGTACCGTGAGGATGTCGTATCGCGAGACTTGGATATCGTTACAGCCCTAGTGGACACCGTTTTTTTTTTTTCTGAACCTGTAATCGTCAAAGTGTGAGTGATTCTTGACGTTCACTCCCTCAGGGCTCAGTCAGAATTTTAGAGTTTTTGAGTTTTTTGAGATTCGGATGTCGCTCTAGTGAGTTCCGAGGCAGCTCTGGGATTCATAAGCGAACAAATGAAACGGCGAAACTTTCCCCGGCGGCCGTATTTTCCCGACTTTTGCGGTGGAACGCGTTGACAACGGACGTCGGATTTATCCACGGACATGTGCGCTAAGGCACTGCTGAAGTTTGTGATACGAGGTGAAAGCGGCAGGAAGCAACAATACAATAATGTCGTGGGTTTTATGAGAAGGGCACAGATGAAAATATGGCGCAATTGTGGAGGGGTTTGTACTGTGTGTCAGAGACTGGGAGTGAGTTTACACCGTGGCTTCTTTAAGAGACGCTTTTACGGAGTCAGCACCTCTTTATAAACAACATCACTCGTTATTATTGCCTTACTGACGTTTGTGTGAAAACTACGGTCAGGGCGAGGACTTCAGGTGCTTTTTATGTTCCGTCTATTTCAGCATCTCCTGTTTGTCACATGTCCTGTGTCTGTTTGGTAAGTTGGTCCTGTTTAGTCCTGGTTTAGTCCTGGTTTAGTCCTGGTTTGGACCTGCTTTAGTCCTGGTTTAGTCCTGGTGTGGACCTAGTTAAGAGCTGGTTTAGTCCTGGTTTAGTCCTGGTTTGGACCTGCTTTAGTCCTGGTTTAGTCCTGGTTCGGTCCTGGTTTAGTCCTGGTTCGGTCCTGGTTCAGTCCCGCTTCAGTCCTGGTATTTCAGCATCTCCTGTTTGTCACATGTTCTGTGTCTGTTTGGTAAGTTGGTCCTGTTTAGTCCTGGTTTAGTCCTGGTTTAGTCCTGGTTTGGACCTGCTTTAGTCCTGCTTTAGTCCTGGTTTAGTCCTGGTTTAGTCCTGGTTTGGACCTGCTTTAGTCCTGCTTTAGTCCTGGTTTAGTCCTGGTGTGGACCTAGTTAAGAGCTGGTTTAGTCCTGGTTTAGTCCTGGTTTAGCCCTGGTTTGTATCTGGTATGGACCTGGTTTTGTCCTGGTTTAGACCTGGTTTAGTCCTGGTTTGGACCTGGTTTAGTCCTGGTATAGATCCATTTTAGACCTGGTATAGATCCGTTTTAGACCCGTTTTCGACGCAATTTAGTCCTGGTTTATTCTTGGTTTAGACCTGGTCTGGACCTAGTTTGGCCTAGTTTGGACCTGGTTTAGACCTGGTTTAGACCTGGTTTAGACCCGTTTTAGACCCGTTTTAGACCTGTTTTAGACCTGTTTTAGACCTGTTTTAGACCTGTTTTAGACCTGTTTTAGACCTGTTTCAGACCTGTTTTAGTCCTGTTTTAGACCTGTTTTAGTCCTGGTTTAGTCCTGTTTTAGTCCTGGTTTAGTCCTGGTTTAGTCCTGGTTTAGACCCGTTTTAGACCCGTTTTAGTCCTGGTTTAGTCCTGGTTTAGACCTGGTTTAGACCTGTTTTAGACCCGTTTTAGACCTGATTTAGTCCTGGTTTAGACCTGTTTCAGACCTGTTTCAGACCTGTTTTAGACCTGTTTTAGACCTGTTTCAGACCTGTTTTAGTCCTGGTTTAGTCCTGGTTTAGTCCTGGTTTAGTCCTGGTTTAGTCCTGGTTTAGACCTGGTTTAGACCCGTTTTAGACCCGATTTCGTCCTGTTTTAGACCTGTTTTAGACCTGTTTTAGACCTGTTTTAGTCCTGTTTTAGACCTGTTTTAGTCCTAGTTTAGTCCTGGTTTAGTCCTGTTTCAGACCTGTTTTAGACCTGTTTTAGACCTGTTTTAGACCTGTTTCAGACCTGTTTTAGACCTGTTTCAGACCTGTTTCAGACCTGTTTCAGACCTGTTTCAGTCCTGGTTTAGTCCTGTTTTAGTCCTGGTTTAGTCCTGGTTTAGTCCTGGTTTAGTCCTGGTTTAGTCCTGGTTTAGTCCTGGTTTAGACCTGGTTTAGACCCGTTTTAGACCCATTTTAGACCCGATTTAGTCCTGTTTTAGACCTGTTTTAGACCTGTTTTAGACCTGTTTTAGACCTGTTTTAGTCCTGTTTTAGACCTGTTTTAGTCCTAGTTTAGTCCTGTTTTAGTCCTGTTTCAGACCTGTTTTAGACCTGTTTTAGACCTGTTTCAGACCTGTTTTAGTCCTGTTTTAGACCTGTTTTAGTCCTGTTTTAGACCTGTTTTAGTCCTGTTTTAGACCTGTTTTAGTCCTGTTTCAGACCTGTTTCAGACCTGTTTCAGACCTGTTTTAGTCCTGTTTTAGACCTGTTTTAGTCCTGTTTTAGTCCTGTTTTAGTCCTGTTTTAGACCTGTTTTAGTCCTGTTTTAGACCTGTTTTAGTCCTGTTTTAGACCTGTTTTAGTCCTGTTTTAGACCTGTTTTAGACCTGTTTTAGACCTGTTTCAGACCTGTTTTAGTCCTGTTTTAGTCCTGGTTTAGTCCTGTTTTAGTCCTGTTTTAGTCCTGGTTTAGTCCTGGTTTAGACCTGGTTTAGACCCGTTTTAGACCCGTTTTAGACCTGATTTAGTCCTGGTTTAGACCTGTTTTAGACCTGTTTTAGACCCGTTTTAGACCTGATTTAGTCCTGGTTTAGACCTGTTTTAGACCTGTTTCAGACCTGTTTCAGACCTGTTTTAGACCTGTTTTAGACCTGTTTCAGACCTGTTTTAGTCCTGTTTTAGTCCTGGTTTAGTCCTGGTTTAGTCCTGGTTTAGTCCTGGTTTAGACCTGGTTTAGACCCGTTTTAGACCCGATTTAGTCCTGTTTTAGACCTGTTTTAGACCTGTTTTAGACCTGTTTTAGACCTGTTTTAGTCCTAGTTTAGTCCTGTTTTAGTCCTGTTTTAGTCCTGTTTCAGACCTGTTTTAGACCTGTTTTAGACCTGTTTTAGACCTGTTTCAGACCTGTTTCAGACCTGTTTCAGACCTGTTTCAGACCTGTTTCAGTCCTGGTTTAGTCCTGTTTTAGTCCTGTTTTAGTCCTGGTTTAGTCCTGGTTTAGTCCTGGTTTAGTCCTGGTTTAGTCCTGGTTTAGTCCTGGTTTAGACCTGGTTTAGACCCGTTTTAGACCCATTTTAGACCCGATTTAGTCCTGTTTTAGACCTGTTTTAGACCTGTTTTAGACCTGTTTTAGTCCTGTTTTAGACCTGTTTTAGTCCTAGTTTAGTCCTGTTTTAGTCCTGTTTCAGACCTGTTTTAGACCTGTTTTAGACCTGTTTCAGACCTGTTTTAGTCCTGTTTTAGACCTGTTTTAGACCTGTTTTAGTCCTGTTTTAGACCTGTTTTAGTCCTGTTTCAGACCTGTTTCAGACCTGTTTCAGACCTGTTTTAGTCCTGTTTTAGACCTGTTTTAGTCCTGTTTTAGTCCTGTTTTAGTCCTGTTTTAGACCTGTTTTAGTCCTGTTTTAGACCTGTTTTAGTCCTGTTTTAGACCTGTTTTAGTCCTGTTTTAGACCTGTTTTAGACCTGTTTTAGACCTGTTTTAGACCTGTTTTAGTCCTGTTTTAGACCTGTTTTAGTCCTGTTTTAGTCCTGGTTTAGTCCTGGTTTAGTAAATTATCTTTAAAAATGTTAAAATGTCTTTGTGACAAGAGAATGTGAGAATTCTACACTTTTGTGGCCAATTTCACATTTACTTAAACCTGTTTGTAATGTTTATTTTTATTACTATGATTTATTTTTTCTCCTTTTTGGTCAGTTTGGTTTATTCTTTGGTTGTATTTTTTGTTAAATAATATTGTTTATATTTGTGTTTATTATTTAATTTGTTGTGTTCATGTCTGTCTGATGAAGATTGTTATTTCACAGAGAGGCAACAAAAAATAATAATAATAATAATTTCAGACTGAGACCAATAAATGGAAAAATCCTCTTTAGCCAGTTTTGATAAATATGTATTACAGATTACAGAAACATGAGGATGCAGCAGAAGACGGTTCAGCGCTCAAAAAAAGCCTCTTTAATCAGTGTTTTTCCCTCTCGGTGTCTCGGGTTTGTGTTTTTATGGAGAATCGAGTCCGTTAGACAAACGCATTAAAACCAAACGTCACATTATCATATAAAGAGCTCAGCACCAACAACTGCACCAACAACGCAAATGTGAGGGGACAGGAGAGGCCGGGCGAGGACCTGGTTTAGTCCTGGGTTAGTCCTGGTTTTAAGAGCTTTTCTAGTCCTGGTGTGGAACTGGATCAGACCTGGTTTAGACTTGGTTTAGATCTGTTTAAGTCCTTGTTTAGGCCTGTGGTCCTGGCTTAAATCTGTTTTAGTTAGGGTTTAGACCTGGTTTAGTCCTGGTTTAGACCTGGTTTAGACCTGGTTTAGACCAGGTTTAGTCCTGGTTCAGCTCTGTTTTAGTCCTCATTTAGTCCTGGTTTAGTTCTGGCTGAATCGTGGTTCAGCTCTGTTTTAGTCCTGGTTTAGACCTGGTTCCGTCCTGGTTTAGTTCTGGTTTGGACATGGTTTAGACCAGGTTTAGGCCCGGTTTAGTTCTGCTTTAGTCCTGGTTTACACATTGTTTGAACTAGTTGTGCCTGACCTAGTTTGGACTTGGTTTGGACCTGGTTTAGTCCTGGTTTAGACCTGGTTTAGTCCTGGTTCAGTCCTGGTTGAGTTCTGTTTTAGTTCTGGTTTAGACCTGGTTCCGGTCTTGTTTAGTTCTGGTTTGGACATGGTTTAGTTCTCCTTTAGACCTGGTTTAGTCCTGGTTTAGTCCTGGTTTGGACCTGTTTTTGTCTCTGTCTTTGAGAGTTTGATAATTCTACACTTTTGTGAGCAATTTTACAGTAATTTCACATTTACTTAAACCAAACCTCACTTTTACATTTAACACATTTCATTTAACATTTAACATTATCCTCTCCCAAAAATCTCGCTTCAAACGCAGATCACATTTTAAACATTTTAAACATTTGAAACATTTTAAACATTTGAAACATTTTAAACATTTTAAACATTTTAAACATTTTAAACTCCTCTCGCTCTCAGGAGCTTCTGACCGAACACAAGAATCATCCGGGTTTGTGCAGATTTCAAGATTCAAGGTTCAAGGTTCAAGGTCGTTTATTTGTCATGTGACAGACTGATTTGTTTTTATTTCGAGTTTGTGCCAAGAGAGAAAAAATAATTAAACAGAAAAGCACTTGTCTCGAAAAGGAGTGGACAGAAAAAACAAATATAAGTGTTTCCTCATGTACATTAATCACAAAACTTTTAATATGTATATTTATATAATTTAACCCATTTTCTTTCCTGTTTTTGTATTGTACTGTCTTACGTTTGGGCACCTTTTGTTCCCTCCTGCTTTTTTATTGTCTGTTTTTTGCAGTATTTTTCCTTGTTTTATTTTTGTAAGTTATTCTTATTTTTTGGATGTTTAAAGTTTTGTTTTTTTGGCTCCTCATTTCCACCAGGAGCCTTTAAAGTGAAAAAACATGCAGCTGCAACTTTTTTAAAATACGTTTTGGTCCATTTTGGCTCGTAACTTACTGTATCATGTTTTACAGTTATTATTTTATCTTATAGTTTTATTTCATTTAATTATTTATGGTTTTTATTAGATTTTTTAGATGCCATGAAAGCAAAAACTCTTCATAATTTCTTTTGAAGCCGTTTCGTTTACTTTATACAACCAAAAAAACACCTGACAAAACTAAATTTGTGTGGCAAATACTGTATTTAAGCAAAACTTTCAACAAAACAAATCAAATTTCCTGATTCAATTTTGACATTTATTTCCTTTTTTTTTACTTTTTTATTTTGTTTGTTTATTTATTTTATCTTATATTTTGATTGTATTTAATTATTTAAGTTTTATTCGTTTTTGGTTTTTTTTTATCACCCAGTGCTGCCACTCAATCTTGTACCACAAATGTGAAAATTCTTTATAATTTCATTTGAAGCTGTGAATATTTCGCTTTTCCTGGTGTTTCTCGATATTTTTGTTTTAAATTTACCACTTCAACTTAATTTATAGTTTACTTTTTGTGCACTGAACAGTTGTTGGAGACTGAACGGCAGCACATTTTCGTTTATTTTATACAAACACAAAAAACACCTGACAGAACGAAATTTGTTTGGCAAATATTTAAGCAAAATTTTAAATGAAAATTTCCTGAAAACACTAATGTGCACTTTTAACACACTTTTAATTCAACATAACAAATTCAAATCAAGATTCTTAAAATTCACGTCTGATTTAATTTAAAATCAAGCTTTTTTTTCAATTTTAACATTTATTTACTTTTTTTTTACTTTTTGTGATTTAGATTTATTTATTTGAGCTTATATTTTAATTTAATTTAATTATTTATGTGTTTTTTGTTTGTTTTTTTATATCACAAAAACAAAAACTCTATAATTTCTTTTAAAGCTGTGAATATTTGGCTTTTCTTAGTGGTTCTCGACATTTTTGTTTTAAATTTACCCCTTCAGCTTAATTCAGGGTTTACTTTTTGTGCACTGTTGTTTTTCGGATGTTAAACAGCAGCACATTTTTGTTTGTTTTATACGAAATTTGTTTAAACTACAGTAAAAGTTTAGGTTTTTTTGCGTTTTTGTTTGTTTGATTTGTTAATTATGACGATTCAAATTGCAATTCCAGTGTGATTCTTCTTCCAACAAACATGGACCATGAATGAAAGATAATTTCACTTTGGTCGGCGTTCCTCGTCCCTCCCTTTGGCCTCCGTTTCCATTTCTCAGTCTGCAAACACTTCTGGCCTCTCCTCGCTTCGGGCCACTTACGTCGAGTCAGAAATGTGTCCAAAAAAAAAAAAAAAAACCAAGAGGAGAAAAATGCTGTGAGAAGTCCAGCCCCACGCCCAGTCTCAGGAAAGTCCCGATAACGATCTGGCAACGGCCGAGGGTCGAACGGAAACGGCAAATAAACAGGAGATTTACAGAGTTCAGGAGCGGAAGACGGCGGAGATGAAGTGAAGTATAAATATAATTAAATTCAACAGAAAATATTTTGGGGCGTTTGAATAAAAATGTGAAATTTCTGGTCATTTTCGCTTAAATAAGTCTGTACATTTATTCTGACTTAAACAGAGAATAATAAAGGACTAAAATGACAAAGTTTTATTATCCAGGACCATCAGAAATGAACTAAACCAGGACTAAACCAGTTCCAAACCAGGACTTAACCAGGACTAAATCAGTTCCAAACCAGGACTAAACCAGGACTAAACGGGGTCTGAGCAAGGACTAAACCAGGACTAAACCAGAAGTGAATCAGTACAGAACGAGGCTTAAACGTGGCCTAAAACCAGGACTAAACCAGGACTAAAACAGGAATAAACCAGGACTAAAATAGGAATAAAAAAGGACTAAACCAGGACTAAAACCGGACTTAAACCAGGACTAAACCAGGGCTAAATCAGGAATAAACCAGGAATAAAAAAGGACTAAACTAGGATTAAACCAGATCTAATAAAGAACTATTCCAAAACAAAACCAGGACTAAACAAGGACTAAAGATGAATAAAAAGGGACTAAACCAGGACTAAAACAGGACTAAACCAGGACTAATAAAGTAGGCTACTATGTCGAAACTAAACCAGGATTAAACAAGGTCAAATATAAAGGACTAACCCAGATCTAATATAGAACTAAACGTGGACTAAAACAAGCCTGAAGAAGGACTACACCAGGACAAAACCATTCCCAGGGCTAAACCATGTCTGAACCAGGACTAAACCAGGACTAAACCATGTCTGAACCAGGACTAAACCAGGACTAAACCAGGATTTAAACCAGGAGTCTAAACAAGGACTATAGCAGAACAAAACCAGGACAGAATCTGGACAAAACCAGGTTAAAAACACAGTCTAAACCAGGACTAGACCAGGACTAGACCAGGACTAGACCAGGACTAGACTGGGACTAAACCAAGTCTAACCTATAATCTATACTGGGCCGTGCACCACATTTTGAGAACCACGGAGCGCTCAAGTTAAAATATCTGAAAGCCAAAACTACAAAAGAAAAGAAAATAATAACAAATTTAAATAAGTTAAATTCAAAATCAAAATCCTGATTTGATTTTGCAGATTTAATAATTAATCGTATCATATATTTAAGCAAAATTTTAAACAAAACAAAACTGAAAACACTAATGTGCGCTTTTAACACACACTTTTAATTCAACACGACAAATTCTACAATTCAATTAAAGATTTTAAATTCACATCGGATTTCATTTAAAATCAAGCTTTTTTTTTTACATTTATTCCCTTATTTTTTACTTTTTGATTCTGAATTGATTTTTTTTTTTTAAAGCAGCAGTGACTTACCGAGTTGACGATGCCTTTAAGTGCGTGGAAGCCATCTTTGACTGGAAATACTTGGTCTCTGGTGTCTGCGATGTCGAAAAGCTGCAAAATTCAAACAAAATTCACAAAATCAGCGAATTCAGCGCTCTTTCCTGGTTCGGTTTTCCTCTTATAAGAGCGCGAGCCGTGCGTTTGGTGAATATTTTTACGGGCAGCGGAGAAGAGGACAGCAGCAGATGGCGTGACACTTTCTAAAAACCAAAAAAAAAAAAAATGTTTGGGAGAGAAGTGTCTTTTGTTTTTGACTAACATGGACGGATGGTTTCCAATAGAAACCACAGACTGGACACCGCGAAAATCACACTCCAGGATTTTGGGTGGACTAAGAAAAGTACGACTACTGTTACTACTACAAATGCTACTACTATTAATACTGCTACTACTACTACTACTACTACTACTACTACTAATGCTACTACTACTACTACTACTAATGCTACTACTATTAATACTGCTACTATTAATACTGCTACTACTACTACTACTACTACTACTACTACTACTAGTGCTACTATTACTATTAATACTGCTACTACTACTACTGCTACTACTATTACTACTGCTACTACTACTACTACTACTACTACTACTACTACTGCTACTACTACTACTACTACTGCTACTACTACTACTGCCACTACTACTAATGCAACTACTGCTACTACTATTACTATTAATACTACTACTACTACTACTACTACTACTACTACTACTACTCCTGCTACTACTATTACTAGTAATACTGCTACCATTAATACCGCTACCACTACCACCACTACTACTACTACTACCACTACTACTAGTGCCACCATTACCATTAACACTGCCACTACTACCACTACTACCACTACTACTACCACCACCACCGCTACCACCATTACCATTAATACTGCTACTACTACTACCACTACTACCGCCACCACCACCAATGCCACTACCACTACCATCGCCACTACTACTGCCACTACTACTACCACTGCCACTACCACCAATGCCACTACTACCACCAATACCACTACTACCACCACTTACTACTGCTACTACTATTACTATTAATACTGCTACTACTACTACTACTACTACTAATGCTACTACTACTACTACTACTGCTACTAATGCTACTACTATTACTATTAATACTGCTACTATTAATACTGCTACTACTACTACTACTACTACTGCTACTATTAATACTACTACTATTACTACTGCTACTACTACTACTACTACTACTACTACTACTACTACTGCTACTACTATTACTATTAATACTGCTACTATTAATACTGCTACTACTACTACTACTCACTACTACCACTACCACTACCACCAGTGCCACTATTACCATTAATACCGCCACTACTACCACTGCTACCACTATTACCACTGCTACCACTACCACTACTACCACTACCATTAATACTGCTACTACTACTACTGCTACTACTATTAATACTGCTACTACTACTACTACTACTACTACTACTACTGCTACTACTACTACTGCCACTACTACTAATGCAACTACTGCTACTACTATTACTATTAATACTACTACTACTACTACTACTGCTACTACTATTACTATTAATACTGCTACTATTAATACTGCTACTACTACTACTACTACTACTACTACTACTACTACTACTACTACTACTAGTGCTACTATTACTATTAATACTGCTACTACTACTACTATTAATACTGCTACTACTACTACTACTACTACTACTAATGCTACTACTACTACTACTATTACTATTAATACTGCTACTACTACTAATGCTACTACTACTACTACTACTGCCACTACTACTAATGCTACTACTACTGCTACTACTATTACTATTAATACTGCTACTACTACTACTACTACAACTAATGCTACTACTACTACTACTACTATTACTATTAATACTGCTACTACTACTACTACTACTGCCACTACTACTAATGCTACTACTACTACTAATGCTACTACTACTGCTACTACTATTACTATTAATACTGCTACTACTACTACTACTACTACTAATGCTACTACTACTACTACTACTACTACTACCACCACTGCCACTACTACTAATGCCACTACCACTACTACCACTGCCACTAATGCTACTACTATTACCATTAATACCGCTACTATTAATACCGCTACCACTACCTACCACTACTACCATCACCACCATTAACACCGCCACCATTAATACCGCCACTACCACCACTACCACTACCACACTACTGCCACTATTACCATTAACACTGCTACCACCACTACCACTACTACCAACCTAATACCACTACTACTACCACTACTATTACCATTAATACTGCTACTACCACTATCACTACCACTACCACCGCCACCACTACCACCAATGCCACTACTACTACCAATGCTACTACTACTGCTACTACTATTACTATTAATACTGCTACTACTACTACTACTACTACTAATGCTACTACTACTACTACTACTACTACTACTACTGCTACTACTACTAATGCTACTACTACTACTACTACTGCTACTACTGCTACTAATGCTACTACTATTACTATTAATACTGCTACTATTAATACTGCTACTACTACTACTACTACTACTATTACTACTGCTACTACTACTACTACTACTACTACTGCTACTACTGCTACTACTATTACTATTAATACTGCTACTACTACTCTTACTACTATTATTATTAATGCTGCTACTAGTACTACTACTAATGCTCCTGTTACTACGACTACTACTACTACTGCTGCTGCTACTCCTGCTACTACTATACTACTACTTATGTTACTGTTACTACTGCAGCTACTACTACTAATGGTACTACTATTATTACTACTGCTACTACTACTAATGCTACTGTTATGACTGCTACTTCTAGTACTTCCAACCTGGCCTACATTACTGCAAAATATAAAAACATAAAGCAAAGGAAATTAAAATGGTAAAATATTAAAAGTTAGTGCAACTTCCACTGCCACTACTACTACTACTATTACTACTACTACTACTACGACTACTACTACTACTACTACTGGTGTTATTACTGCTACTTCTACTACTATCAGCCTTTATATTTGACATTTTACATTACTACAAAATATAAAAAGAGATCAAATGTTAGAAATATAATATAAACAAAACATTAGTGCAACTGCTACTATTAATACTATTACAAATACTGGTCTACTAGTACTGCTAATCTACTACTACTACTGCTACTACTACTACTACTACTACTGCTGCTGCTGCTACTGCTGCAATAAAATAAACAAAGTCCCAGTCTTGATCTTTGAAATGTCCCTTTCATTTAATGCCTACATTACTGCAAAATATAAAACAACAAAGCTTGGTAAATATTCAAATGATCAAATATTAAAAGTGTGTGTAACTACTACTAGTACACTATACTGCTCTACTATACTACTGCTACTGCTACTGATACTACTACTACTAAAACTACTACTACTGCTACTGCTACTGCTACTACTACTACTAAAACTACTACTATTACTACTACTGCTCTACTACTACTACTGCTACTACTGTAAATAAAAATAAACATTAAGCTACGACCCGTGAGCTTTTTCTCCTAATTCTTACATTATTGTAAAATCGTGAAATAAAATACAGGACATGTATAAAGTTTAGTGTTCTAACACTTAACTGACTAACTTCGATTTATTTTTATTTCCAAATATTTTCAGACTGAACTTTTTTGTTTCTTTTTCAAATTAATATTGTGGAATTTCAGGTCAATTTAAGTAAATCAAGAGGAGCAAATTGTCTGTGAATATTAGAAAAAAAATGTGTAAATGAAACTTTCATGTTTTATATATTACATAAATATTCACCAGATGAAATAAATATAGTCAAATTCAAGACTAAACTATCATCTATAATGGGCCGTGCACCACAGTTTGAGAACCGCTGATGCAGGCGCCCAAGTTTAAAATAAGAAAACAATATAATAACTCATTAATATAACTTAATATTCTAAATCAGAATCTTTTTTGATTTGAGTTTTTTTTTTACTTTTGAATTTAATAATTATTTTTAGCATATATTTAACAATTTTAGAGCATTTTTCCCCTTACAAATAAAATGTCCCTGTTCTATCACATAAATAAATGTCTATTCACCAGATAAAATAAATATTCTAAAATTCGAGTCAGTTTCAGAAAAAACTCTTTAAAAACACGAGTATTTCCTTTAACTTCCTAAAACAGCCGATCACACAGCAGCTCCTGCATCTCAAATTAAAAGTCTGATTCTGGCGTCTGGACGTGTTTGTTTTTGATTTCACCTGAACTTGAAAATGTTTTGTGAGAATCGAGTTTGGGCGAAAATGTGAAATGTGTTTTTGCTGTTGCCGTGGGATACCTGCTGCTCGTCAAAGTCCTTCACTCCCACACAGTAAACACGGGCCCCGAACCGGCGAGCCTCGTCCGCCTGCAGATACACAACAAATACACACGTCAATACACACACACACACAGACACACACACACGGGCCCCGAACCGGCGCGCCTCGTCCGCCTGCAGATACACAACAAATACACATCAATACACACACACACACACACACACACACACATGGGCCCCGAACCGGCGCGCCTCGTCCGCCTGCAGATACACAACAAATACACACGTCAATACACACACACACACACAGACGGGCCCCGAACTGGCGAGGCTCGTCCGCCTGCAGATACACACATAGATACAGATACACAAACAGACACACAGAGAGACACACGTGGATACACAAGCGAGTACTAACACACACACACACAAAAACATGTACACTCACAGACACACACACACACAGACACACACACACACACACACACACACACACACACACACAGACACACACAGAAACATGTACACTCACAGACACACACACACAGACACACACAGACAGACACACACAGACAGACACAGGCCCTGAAGAGGAGCACCTCATCCACCTGCAGATACACACACATGGATACAGATACAAACACACAGGGTTACACAAACGGGTACAAGCACACACACAGACATATACACACACAGATCCACAAACACACAGAGACACACACAGAGACACACTCACACAAATATTAATTAAATAATCATTACATTTATATAGCGCCTTTTAAGACTCCCAAAGTGCTTTAAAGTTCATTGTTCATCAACTCCACACTGAGTGGTTAAACTCCTGTTGTAGCCACAGCTGCCCTGGGACAGACTGACGGAAGTGAGGCTCCAGTCTGCACCATCAGCCCCTCCGACCACCACCAACACTCACACACTCCACTTTCACACTAGGCAATGTGGGTGAAGTGTCTTGCCTAAGGACACAATAACAGTTTTTGCCACTTGTTCCCCACTGTGGCTCCTGGAATTCACAGCGTCTCCCATCCAAGTCCTGACCAGACCTCTGAGCTTCTGAGATCTGACGGGATCAGGCTTTGACAAGGAGGTTTGGCCACAATCCGTGACACACACGGATACACAAACACACAGACAGAGACACACACGATACACAAACACACACAGACAGACACACACGATACACAAACACACACAGACAGACAGAGACACACAAACAAAACTCAAGTCAGACACACATCAGTATAAACAGTGCACTGAACTTGGACTGCACCTGATCCAACCTGGTTAAGTCTCAGTCAAGTCCTTGTTTAGTCCCAGTCAACTCCTGGTTTAGTCCTGGTTTAGTCCTTGTCAAGTCCTGGTTAAGGCCTGGTTTATCCTGGCCCAGTCCTGGTCTAAACCTTATATAGTCCTGGTTTAGTTCCAGTCTAGTCTGCGCTTCCATATTTATGCATTAGATCTGGGTTGACTTCTTTTGCTCAATAACATTAATTTAATTTAGTCCTGAAATGAACCTGGTTTAGTTCTGGGTTAGACCTGGTTCAGTACTTGCTTTGTTCACATTCAATAAAAGTTCAATCAGTGTAGGTTTAGTCCAGGATAAATCCAGGTTAAGCTGTGGTTTAGTCCTGGTTTATTCACAGTTTGGCCTGGGTTTTGTAGTCCTGGTCCACCTTAAAACTGATTTAATCCTATAGAAACAGACTCTAAAATCTCAGGACCTCTTGGACGGTGAGCGTATGGATGAACACTTCCAGTTTTCCGTCAGTCAGAGCCAGAATGATGCTGGAAGATTTCACTCCCTGAGTCTCGATCTGCGTCCGGGCCTGGGAAAAAGTAAAAATGTAAAAAATATTAAACACCTGCATTACACTATTCACTTAACTTTAATACATATAATATTGGGGGATCACTGTGTCTTTTATTTAATTTTATGTATTTATTTAAATTTTTTTGGCGGCATGGTGGCTGAGTGGCTGAGTTGCGGGTTCGATCCCCGGGTCGACCGGGGCCTTTCTGTGTGGAGTTTGCATGTTCTCCCCGGGTCTGGATGGGTTTCCTCTGGGTCCTCCGGTTTCCCCCCCCATCAACTCAAAACATGCAGCACCCCTATGAACTAACATCAAGGACCATGACGTCCACCCTCCTGTGGGCTCACCACCTGCAGAGGGGTTCATAGGGGGGGTCAGGTGCTATGAGGATTGGGCAGCAAGATGCCCCCGCAACCCAGCCGGATTAAGCGGGAGAAGATGGATGGATGAATTTATTTTTATTATATATATTTTTAGATTTTAGCTTTATGCATTTTAACACATTTTATTTATTGTTTTTATTTATGATTTACTGTCTTTTATTGTATTTATTTGTCTGTGCAGCACTTGATACAATGTGCTACATAAATAAACTGAATTGATTGGACTGTCAAAATGATTCTGATTTATGAGTTGCTGAAACAAAAATGTATTTAAAAATATAAATAAATTGTTCAAATACACTGAAGCAACTGTTATGATTTCACAACAAATCCCTGTTTATTGTTTTTTTTTATTGTGATTTTATCTTTATTCTAACACGATGAAAACAACATAAGTCAAGTGATTGTTAAAATATAATATATACGTAAAAATTGCATCTATAACATAAAATGTTCCAGATTTTTCAAGAAAACACAATTTTGATAAACACTATGATGAAATGCTCGAAAGTTGATGAGGAGCAAACACAGACAAAAAACAGACAAAATTGATTTAAACAGAACATTTTCATTTTCCTGTGACCAGTCAGAGAGTTCATGGTCCCATTTACGAGTTTGATTTAAAACTAAAAGTTGAAAGTGACAAACAGAAAAAAATCAACTCTTGGCTAATGCTAACGCTAACGCTAGTAGTAACGCTAACGCTAGTAGTAATGCTAACGTGTTTAGGAGTTTGATTTAAAACAAAAAGGTGAAAGTGATAAACTGAAAAAAACACTCTTGGCTAATGCTAACGCTAATACTAATGTTAACGCTAATACTAACGCTTACTAATACTAATGCTAACGCTAATGATAATACTAATGTTAACCCCAATACTAACGCTAATACTAATACTAATGCTAAAGCTAATGCTAACGCTAATGCTAACACTAATGCTAACGCTAATACTAATGTTAACCCTAATACTAATGCTAATACTAATGCTAACGCTAATACTAAGGCTAACTCTAGCTTCTAACTACTGTTGGTCCGTTCTTTCTGGTCAAATTGTCTTAAAACAAAACTCAGATTAAAGTCTAACTAGAGTAACAGTTAGGGTGACCATTCATTCCTTTTTGTTTCTTTACGTTTACACACCGTTTACGTCTTTTTATACTTTATGAATGAAATAAATGAACAAAAAATACATTTCAAACCTGATATTTCCCTCACCTTCTTCACTCCCTCGTGCATAAAAGTCTCTCCGGCTGGTTTCACACACTCCAGGCGCCTCAGGCCGTCCTCAATCTGCCCTCTAAAAAATTACATTTGATTTCAAGTATTTTGGCTTTTCCTGTTTTCATGCAAATGCACACGTCACATAGAGAATACAGGACGTCTATGGAAAATATTGTTAAAAAAATCTAAATAAAAATGTGAAATACCGGTCTCCAGTGAGCGGGAGGAGGACTTCAGCCTGACCGGAGAAGACGATGAACGACACTCTCATTCTGGGGCTGAAACAGACACAAAGGGTTTGATCGGTCAGCTTTTATTAAACATTTTCCATCATATTTCCAATAATAATCATAATAATATTGTGAGCAGAGACACGTGTTTACTAATGGACGTCCAGTGTTTTGAGTTCTGAAGTGGGAACACAGTAAATATTAAGATTAAGGAAGATTTTGATTTTAAATTTTGTTAAATGTTTTGACCTGTGGCCCCAGATACGAGATAAACATGTACTAATCAAATACAACTTTTAGTTAGAACAGTTGTAACGCTCATTTACACAGAAGTTCACACATCACAACATATTCTAAAAACAAAATGGAAAAATATAAATAAAATGGTTATTATAAATTCTAAATAAGTAGCAGAAATAACAATAAGTGCTTTATGTTGCAGTTTTTATATGGAAAGCGCTCGATAAATAAAGTTTGATTGACTGACTGACAAGTGTCAGAGACAAGTGTCAAATAAGGCATATTACACTATTACATGATATATATAATTCTGAAATACTGAAATTTCCCCATTGTGGGACAAATAAAGGATATCTTATCTCATCTTATTCGGGGATATGATTTAGAATTATCACTGACAAAATAATTAAATGTGTATTTAATTCTAGTACATAAGATATCCATTTAAGCATAAATATATAAATAAAACTAATGAATATACTGAATAGTGAGCTCTTATGAGTTCGCATTCATCACTGTTTGTTGATAAAAACGTACAGATTTTTTTGTAATACAGTGGGCCCTCATTTATTACGGGGGTTACATTATAAAAACAACATGCAATATGTGAAATCCGTGAATTATTAGCTTTATTTTTTACACTTATTCTATATGTTTTAAGGCTGTAAAACCCCTCACCACCACACACTTTATATACTTTTCTCAGACAGACTATGATCTAAACTGAGGAGCGGGGAAAGTGAAAAACATAGTTATGGGGAGTTGTTGTTGGTGCTGTCTTTTTATTCTTTTAAACCGACACGCCGCCTTCAATTACGTAGAACACAATGCACGTAAAGAAAACATACAAAACTGCAACAAAAAAAATCAGTGCAACAGCAAGGCCACAAAAGATGAACCTCGATATAGTGAGGGATGACTGTATATTGTTTTTTTTAAGTATTTATTTTGGGAAAGTAAGCATTTTTCATTCTTTTTACAATGGAACATAGTATAGGATGACCAGACGTCCCTGTTTACCCGGGACAGTCCCAGTTTCGAGCCCTGTGTCCCCTGTCCCAGCAGATTTATCCAAAATTACTGATTTGCCCCAGTTTTATACAAGAAATGTCCCAGGTGTCCCTATTTTTGACCAGTTTGATCCCTGAAAACAGTAAAGAGAGGCATAAACTGACATTTGTCTAGATAAAATCCAGAAAAGCGGCTTAAAAACGACCAAAACACAAAGAAAATGGACTAAACTGACTCACATGTTCACGAATGAGATGAGTGCAGAACAATTCCCTTTAATTACGCACTCGTTTCACAAGTTTATTATCACCAACCGCCACAAACCGGGGGTGTCCCAGTTTTTTATCTTGAAAATCTGGTCACTCTAACATAGTATCACCCATATTGACATGAGTGCATTCAAAATAACAAGAACTACAACATTCACCCAAAAAGGAGCGGGAAGAAAAAAACTTATTTAATCCCATTCCATTTTCTTGAACGTAATGAGTTTTCTTTTGCAACTGTGATTTCATTTTTAGTCTAACAAGATTAAAACCCATAACTCAAGTGGTTGTTAAAATATATTTTCTAAGTGACGCGTTTATAACAACAGCACAAAATGTTCCAGATTTTTCAAGAGTCGCAGTTTGCCTGATGAAACGGAGCCGTGAGCAGAAGGGAGAGTGCAGAGAACATTGGGTATTGATGCTCTGCAGGGACGTCACACGCTGGGGGTGTTCTACATGGATCTCTATGGTGGAATGTGAGTAAATAAAGACAAAAAAGGTTTAAGATCGTCTGAAAACTCAGGACATTTTGATTTAAAGAGCACATTTTCAGGAGTCTGCGATGGTCCGAGCGTTCCTAACAGTTTTTGAGGAGCCACAAAAGATTTACGTGTTTTATTCTGCGTAAAAACTTCCGTCCCTGTAGTTTAAATCTGGGAAAACCGGGTAAACGACAAAACGAGACACATCAGGAAAATTAGTCCACGAGAATGAGACAAGACGAGATTTTGACATAATGCAAAAACGAGTGCAAAAACAAAACGAGTGCAAAAACAGAGAATTATATTTTTACATGATGAAGTTTGTAGCTACAGCTCAAGATCATTCAAAAATATCTGGAAAAGTTCACTTCTGTCCTGTAAATGTGAGTTTTTTTTAGTATCAATACCTGCTCAAATGAGTATCTAGTTTTGATACTAGTTTTAGTATCAATAAGAATCAGATTTTCTAAAAGTTTAGACTTTTTAATCATGATGTTGCAGATGTGTCTTGTTAGCTTCATGGGGAAATTTTATTTTAGTGAAACACGTCAAGAAAACTTTTACACAATTCCATTATTCCCTGTATCCTGATTCAGTATCCAAGAGCACTGAGCTCCAGGATTTAACCAGATGTTCACGGATTAGGCTGATGTGGGAAACAGGATAAAACTCTACATTATGTAGAAAAATTATGTCCATATATAACAATAACAGATGTAACAATAACCAAAATCTGGTAGTATCGTATCGTCAAAGGTCTCACAATAATATCGTGGACCATCACAATATATCGAATCACAAGTCTCTTTGCTTAAATGAATAGTTCTGATGCAGAAATAGCTAAAAAAAAAAAAGAGGGAACTACATAGACCATAATCCATTTCAGTGCAGACGACATGAAGAAATAATAATAATAATGTTCTAAGCACTTTGAAATCTTCATTCTTTGGATTAAGTCTTGTGAAGGCATTTTTAGAGGAAAAAGGAGCAGATTCACAGTTTTTTATTGCAATAAATCTGGTACAGTGAGATGTTTATGGTGAAAATATCGTATCGAGAGATTTGGATTTCGTTCCATCCCTAGTGACAATAAATGTTGCACCAAATGACTGGTCGAAGCATTTTAGAATGTCAGCCTTGTTATTATGTAGAATATTGTAATATCGTGCGCTTTCCCACTGTATCGCAATAAATATCGTACCGTGAGGTTCAGATATCGCTACAGCCCTACATATGATATATAAAACATTCATTTTATGTTTTAATCATTTTGATGGAACACAATAAAGTCACAGCTGAATACTGATTTGCAAAAACTATTTATTTATCACCTGAACAACACAAAATGTGTTGTAGTTTATCTGGTCATATATTTCTGGTGGAAGCTCCGTGAAATGCTTTTCTCCATGGAGATGTTGTAACTTTGTCGGGAATGTTTCACAGTTTGGTATTAAACCTTTCTATCTTCATGGAGACCAAACCAGACCAAGTTACAGGTCAGATCTGTGGAGAGGCGACCCCGCTCACAGAATGCCTGTTTTTCTAGGTATTTTTGAGTCATAAAACCACCTGTAAATAAATAAATGTGGGTGGTGGACATGCTCTGAAATGTGATTCTTCAGTTTGTCAATTCAGATTTCACTCTTTTTGCCAATTCTCTCGGGAAGCATTTAAAATCTGAACTTTGAACAGAATCCTGTTATTAAACCATAAATCTCAAACCTAATCAGGCTCGTCTGAAAACCCGCAGATAGTTATTTCTCCCAGACAGCTCAGGCCTGGCTCAGAAAAGTCCATTTAGCAGAAGATGTCCACTCCGAACAGACACGAGCGCAGGAAAAACGCAGCGAGCTAACAGCTGCTTCGACATTTCAACAGACAGACTTCGCTTCAGATTCTCAGCTTGAGCTTTGACCTCTTAAGTAATAATATGGTTTTCTGAGCTCCTCTCGCTCTCGCCGACTTGTGACACGTTCTAACATTTGATGCAAAAGCAGCTGGTGCCTGTTTTTTTTCCCCCTCTCGAAATGAACGCGCCGAGACAGAAGGCCGCTGAATGTCACGTATTAATAGTACGCGGATCTCTGAGGAAGTGACAGAAGAAGAGCAGAAAACAGGATCCAGGCGCGAGCACACGGCCGCCGCTGAGTCACCGCCCACTTCCTGTTTCACAGAGAGAGAGAGACCGCCGCCACACCTGAGGTTTGAGACACAGTTCGTCAGCGCAGGAGATGATAAACAAAGACACGGAAATATGGTTTTAGTGGTAATGACTACACTGAATTTAACACACCCTAGGTTTGGTAACAGACTGGAGTTGTATCTTAAGGGACAGAGCGTCAACAGCAGATGATAAACAAAGAAATCAAAATATGGTTTTAGTGGCAATAACTAACTACACTGAATTTAACACACCCTAGGTTTGGTTATGTTGTGGGGGAGGAGCTGGACTCTCTGGCGGTGGTGTTGGACAGGAGAATGCTGGACAAAATCTGGACTATCCTGGACTCTCCCTCCCACCCCCTCCACAAGGTGCTGGACAATCAGAGGAGCTCTTTCAGCCATAGACTGCGGCTGCCGCTGCTCCACTGAGAGACACAGGAAATCTTTCCTGCCTGTCGCCATCAAACTGTTGAACGCTGCACTTTAACTCACAAACTACGCAATCCTTTTCATCCTATTCCCTGATCACACATGTATATAGTCAATAGATGTCAATGATGTAAATAATTTCCCAGAGAGAGCTATTTTATCTTTTATCTTATTGTATTTTGCTTATTTTGTAACTTGTTTGATATGCATGCTCTTGGTCGGTGGCATCTGTAACAAAGAAAATTTCCCCTCGGGGATGAATAAAAGTAATTCTGATTCTGATTCTGATTCTGATTATAATCACAATTTGTATCTTAAGCAACTTAGCATCAACAGTAGATGATAAACAAAGAAATCGAAATATGGTTTTAGTAGTAACAACTATACGATGAAACTGACACACCCTAGGTTAGGTTCTTATCAGACGTTGTATGTTAAGAGAGAGATCATCAGCAGCAGATGATAAAGAAATCAAAATACAGTTTTAGTGGTAATGACTACACTGAAACTGACACACCCTAGGTTTGGTAACAGGGGGAGGTGTCTGGAGTTATATCTTAAGGAACTTAGCATCCACAGTAGACGATAAACAAAGAAAATGAAAAATGGTTTTAGTGATAACAACTACACTGAATTTAACACACCCAAGGTTAGACTTAAAGAGGCAGTTCGTCAGCGGCAGATGATAAACCAAAAAATCGGAATGTGGTTTTAAGGGTAACAACTACACTGAAACTAACACACCCTAGGTTTGGTAATAGTCAGGAGTTGTATCTTAAGGAACTTAGCATCAACAGTAGATGCTAAATAAAGAAATCGAAATATGGTTTTAGTGGTAACAACTATAATGAAACTGACACACCCTAGGTTTGGTTACAGAGGAGGTTCTGGAGTTGTATCTAAAATCATCATTAGATCATCAATCACAAATGAAAAATAAAGACATTCAGACATGTTTTAGTGTATAAAGTTGTGACCACTAAAACCATATCTACACTGAAACTGGCACACCCTAGGTTTGATTATGGGGGAGGTGTAAAGAGTTGTATTTTTGATCATTTTGATGGCTAAAACACCCAGCATATGAATAACAAAAACAAGACATAACAAAAGATAAGATTAACGCACATACAAATGGAAAAATAAATAATAATAATAAAAAAATAAAGGAATGGGGTGTGTAGTACAGAGTTTCTCAGTACAATATTTACATTTTGTTGTTGTCACATCCTGTTTAGAAAGTTCCATCCTGCTTTTCCTTTTCGGGCAAACCTACAATTTCGGTTCCCTCCTCAATCAAACTTTGAAACACAAATTTGCCTTTTAAAGTAGCCTGATTTTTATGATTTTGATTTAATTTGGCGGATTATAACTATTGTAAACACAAATGATCTGTTTTAAACACACTGAGAGAATTCTGTGCAAAAGTTCGGCACAACTTACAGGTAAGAAGCACATTTTGATGACACTTTAAACATGATTTCAACAAAATAAAGGTGTTTTCTTTAATTCGTATTTGTCAGGTTATAATTTTAAAAGACTCGATCGCCGATGTCGTTTCTAATCCCATTTATTTATGAGTGAATTATATTTTTTGAAAAATGCTAAAAAATACATTCCCGAACCATTTTCTTTCAACAACCTTCAGTTTCTCGCCGCCGCTGGAGTCGACAATCGAGTCTTTTGGGCTTTGGCCTGTGCAGTGGGAAATCACCAGAGGGAAGTGTGAGGTGCTTATAAAGTTGTTTTCTAACGTTTCCAGACACTAATGAGTGAACCAGGCAGAGCGTTTTGTTTGTTAGACTCGTGGCTGTTGTCAGATGGGTTAAAGTGGTGTTAAGCTTCTTCAGTGTGAAGCAAATTGGTGTTTTATGTGGAAGTTCAGAACTTGCCCCCATCACTACACTAGTTTGTTGCCTTGACAGACTCACTGCCACAGTGAGATCTCCACCGAGGAAACACTGATCTGTGCCGTTTTTTGGCTTCTGACAGAATTCCACCACCTCTAGCAATGGACTTTAGCTTCAAATGTGCCGGAGTTCAACTTTAAATAAAGAACACAAACACTGAAGTGTCTAAAGAAAGAAAGATCCAGTTTAGTCCTAGTTTATAAACGGATTTAGTCCATGTTAAATGTTTGTACTTGTATAGGTCTTGTTCTGTTGAGTCCCCATTATAGTCCTGGTTTGTTCTATCTTAGGGTGTCCAGACGTCCCTATTTACCTGGGACAGTCCCAGTTTTGAGCCCCGTGTCCCCTGTCCCAGCAGATTTATCCAAAACCAGAGATTTGTCCGTTTTATAGAAGAAATGTCCCACGTGTCCTTATGTTGGACCAATCTGATACTCACCAAAAGTAAAGCGAGGCGTAAACTGGCATCACTACACTAGTTTGTTGCCTTGACAGACTCACTACTCACTGATCTGTGCCGTTTTTTGGCTTCTGACAGAATTCAACCACCTCTAGCAACTTACTTTAGTTTTAAATATGCCAGAGTTCCCCTTTAAATGCACCCTTTCCTTTAGGAATCTGATAACATTTCAGTCCATTTCCTTTAAGCTGCCTGTTCGTAGAATAAACGGCTCAACACGATTGCATTTTGGTCAAATAGAAGCAGTCAGAATTTATGAAAACAAAAATCAAAGCACGCTCGAATCTGACATTTCACCCTCCTGACCTTACAACCTTACCAGTTGCGCTCATGTGCTGATTATATGTGTGTGACGTGTCGTGAAATCCAGCTACAGAACAACACGAACAGCCCGACCCGTGACCCTGCAGCTGTGAGGAGAGCGCGCCAACTCCTCACACTTCCGACTCGTCCGCACGCCCTCCAGACACGCCGGTGCCTGCAGCGAGAACGTGCGGCGTCAGATGTTTCGGTGTCCGCTCCGTGCCTCCCTCGTCCCCGGAACACACGGTTCGCTCGGCGTTTTCGTGCAGCTCCGAGTCTGGGGAGCATAAGGAGAGGTGGTGATTCGGGCCCACGCGCTCGCAGCCTCCACGCACGGACGCTATAGGCATCCCGCGGCGAGCTCCGGCGTCATATGGACACGAGAAACTCAAGCGCAGAGGAGGCAGGAGCGTGGGCGGATTCCTCAACTTCGTATAAGAGGAGGTGCGCAGCTGCCAAACGGGGCTGTGGAGTAAATATTGGCAAACACGACGGAGGAGAAGATGCAGTGTTTGGGGTTATTACGGGGCTGGAAAGAGAAAGAGACGGGATAACCACTCTGCCGCAGGAACACAGGGAGAACAAGCAAAGAGTCTAAGGAGTCTAACCCGCGACCTCCGCACTGAGAGGAGGAGACGGGAAAACCACTCCAAATCCGTGTGTCATTCGTTCATTTGTTTTTCTAAATAAAAACAAAAATAAGAAAACGAAAAAGCAGCCGTTCATTGTTCATTATTTGTCTCCAAAACCAAAGTGACAGAACGGATTTGTTCAGTCCTGGTTTAGACCTGGTTCAGTCCTGGTTTAGAGTTGGTTTAGACCTGGTTCAGACCTGGTATAGACCTGGTTCAGTCCTGGTTTGGACCTGGTTTAGACCTGGTTCAGTCCTGGTTTACACTTGGTTCAGTCCTGGTTCAGTCCTGGTTTAGACTTGTTCAGTCCTGGTTTAGACCTGGTTTAGACCTGGTTCAGTCCTGGTTTGTATCTGGTTCAGTTCTGGTTCAGTCCTGGTTTAGAGTTGGTTTAGACCTGGTTCAGACTGGGTTCAGACCTGGTTCAGTCCTGGTTCAGTCCTGGTTCAGTCCTGGTTCAGTCCTGGTTCAGTCCTGGTTTAGACTTGGTTTAGACTTGGTTTAGACCTGGTATAGACCTGGTTCAGTCCTGGTTTGGACCTGGTTTAGACCTGGTTCAGTCCTGGTTTAGACCTGGTTCAGTCCTGGTTCAGTCCTGGTTTAGACCTGGTTTAGTACCGATACTCGATACCAATATTTTTTTTGTGCCTTCACTGTCAAAATGCTCTTTGTGAACAGTCTAATGAGAGAAATTTAATGAGAAATTTAAGAATTTTATATCAAACTAAAACACATTTTGTTGTTATTTTTGCAAAAGCTTTTGAAAAGTTTGTGATCGTTCCTTTAACTTAAGTAAAGTTTGTGGACCTTGAGATGGGTTTTAAACATGAAATATCGGTAAATATCTCCAAATCTCTGTTACTGGCCACAGGTGTAGGCCAGATATCAGTATCGGCTCAACGTTTTTAAAAATCAAAGCCCAACAAATGCACATACGTGAGGAATAATTTTGTGGGGTTTTTTTGTTTAGAAAATTCTGACAGGTAAAAGATTGCAACCTTTACGAAATGCCTACCTTCAAATTGCGATTTTGATTAGATTATTATTGTTTATATTTTAATCCCGTCTTCCGTCGTAAAAACTACAAATCCTGAACTGTCCTAAGAGTCGCTAAAGACGCCGTACAGCCTTTGCCGTACAGCCGTCCTTTTCCTCTCGGCTGAAGGGAGCTCGGTCCCTCTCGGTCTCTCGCCGGAGTCGGGTGTTGAAGGCACCACTTGTTCGGCAGGTCTGGGTGCCAGGGACAAAGCGTGTGAGATGCCTGGGATTGTGCTTTGGCGACGGGGACTCGGCGGGGACTCGGCAGGGGCCCGGGCCGCTCCACATGGCCTGACAGAAGTGGCCACGCGCACTCAGCATTGTCAAGCAGATTGTCCTTCCATTCTTCTGCACTCCTCTCTTCTCTCCTCCTCCACTCTGTCTGCTCAACAGTTCTGCAGAAATCCCGTGCACTTTTTGACAAATATTGAGAGGAGATTTGGGATGGAAATTCAGATTCGGTTCACAGCGCATATTTTTAACACGTCCAGGAGTGTTAAAATTTGAGAGAAGACGAAGAAATGAACTGCTAACTGCGTTTCAGAACATGTTTGTGGAGGTCTAGACTACAGGGTGAGCAGCTTTTTAGACCCCAGTGAAACACATTAAGGTACTCAGAGTACAGAACCCAGATACTGCAGCATTTCTGATTTGTTTTCTATTTAAATTAAAATTTGAATTTGATTTAGGTGACTCTTTCAGACCACTCGAGTGAACTTGAGGTGCAGGACACAGAGATATATGGATGGATTTGTTAAACTGTCAAAAAAGTCTTCTGTTTGAGCACAAATGAGCCAAGGTAAAATATATACAGATGCATATACAGTATGTATCATTGGAACTGTTTATGAAATGGCGGCACTGTATTTTTTTTCAGTCTGAACCATTTCAGAAGCAAGTGATTTCAGTGTGATGGTCCATCCTGTGTGATTTCAGTGTGATTTCAGTGTGATTTCAATGTGATTTTAATGCAATCGTCGATCCTCTGTGATTTCAATGTGATTTCAGTATGATTGTCCATCCTCTGTGATTTCAATGTGATTTCCATGTGATTCTCCATTCTCTGTGATTTCAATGTGATTTCCATGTGATTCTCCATTTTCTGTGATTTCAATGTGATTTCCATGTGATTCTCCATTCTCTGTGATTCCAAGGTGATTGTCCATCCTCTGTGATTTCCATGTGATTGTCCATTCTCAGTTATTTCATTGTGATTGTCCATCCTCTGTGATTATGTGGTTTTAGTGTGATCGTTCATCCTCTGTGATTTCAATGTGATTGTCCATCCTCTGTGATTTCAATGTGATTTCAATGTGATTGTCCATCCTCTGTGATTTCAATGTGATTTCCATGTGATTCTCCATTCTCTGTGATTCCAAGGTGATTGTCCATCCTCTGTGATTTCCATGTGATTGTCCATTCTCAGTTATTTCAATGTGATTGTCCATCATCTGTGATTTCAATTTTATTTCAGTGTGACTGTCCTTCCTTTTTGATTTCAAACAATTTCAATGTGATCATCTAAATGGTAATGAAAGTCTTGTGCATGTTCAAAATGCAAATAAATGTAGTTGTGTATTTGTTTTAATAAAATTCAATAAAAAAAACACATCCTACTGCTAGTCCAAATTTCAATTCCATTTCTAAAAAATATACGCTTTTTTATCTGGGTATTTAAATCACATGAGAGAGGGTATTATGCAAAATCTGCTTCTTGGAGCTTTCTAACATGTTATTACGCTGTTTACTCATCAAAAACCTGCTTGGAGAGGTTTTAGAGTAAACCATGCATGTTTGAGTAATTTAGTGATCTCTCCTGGGCCCTGTTCAAACCCCCCTTATGGTTGTCGAGGCTCCGCCCACAAGCCTTGTCACCACATGCTCCATAAATACACAAAAACATAATACAAAACTATATAAAATAGATTAACCAGGTTCATATGTTGTTTTCAGCAAATAGAAAATTTTCCAAACAATGAAAGGGAACTTGGTGATCTCGGTCTGTTCTGTGTTAGCGGCGAATACCCCAGAGAAGTGTAATTCCCCCAGTTTAAACTCTTCATTCAGACTCTGGCAAAGATCTGTGTCAGAAATGGTGAAGAACTGTGAAATCGTGATGTTTCTTCTCACAACAGCCGCACCACTGACATCTGATGCTGATACTTTGCAGCTGATGTCATTAACATTCTCTGGCAGTGCGATGTCTGTGGCTTTGTTAGACCTTCATTTGAGCTTTGCTTCAACACAATTTGACCATAAAGAACCGACTGAGCTGAAACTACAACAGGTGAGCTGATCTGTGCTGGTGAACGAGTCTCTTAACAAATACAGATACAGTCACAAGCCAACAGTTTTGTCTCACATCGATCACATTCAGTTTTAATCGACAAACTGAATGTAGGTTGCTGTGCGTAGCGTAAGGAAACAAGGCTGCGTCTCACAGCACAAACACTGGAGCCCCACAGTCCCACGTCTCGGCTCTGGCTCCTTGGAGATCCCTATATCCCCCAGAGTGCGTTTACCTGCACATCTGTGTCCCGGGTATGATTGGGTTTTCTGAGTGTCCCGGTTTGGTCCTGGTGCAGGTTTACGCAGAATCCCGATTACTGCAACAGTCGAGTGGGTCCAAAAGACAAACACTTTTCAGTCTTTTCACAACAGAAGCCAAAATAAATAAAGTGATCAACATAAATAAAGTGAAATGATGTTAAATAAAGAGCTGTACTAAACCTGCACACGTACGATTTCTGAAAACATGAACCATCTCCACCGCGACATACGCACAGAACAGACTCACCACCAGCAGAACATCCTCTGTCACAGGGAGAACACTCATATTCCACCGAGTCGTGTCCTTTAGGCCGACAGAAGCTGAACCACATCAGCACAAGGAAAAAGCTGCTTTTTCAGCGTTTATAGTTTATGCAAATGAGCCATGTGGTTTTAAGTTTCGTTTCTCTAAAACGTAAACAAATGTTTAAAGCTGCATTAAACACATTCTGATCTCACACTGATGTGGCTCTGCAGTGGTGATGGTTTATATGTTGTAAAGTTGAGTTTATTTATGAGGATTAGTAATAGTATTAATAGTGATGATAATTTTAATATAAAATCGTTAATGAAGGCGGCACGGCGGTTAGGTGGCTAGCACTCATGCCTCACAGCATTTTCTCCATGTGTCTGGACACTCCGGTTTCTGCCATCAACCCAAAACATGCAGCATCCCATGAACTGAAATCAAGGATCGGTGCCCAGTGCCCGGTCGGGCTCAGTCCAAAAGGACGACATGGGTCCAGAGGGGTTCAGAGGGGCAGGTGAGCAGAGGACTGGGCAGTGAACTGCTGCAACCCAGCCGGATAAAGCGGATTAATGGAACGTTAATGATTAATCGAAAATTGATTGTTTAAATCCATTTTCTATTTTTCCTTGAGTTTTCAGCTGATCTTTAAACTCTTTCGGCTGCGTTTGCTGATGTGAGCATTGTGTCTCATCCGTGCATGGTTCAGTAATCTAGTGATCTCTCTCTGGCCCTATTCAAACCCTCCTTACAAATAGCAGTACGAGTCTGTACGAGGCTCCGCCCACAAGCCTACCCCACCCATGCTCCATGTGACAGTGACTGATGTGATAGTGACTTAGAGAATTTTATTATGTTGCTTTTGGGTTTTTTTGAGTTTTCAGATGATCTTTAAACCCTTTTGCCAGTTTTTGCTCATGTGTGCATTGTGTCACCGTGGTAACTGGTGGACATTCCGTCACAGAGACACATGTAGGACACCCCCAGCACTGCAAAGCATCAGCAGTAACCTCCCGTTTTGGGTTTACAGCCTCGATCTCCAGTCCACGTCCAGCTCCCTACTCCACCAACTGTAAATGAGAGCCTCGTGACGCCCTGCTCTCCATTGTCTCCTCGTCCCCCTCCTCCTTCCTCCCTCCTCCCGGTTACAAATGTCCGTTCTCACAGCCCAGAAGACGCTGCTCTCCTCCTCCCACTCCCACCTGCTGCCGCTGCTATCTTCCGCGCGCTGACCGTCCGCTCGGCTGTTCTGGCTCTGGGAGGAGACCGTCTGTGCGGCGCCGAGCTGGCAGACACGCTCCGAGCCCCACCAGCGCTGTGTGTGCGAGAGCGCGCTTCTTCAGACGCCTCCACTAATGAATTATGTGTTAAAAGGACATTTAGGGGAGTTTGGGACGAGTTTGCGCGCAGAGAAATTAGGTGGGAACTCCGAGGAGGAAGCGGCGGCGGCGTTAGCAGACGCGATGGCGCCTTGGAGTGGACGGAGCGAGTGTGACTGAAGCAAATGTCACTGTATCGTTTGTAAAAAGAGCTGAAGAGAGAATAGATTACAATCCAAACTGAACATGTGTCTCCAGAGCCTTCACCTGCGACAGAGACACGTCCTGCATTTGTCTCAGTCTCAGTTTATGTCCCGGCCTCATGTGAAGCTCAGAACCTCCAGAATTCCCTCCCTGAGCTGCAGAGGCTGCACTAGCACTGACTCAGGACTGGTGCAGGTGCTGGAGTGAGACATTTTAGGTTTGATTGTTCAATTGTTATTCTAACTTAAATACCTCCGTGAAGTCGCCCCATCAAACGCAAACCTACACAAAAACTATGTCAATCGTTTGTGCTGCAAAAAGTTTCGTTTGTGCTGCAAAAAGTTTCGTTTGTGCTTCGTGCTCCGCTCAACTCCGCAAAACTAGTGGCAAAAATGATCTGAGGCTGTGGAAAAGTCTGTATCAGTCTTTAGTAATTTGCTTTTGATTAATATTTTATAGAATAATACAGACTTTTCCACAGCCTGAGATCATTTCTCTTCACTAGTTTTGTGGAGTTTGCCGCCGTCAGCTGAGCGGAAATAATGTCCGATAATTACAGCAGAAATAATAATTAATCATTTAAGAAATAAACTCGCACAAATGAAAATTGTCACAGCACAAAACAGCACAAACCAAATACAAACGTTTTCTATAATTTTCTTCCTGTTTTGGGCTCTATTTAACATTTTGAGGGGCTGAACGACGTCATCGGCCGAAAATAAAACTCCAAATATCTGATGAACCAGAATCGCACAAACAAAATTTTTTGCAGCACAAACGAAGCACAAACGATTGACATAGTTTTTGTGTAGATTTGTGTTTGATGGGGCCAAGTTCACGCAGGTATCTTAAATAAATGGAAACATTTTTTATTTATTTATTTATTTATTTGATCAGGACAGCGCACATTAATGAACAATCGCATACTTATGCATAGACGGTAAATGAGTCAGATTATAGCATAGTTGCTAACAACATCATGTCCAATATGTTTGTTTGTATGTTGACTAAGAGTAAGGCAGCTTTACACTTCTTATCAGTGGGGTGTGCAAACACATCAATTTTATATCGAATTGCTTAATGTGCTGACACAGTATTGATATCGTGGGCTGCTGTATCGATATATCGCCAAGAGTATTTTTTGGTATATATTACTAAATTATTTTTTTATACAGCACTTTTCCACCTTAAACCTGCTCAAAGTGCTTTACATCAAGGAACCACTCACCCATTCACACACACATTCACACACACATTCACACACACATTCACACACACATTCACACACACATTCACACACACATTCACACACACATTCACACACACACATTCACTCACCCATTCACACACACATTCACACACACATTCACACACCAGTGCACGCAGACACTGGGGGCGAGGGGGGTTAAGTGTCTTGCCAAAGGACACAACGACAGCATCTGTGGGAACTGGAATCGCACCAGCGACCTGTGACCGCTCAACCAATGATGTTTTTTATGTGGAGAGCGGGATTCGAACCGTCAATGGACAAACGCTCTTCCAGCTACTGTCGCCCCGTCGCCCATATTCTGTCACAGAGCTACAGTTTTGTTGCTTCTTTAGAGGAAGGAAACTTGTTTATGCAACACATTTGACATTTTCACTGTTTTGAGGATTAAAATGTGCACAAGTATTGAATATATTTGAAATATATCGTATCGAATTGAAAGTGCATCGAGGTGTGTGTCGTATCGGCAGCTTCTTTATGATACCAACCTTTATTTACCAGTAAAAGTTGTTTGATTTGAACAGGGATCCAACAAAATCCAAACCTCTCGATACAATATTTTCTCAATATACATCTCACGGTTCAATATTTTCTGGAGGCTCATAAAGCCATGAATATGTGACTTTTCTCTCATCATAATCCAAATAATTATTATTTAAAAGTACTTAAGAACAGTAATTTCAGCATGTAGATTGGACTGAAACAGCGCAAAGGATCATGGTCTATGTAGTTTTCTGCTTAAATTCACTATTATGATGCACCAACAGCTACACAACAACGACATATTATTATTGTGAGACTTCTGATATCACAGTATTATTATTATTGTTGTTACATGTCTAATTTCAACATGTTTACCTCATATCTGGGGACACAGAGAGGTCAAAAATAAAGAAAGATAATAAAAATTGAAACTAATTTATGCAACTGACACAAAAACCCTCAAGAAGAATTGGCCCCAAAATGCACAGATGGTTAAAAACATAAAGTGCAATAAAGAAATCGCAGAACGAGACACTTTCGTCATCAGTTTGTATCTATAATGAGTCACAGAAGCGATTTATTCAACCCTCCACCGCTCAAATTTAATCTTAAAACATAAAAACAACAAAAAGTTCCCCACTCGTGCAAAGAAACAGTGCCCAGGATAAACACTGACCCCAAAAATGACTCCTCCATCTCATGAATATTGAACGATGAGTGGATTTATAGTGTTTATCGCCGACTCTCCGCTCACCTGACAAAACGATCCGTCAGATTCTTCACGAACGAGTAGATCTGGGTCCAGTCTCCGGCCACACTCCCGGACCTGGAACACAACAGCAGCGTGGTCAGAGCCGGAGCGTTCACACACAGGAGAAAACAAATGGGAAAATGACAAAAATCACTCATGAAACATTCTTTCTGCGGATGCACTCGCTTCGCTCTCGTAACTTGCCGTCAGTCACAGCCGAACACCTGTACACTGTGTCAGAGCTGTGAAAGTATCAGTGTTTTTTTTTGTTTTATTCGTTCCGATCTCTGTACGTGGTCTTGGTGAATTTGCCGATATCGATACCAGTTCGATACGGCATTTTGAAGTACGTTTACACGTGTTTGTTTGTTTTTATGTTTCTGTGACAGGCTATGAATGCAATTTTACAGAAACCAAAACAGAGCAATACCAGCGACGACAATAACAAATCAAGAAAATTAAAATATAAATTAAAATTAAAAAAAATAAATAAATAAATAAAGAAGAAGAGATAGAAGAAGAAGAGATAGAAGAAGAGATAGAAGAAGAGATAGAAGAAGAGATAGAGGAAGAGGAAGAAGAAGAAGAAGAATGAGATGGAGAAGAATGTGGAGGTGGAGGAGGAGAAGAAGATGGAGGAGAAGAATGTGGAGGAGAAGGAGAAGAAGAAGATGGAGGAGAAGAATGTGGAGGAGAAGGAGAAGAAGAAGATGGAGGAGAAGAATGTGGAGGAGAAGGAGAAGAAGATGGAGGAGAAGAATGTGGAGGAGAAGGAGAAGAAGAAGATGGAGGAGAAGAATGTGGAGGAGAAGAATGTGGAGGAGAAGGAGAAGAAGATGGAGGAGAAGAATGTGGAGGAGAAGGAGAAGAAGAAGATGGAGGAGAAGAATGTGGAGGAGAAGGAGAAGAAGAAGATGGAGGAGAAGAATGTGGAGGAGAAGGAGAAGAAGAAGATGGAGGAGAAGAATGTGGAGGAGAAGGAGAAGAAGATGGAGGAGAAGAATGTGGAGGAGAAGGAGAAGAAGAAGAATGAGATGGAGGAGAAGAATGTGGAGGAGGAGGAGAAGAAGGAGGAGAAGGAGAAGGAGAATGAGATGGAGGAGAAGAATGTGGAGGAGGAGGAGGAGGAGAAGGAGAAGGAGGAGAAGAAGGAGAAGGAGAAGGAGAAGGAGAAGAAGAATGAGATGGAGGAGAAGAATGTGGAGGAGGAGGAGAAGGAGGAGAAGAAGGAGGAGAAGGAGAAGGAGAAGAAGAATGAGATGGAGGAGAAGAATGTGGAGGAGGAGGAGAAGGAGAAGGAGGAGAAGAAGGAGGAGAAGGAGAAGAAGGAGAAGGAGGAGAAAGAGAAGAAGAAGAGCAGCTCTACTTCAGTTTGGATTAGCGACAGTAAAACTCAGTTATTCCGTTTTTAAGCATGGCCGGGTGTGTCGAGAAACAAATATTTCCCTCTCTCCGTTTTCCAAAATAACATCGTGCACACAGCATTGTTTTCTAAAAAACTTTTCCTTTACACATACACGGGTATATTTAAAAACTGAACCATTTCCCTTCGTTTTTTACATGCAAACGTCATTAGGGATTATGCACTCGATTCACTATTTTATTATTCCCAGTTGTTTCTTTTGAAAATCTGGTCACACTAACAAAAGTACAAAAGAATTTGACGCAGGTTTTGAGGTTAAATAAAAGTTCAAATGTAGTGACTTGTGAAAATGTAGAATTTTGTTGAACTTGTTACGTTTTTTTGTGCTGTTTTTATTTGTATATTTTTCTTTGCTCAAATTATGAAAGTGTTAAAAAATAAACATAAATAAATATAAATCCTCCTGTGGACTCACCACCTGCAGAGGGGTTCATGGGGGTTCAGGTGCTATGAGGATTGGGCAGCAAACTGCCCCCGCAACCCAGCCGGATTAAGCGGGAGAAGATGGATGGATGGATGGATGGATAAAAAATAAACTCTAATCTATAATAAAAATACTTTAACTCTTCAGTCCAGTTCAAAAATCCAGTGGAGCAGAAATGGTGTTTTCTTTTTCATTCTTTTGTTCTTTCTTTCATTTGTTCGTTGTTCCTTTTTTCCTTTGTTCTTTCTTTAGTACTTTCTTTCTTTTACATTCCTTCTTTCTTTTTCTTTTTCATTCGTTCTTTCTTTCGTTTGTTCGTTCATATTCCATATACATCTCACCGTATCGTATTTATTCCAATATTTTGTGGTGAATCTGCTCCTTTTTCCTCTAAAAATGCTTCACGAGACTTAATCCAAAGAATGAAGATGTAAAAGGGCTTAGAACAGTTATTTCTTCATGTCGTCTGCACTGAAACGGAGCAAAGGATCATGGTCTATGTAGTTCCCTCTGTTTTTTTTTAGCTATTTCTGCATCAGAACTGTTCATTTAAGCAAAGAGACTTGGGATTTGATATATTGTGATGCTCCACGATATTATTGTGAGACCTTTGACGATACGATATCACCAGATTTACGTTACTGTTACACTCCTAGAAAATAATATATAATAATATAATAAATAAGATAAATAAGGTTACGGTAAAGAAAAAAGCACCACTCTTTCCCGTTCACAAATACACAAAGCCGCTGCACGTTTTTCCACAAACTAAACCCGTCCTAAAATAGTCCGTAAGTGTCGTCGTGTTTGTTTTGGGTTTTTTTTTGGGCTCTTCACCTCGGTCCAAACCGGCGGTGGCCCGGGCCCAGGCTCAACAGCAAGACAAAGTCCAGATGGATTCTCGGGCGTTTGGAAACTCGAATATTAATGTGATCTTCATATTCAGGGCTTTTCTGTTGAACAATTAAGCTCAGATACGGTTAAAGTCACACTGTGGAACATTCAGGACAAAGCAGCACAGTCTCCAGAGCAGTGGTGGACGAAGTACTCAATTTTGGTACATGGACTCAAGTAAAAGTAAAAGTTTCACATGAAAAATCGACTTAAGTAAAACTACAGAAGTACCTGCTTAAAAAAGTACTTTAAGAGTGAAAAGTAAAAGTATTTTGCAGAGAGTTTTGGAACGATTAAAGCTTCAAATGTGATTTTGATCAAGAATTCGGCTGATTCACTGGAAAAAAACAATCTCTAGCCCAGTTAAAATGACTTAAAGAACATTTTACTTTGAGTAGATTCATCTTGACAAGTAAAATTTTCTGTCAGTAGAATAAGTTTTTCTCGTAATTCAAGCAACATTTGATTTTATTTCTTATTTTAAGTGCAAAAGTTGTTTTTCTTATTCTAAGTGTAGCAAGATGTATTTTCATATAGTCAAGTGAAATTTACTCAAATCATGGTAAAACTTTCTTAATTTAAGTAATTTTAGCTGGGGCTGAAACGATTCATCGAGTTAATCGATTAAATCGATTAGAAAAATGCATCGATTATTTTTTTTTGCCTCGATGCTTCGTTTTATTTTCATACGCTCGGCGATGGCCGGAACCTTTTGCCGTAGAGGTAAAGTTTCCGCACGACCACTGCACTTCACTGTACACACAACAGCGCGGTGCCCATGGATGTATAATAAGAGCATAACCTCCTCGTGCGCGGTACGGTCCGGTTTGCCGCGCACCCCGCATCTCCCTACGCCTCTGCGCGTGGATTGTGTCTTGTCGCGTACACTCCGTGGACCGCGCCAGAACTCACACCAGGACTAAACCAGGTCTAAAGCAGGTCTAAACCAGATCTAAAACCAGGACTAATCCAGGTCTAAAACTAAACAAGAATTTGCAGGAGTTGGTTGCTACATTTATGTAGTTTTAAAAATCATGACAATATCAAGTAATCCAAAGTATTCAGATTACGTTACTCACTTTAAGTAATTTAATTGATTACATCACAAACTACATTTTGGGGAATGTAATCTGTAATCTGTAGGGGATTACATTTTAAAAGTCACCTTCTCAACGCTGATGCTACAACATCTAAACAGAAAGCCCCGTACATTACATCAAGTGGAAAAGAAACCGTGAGGTAAGTCAACCTTAGCCTAGAGATAATTACGTTTTTCATGTCCAAAACACGTGTATCTGTCAGTACATGTGGTGTGGACTTAACATGTGCAAAGTAGATGCGACAATAACAAACGATTACTCGATTATTCGAACAAAATAATCGACAGAATAATCGATTACTGTAATAATCGATAGCTGCAGCCCTAATTTTAGCTGTACTAGATTTTGTTCTTTGCAGTTTTTTAAGTGGTTCAAATAATTTCTTAATTTTTCTCACTGATTTTGTGTTTTAGTTTACTCAGAGTTGGGACAGAAACTCAAATTAAATGTGCTGAAAATAAGTCTCGGCCTTTTCTGCAGGTCTCAAACTTTAATGATTCGACGTATTGTGATGGTCCTCGATATTATTGTGACCTTTGACGATACGATATCACCAGATTTACTTATTTTTATTGTTACATCTTTCACTGTCTAATGGTCTTGATGAGTGACTTCACTTTCGAGCACAGCCTGAATAAAAGACTCTCTCCTCTCTCTTTAGTTATTTTACCGAGCTGAGCGTCACCAGAGACTAAATGAAACTGTCAAAGAGGAAACGCAAATGTCTTTCCTGTTATTATCAGCGCGTTTTAACAATCTGCACAGTCCGTGTTTAACCACAGACATTTTCATCAACATTTCACCGACTTTTTCTCGTAAAAAAGTTCAATATTTTCTGTCACTCCTTTCCTAAAGTCTAACCCAGATATTACACAGCCTCATGAGACAGATAGTGAAGCATTCAAGCCTTTATTTCTTGACATTTCTTGACATTTTATTCGACATTACAGCTTACAGATCATGTAAAAACTAAATTCTGTGAGTGAAAAAGCAGAATATTGGCAAGTCCTGATGTTTTTAATCCTCAAACTCAGGATTTTGGAACATTTCTAATTGCGCAATCGTAGTTCGTTGTTCAGGGGAGCAGATCAGATTCAGTTTTCTCTCCATGTCTGAGAGAAAACTGAATCTGAGCGGACAAAATAATACAAGAATAATACAAGAATCCTAATTTAAAGGTCCCGTCGTACCCAAAACGGACTCTTATGAGCTTTAAGTCACGTTCTGATGTTGTTCCCTCCTCAAAAACAGACCTGGAGTTGTGTTTTGTTCCAGAGTCGTTCCTTTATCATTCGTCTGTCTGCATCTCCAAAGCTCAAAACGCTCTGCTCCACCTTGTGATGTCACGAAGAGGTAGGTTTCAAGTTCCTTTGTACCTTCAGTTCAGTCGAGATCGGCGATTAAAAGGCTGAAAAACGCGAAAAACAGAACGAGTGCAGAGGTCCAAAGTAATTTCTTTTGCATTCGGAGCGTCCAGATTATTCCCCTGCCAACAGCTAGCATGCTAGCACACTTCCTGATGGATAAACAATGAAAAGCTTTAAAATGAGACGCAGACAGAAGAACACAGAGGACTTATTTGGACCTCAGGAGCTACAACATAAACATAAAACAGAGGAAGTTATTCATTAAACTTCTTTCTTGTCTGTTCTTTATTCTCTTTCTTATCCCTGTTCTACCTCTTCTTCCGCTTCCTTTTCTTCCTCTTCCTCGTCTTCTTCCTCCTTCCTCTCCTGCTTTTCTTCCTCCTCCTCCTTTCCTGCCTCCTCCTTTCCTTCATTTGCCTCCTTTTTTCCCTCTACCTACTCTTCCTTTTCTTCCTCCCCCTCTCCTTCCTCCTCCTTTTCTTCCTCTGCCTCCTCCTTTTCTTCTTCTTCCTCTCCTTCCTCCTCCCTCTCTTCCTTTTCTTCCCCCTTCCTCCTTCTCTCTTCTCCCTCCTGCTCTTCCCCTCTCCCTCTCCTCCTCTTCTTCCTCTTCCTCTCTCCTCTTCCTCCTGTCTCCTCTCCTCCTCCTCGTCCTCCTCCTCCTCTCTCTGCCTCCTATTCTTCATCCCCCTCCTCCGTTTTTTCCTCCTCCTTTTCTTCTTCCTCCTCTTCTCTCCTCTTCCTCCTCCTCTGTCCCCTCCTGTTCCTCTCTCCTCTTCCTCCTTCTCCTCCTTTTCTTCCTCCTCTTCCTCTCTCTCCTCTTCCTCCTCTTCCTCTCCCTTCCTCCACTTCTTTCACTCTCTTCCTCCTCCTCCTCTCTCCTCCTCCTCTTCTCTCCTCCTCTTCCTCTCCCTTCCTCCTCCTCTTCCTACTCTCTTCCTCCTCTTCCTCTCTCCTCCTCTCTCCTCCTCTCTCCTCCTCTCTCCTCCTCTCTCCTTCCTCCTTCTTCCTCCTCTCTCTTACTCCTCCTCTTCTCTCTCCCCCTCATCCTTCCTTTTCTCCTCCTCCTCTTCATCCTTCCTCTCCTCCTCCTCCTCCTCTCTCCTCCTCCTCCTCCTCCTCTCTCCTCCTCTTTCCTCCTCCTCCCCCTCTCTCCTCCTCTTTCCTCCTCTCTCTCCTCTTCCTCCTCCTCTCTCCTCTTCCTCTCTCCTCCTCCTCTTCCTCCTCCGCCGTGGGCCCAAAGTGAAGGTCGCGGCGACACTCGTCCGTCCTCCATGTTGGAACATCTGGGTTTGGTTTAATTAGCGCCGCTGCTTAATTATCAGATTGTTTTGCATTTTTACTGCGGGAGATCGTCTGAACACACATTTCCATAACCTGCGACCTGCTTTAGGTTCAACATTTACCAACACACAGGACTTTAACGAGCGTTCACTCCTAACCGTATAAATTACACACCGCCGCCAATCCAAATACAGTACTACAGTACTACAGTATTACAGTATTACAGTATTACAGTATTACAGTACTACAGTATTACAGTATTACAGTAAATTTTCAGTAAAGTAAAGGTGTGTGTGCTTTTCTGTTGGGAGCAGTGGTGGTGGAACAAAGTACAAAAGTAAAAGTACAACATTTAACCTTCAAGACCTAAGGGTAATTTTAGTACATTTGTCCTCGCCTGGATTTTTTCTTTAAGTTGAACTCTGACACATTTGAAGCTAAAGTCCGTTGCTAGAGGTGGTGGAATTCTGTCAGAAGCCAAAAAACAGCACAGATCAGTGTTTCCTCGGTGGAGAACTCGCTGTGGCAGTGAGTCTGTCAAGGCAACAAACTAGTGTAGTGATGGGGGCAAGTTCTGAACTAGTGTAGTGATGGGGGCAAGTTCTGAACTAGTGTAGTGATGGGGGCAAGTTCTGAACTTCCACGTAAAATGCCAATTTGCTTCACACTGAAGAAGCTTAACACCACTTTAACCCATCTGACAACAGCCACGAGTCTAACAAACAAAACGCTCTGCCTGGTTCACTCATTAGTGTCTGGAAACGTTAGAAAACAACTTTATCAGCACCTCACACTTCCCTCTGTTGATTTCCCACTGCACAGGCCAAAGAGCAAAAGACTCGATTGTCGACTCCAGAAGCAACAAGTGAAGATCAACTACTGACGGTGAAGAAGAAGAGAAACTGAAAGTTGTTGAAAGAAAATGGTTCGGGAATGTATTTTTTAGTGTTTTCCAAGAAACATAATTCACTGGTAAATAAATGGGATTAGAAACGACATCGGTGATCGAGTCTTTTGGGCTTTGGCCTGTGCAGTGGGAAATCAGCAGAGGGAAGTGTAAGGTGCTTATAAAGTTGTTTTCTAACGTTTCCAGACACTAATGAGTGAACCAGGCAGAGCGTTTTGTTTGTTAGACTCGTGGCTGTTGTCAGATGGGTTAAAGTGGTGTTAAGCTTCTTCAGTGTGAAGCAAATTGGTGTTTTACGTGGAAGTTCAGAACTTGCCCCAATCACTACACTAGTTTGTTGCCTTGACAGACTCACTGCCACAGTGAGATCTCCACCGAGGAAACACTGATCTGTGCCGTTTTTTGGCTTCTGACAGAATTCGCTGAACCTGGACCTGATCAACTGCAGCAACCTCAGACCTGTTTGCTTAGTTAAATCCAGGTGGCGACTTGTTATTGTTGCCAGACGGTGTATAATCAGTGTAGAAACAAAACCAGAGTTGAGCCATAAATAAAGTCTTAGTACAGTTAAACATAAGAAGCAGCGTTTACTCACTGACTCAACTCATGAAGTCATACAATCAGAAAATGCAGAGTGGACACATCCCAAAGTGCTGACATGAGTGATCTGGAGTCTATCTGTGCAACCGGGAAGTAAACCATAACACACACACAAACACACACAAACACACACAAACGCACACACACCGTACAAGGGAAACTCCCCCAAACGCACTCTTCAGTTTTACAGTAACCTCAGAGTTCAGCTCAAGTTTGCCCCAAACTCTACAGGAAACTCATACGTTTCAGTGGAATCTCAAATGAGTTTATTAGTTTATTAATAGGTTTAATGTCATACTGTGGAACATTCCAAAGCAATAACATTTCCTTGGAGAAGGGCAGGTGCTGGACCTTAGATCAGAAAAGTTGTGTTTTTCTTGTATTGATCCGTCACAGTTTCTCCAGTGTAGGGTCTGTTTGCACATGTGTTCCCTGTGGACTTCTGCATCCAGCCCTCACTTCTACTTTATCGTACTATCAAGTTTATTTTACTATAAAGAAGACGTGAGGGCTGTGAAATGGTGAAGGATCAGTTTGGATCTTTAGATGCAGACGTCCACAGGAAAAACATGTGCAAACACATCCTGGAGGAATTACACTGGAGAAATAACACACAGTGGTCCCTCGTTTATCGCGGTGGTTCTAAAAATAACCTGCAATAGGCAAAATCCGTGAAGTATTCATCTTTATTTATACAATTATTATATGTTTTAAGGCTGTAAAACCCCTCACCACGCACTGTATGCACTTTTCTCAGACAGACTCCATGATCTAAACTGAGGAGCGCGGGGGACGGGCCTCCCTCGATGACGCAGAACAGCCAATCAGGGCGTAGAACACACTGCACGTTTATGCGCTGGAAAACATTTTTTTTTTTAAAGCGAACCCGTGTTATAGTGAGGGACGCCTGTATTACCAAAACAACTGCTGGCCCTAGATTCCTCTGGCCTTGGTCAGTCACGGCCAGATCACGACTGTGAATGAGGCCAGATCAGAGAAAGTCCTTCAAGGTTTAACCCTCGAAGACCTAAGGGAAATTTTAGTACATTTCTCCTCGCCTGGATTTTTTTCTTAATTTTGCTTTTAAAACTGCCCCTTTTACCCCCTAATGAAGTGTTCTACCTCCTTTTGTTCAGTCCAGCCTGTTATTTCACAATCTGCTGCTGTAGTTGTGTCATGTGGTTGTAATAAAAGCTACAGGACCAGAAATAGAGATGAAAAAACAAAAAAAACAACAGAAAATAAAATTCACACTCCTTCATACAAAACTCACAGCAAACATGTAGAAACAACTTTTCGGACATAAAAAATGCTTAATTTAGGACCTTAGCTACAAAAATGCAAAATATCAAGTCTGTAAGAAAATAAAAAATCTCCTTATTGCCCTAAAAACAAAAACAAAAAGTGCAGTCGCTCCATGACTTTCCTGTAGAGGTAAGATCTTAAGCCCGAGCCCGAGCCCGAGCCCGAATTTCGGGTCGGGTCGGGCCTAAAATGTCAATCATTGCTTCGGGTCGGGTCGGGCCGGGCTTCTCTCTCGCTGACTTTTTTAAAATAAATAAACAGTTAAATTCGTGCGCAGAGCATGAGCCAGAGCCAGAGCCAGAGCCAGCGCATGCTCTGCGCACGTGAACGACGCCCTCTTAATAATCCTCCCCTCCGCACGTCCGCATGAAATTTCGGGTTTGCTTCGGGCTCGGGCCTGCAAATCAAGTTAATTGGTCGGGCTCGGGTCGGGTCGGGTTTTCATACCCGCGGGTCGGGTCGGGTCGGGCTGGATTTTTTAGGCCCGATCTTACCTCTACTTTCCTGGTCCAGTCCTGGAAACAGCTCCTGTCAGGTCCAGGGCCAGAGCCACAGCACTTCTGCATTTCCAGGGTGGAAATTACATTTGGATTTGTTCATTTTGAGTGAAATAAACCTTTAAATAAAAATAGAAAGAGATGCACAATTACACACACCAAGATGTGTAATTTTCCATGTGTGTGAATTAACTCCACTTAGAGCGACTTTTTCACTCGTTATAAACACACACAGTCAGAGGAGTCGACCATCTTGACTCACTTCACTCTTTGGCAAAGTTTGGCTCAATCAAAATGGACGGAGCGCATGAGTTTGGGGAAAACAAAGTTCCTATTGGACACTCGTTTTGCTCACGTCATCACACAGCGTGAGTGTGACGTAGGATAAAGCCGCAGAAATGTACAGAAACCTCTATGTCTGCACTTTCAGAGGGGGAAAGTAAGTTTCTGTCTTTTACGGTTAGAAAGTTCTGCGCGGTTATAGAAAACATATTCCTCGGTATCGTATACGATAATGTAGGTCTTCGAGGGTTAAACCCACTGGATTTCAGCACTGAACCTGGCAGCCCACAGTCACTCTGATGTGTGACTGGAAAATCGTCTTGAACCAAAACATCTAATTCTAACATAAACACCATGACCATGCCCAGAGTTTTGTAATTAAGGATAAATGAGCATCACAGTTGTCACCAGTGTTTGACGTACACAGGCTGAACTCAGATCAGGACACACTGAGGTCGTGTTTATAGAATGTTAAATCTAAACCTTACACACGGTTCATTTAAGGATATTTTAGGTCGATTTAAAACAGAAGATCATCATTAAAGACACAAAGTTTTTAAGGTTCATGGAGACGCTTACTGGACTAAATGAGTTGAAGATTTGACTGTATCATCACGTTTCTGAAGCTCTGAGTTTGCACTTGGACGAAAAACCTCTGGGAATATCAGGAGTGGCTCTGGTGGAAACTGCTGTTGTGTCCTTTGGCAGGACACGTCACCGCCTGGTGTGACCGTGTGTGGGGCTGTCGGCCTTTGGCCTCATATAAACCCAATACATCATCTCCATGTTTTCAGTAATCCATGAGTTTCTCTAAATGTGTATATAAAAAACATACAGGCCTGGACTCGGCCTGGACTCGGCCTGGACTCGGCCTGGACTCGGCCTGGACTCGGCCTGGACTCGGCCTGGACTCGGCCTGTGGTTCTGTATGAACTCGGCCTGGACTCAAATTGGACTCAGCCTGGACTCGGCCTGGACTAGGCCTGTGGTTCTGTATGAACTTGGCCAGGACTCGGCCTGGACTCGGCCTGGACTCGGCCTGGACTCGGCCTGGACTCGGCCTGGACTCGGCCTGGACTCGGCCTGGACTCGGCCTGGACTCGGCCTGTGGTTCTGTATGAACTCGGCCTGGACTCAACTTGGACTCAGCCTGGACTCGGCCTGGACTCGGCCTGGACCGGGCCTGGACCGGGCCTGGACCGGGCCTGGACCGGGCCTGGACCGGGCCTGGACCGGGCCTGGACTGGACTGGACTGGACTGGGCCTGGACTGGACTGGGCCTGGGCCTGGATCCGGCCTGGACTGGGTTGTGAGGCGGGTCAGGGGGAAGTGGCTCAGTGTGTTTGAGCTCATTCTCCGGGCACGAGTCCAGAAAAACACTTTAACAACTCGACGCTCCAGAAACTGCTCAGCTCTTTAAACTTCAGGGTAAAATATTTCAGTTGTTTTTTAACAGAAAAAGTGTTATTTTAATTATCTAAAAGTTAAATGGAGGTTTATTCGCCAAAGTTGATATTGTTTAAGTTAATTCAACTTCCCCCAGAGCTCCAAAACTGCCCCAAAACTCTTTAGGGGGCAAAATAATGACCACAGACGGGGGGGAGGCAAATATTAAACTGGTTAAAATGCAAAATAATGTTGTGGTGTTTAGTGAATAAGTGGAAATAACAGTTATCAGCTCAATGTGGACGTGAAGTCACTTTCTGGAGATTTTATGTTTGTTTTTGTGTCGCAGTGAACTTCAGAGGAGGAAGAAGAGGAGGACGAAGAGGAGGAAAAAGGGGGAGGAGAAGTAGAGGAGGAGGAGGAGAGATGAGGAAAAGGCAGCGGAAAGAGGAGGAAGAGGACGAGAGTGGAGGAAATAGCGAGGAGGAAGAAGAAGAGGAGGGGGAGGAAGAAAAGGAGACAGAGTGAGAGAGAGGAGAATGGAGGAAAAGGAAGAGGAAGAGGGAGGTGGAGGAAGAAGAGGAGGAAAAGGAGGCAGAAAGAGGAGAAAGAGAAAGAAAAGGAGGAAGAAGAGCAGAGGAGGATGAAGAGAGAGGAGGAGGGGAAAAGAGGAGGAGAAAGGAGGAGAGAGGATAAAGAGGAGGAGGAGGAGGATGAAGAGAGAGAAGGAGAGGAGGAAGAGGAGAGAGGAGGAAGAGGAGAGAGGAGGATGAAGAGAGGAGGAGGAAGAGAGAGGAGGAGAAAGAGGAAGAAAAGGAGGCAGAAAGAGGAAGAGCAGGAGGAGAGAAGAAGAGGTGGGGAGAGGAGGAAGGGAGAGGAGGAAAAGGAGAAAAGAGGAGGAAGAGAGATGAGAAGGAAGAGGAGGGGGAGGAAGAGAGGAAGAAGAGGAGGAAGAACAAGGAGGAAGAGAGAGGAGGAGAAATAGGAAGAAAAGGAGGAGGCAAGAGGAGGAAGAGCGAGGAGGAGGAAGAAGTAAAATGCCGTCAGTGGGGAAGCTGAAGAATGTTTTCAGTGTTTTCATATTTTGAATTCATCACTAATCCCCAAAACTCTTTATCGCTTCATGAATTTAGCATTTTTTTAACAGTATAAATTTTCCTGCCTCCTTGTGTTTTCATTCCGTCCGTCTTCAGTCCACAGTGACTCCAGCTGAAGCTCAGAGAAGTCACAGAAAACAGAAGAAGCTGAAGCTGAAGCTGGAGTTTATATCCTGGACCGAGGCCGTGGAGCAATAACGTCCCGTTAAAGTGTTGCTCAGCCGTCCCTGCACACGCTGTACTTCCCCACGACCACATCCTAACAACATTACGTCATGTTACTGTCGTCACACTGATAAAACCTCAATATGAAGGAACAGAATCAACGCTTGCTAGAATAAAATGCTTATAATGATGAAGTTATTAAAAATGTACATCAAGCTAATGCAGTCTCAAGGAATGATACAAGCCAGGCTCAGAGGATGAAAGAGCCTGTGTTAAAGAAGTTGTGAGGTACGCAGCTGTCTGCTAATCTATCAGATGCGTGACCTTTCTGAACTCTACTTGAGGTTCCCAGACCACATTTCTGTGCTTATCTGATGAAACGTAAACCCAGCCATGATATACTTTGACCATGTTGTCTATTGTAAACCTAACACTGACATGATGTATTGTAACGAGACAATAAAAACCGTGCCAGAAGGGGAGGACCTTTGGGAGAAGCGTGGACGGGCTCAGGGAAGCGCACGTAAAAGAGAACTGGCTCAGGTGATTTAATCCTCAATTGTGGTAGGAGACTGGCATTTATGTAAAACTGTTTGAATATTGTACGGCTTGTAATTTATTCCATAACAACGCTCAAAACCGATTCTGATGCCACGAAGAGAGTAAAAAACACTCTTTATGCAGCCGCGCACCAGACGCTGATGGAGACGTGCAGAAATACTGAAATATCAGCATATCGTATCGTTTCATGTAATGATACAGTATCGATATCACGGGCTGCAGTGTCGATACATCGCCAAGAGTATTTTGTGGTATATTTTACTAAATATTTTACCACATTATTTTGTCACAGAGCTACAGTTTTGTTGCTTATTTGGAGGAAGGAAATTATGCAACACGCTTGACACGTTTTCACTGTTTTCATGAGTTCATGAACTGTCACAGCCACGATTTTGCCTTTAGTTTTTAATGGACAGTATCGAATTGATTTGAAATATATCAAATATAAAATAATATCGAAAACCAGGACTCAACCAGGACTAAACCAGGACTAAAACAGCACTAAACTAGCACTAAACCAGGACTAAAACAGCACTAAACTAGCACTAAACCAGGACTCAACCAGGACTAAACCAGGACTAAAACAGCACTAAACTAGCACTAAACCAGGACTAAAACAGCACTAAACTAGCACTAAACCAGGACTCAACCAGGACTAAAACAGCACTAAACTAGCACTAAACCAGGACTAAAACAGCACTAAACTAGCACTAAACCAGGACTCAACCAGGACTAAACCAGGACTAAAACAGCACTAAACTAGCACCAAACCAGGACTCAACCAGGACTAAAACAGCACTAAACTAGCACTAAACCAGGACTAAAACAGCACTAAACTAGCACTAAACCAGGACTCAACCAGGACTAAAACAGCACTAAACTAGCACTAAACCAGGACTCAACCAGGACTAAACCAAGACTAAAACAGCACTAAACTAGCACTCAACCAGGACTAAACCAGGACTAAAACAGCACTAAACTAGCACTAAACCAGGACTAAAACAGCACTAAACTAGTACTAAACCAGGACTCAACTAGGACTAAATGAGCACTAAGCAAGGACTAAATCAGGACTAAACCTGGACTAAATCAGGACTAAATGAGCTCTAAACCAGGACTAAATCAGGACTAAACCAGCACTAAACCAGGACTAAACCAGGACTAAATCAGGACTAAACCAGCACTAAACCAGGACTAAACCAGGACTAAATGAGCACTAAGCAAGGACTGAATCAGGACTAAACCAGGACTAAACTAGGACTCAACCAGGACTAGATCAGGACTAAAAGAGCACTAAACCAGGACTGAACCAGGACTGAACCAGGACTGAACCAGGACAAACAAAAGCAAAACAAGCAACAAACAAACAAAACAAAAAAAACCTACAACCAAGCAACAGCAAAAAGAGAAAACCTTTGTGATGAAACAAGGATTAACAAGGAAAAACAGGATTTAAACAGGATTAAATAACAATTGGACCAGGACTAAACCAGGACTAAATCAGATCTAATACTAGACCACGATCACCCAGTGATATTTAACAAAACAAACAAAAGAAATAACTTATAACCAAGTAACAGCAGAGAAAACCTTTGCGATGAAACCAGGATTAACCAGGATTAAATAAAAACTAAACCAGGACTAAAGTAGGACTCAACCAGGACTAAACGAGCACTAAACCAGGACTAAATCAGGACTAGGTTTAGTCCACCAATACCCAATGATACTTAACAAAGGTAAATAATTTAGCAATGGCAGAGAAAACCTTTGTGACTAAACCAAGACTAAACCAGGACTAAACCAGGACTAAACATGCTCTAAACCAGGACTAAACAGAACTAAACCAGGACTAAATTAGGACTAGGTTTAGTCCACCATCACCCAGATACTTAACAAAGGCAAACAACTAAGCAATGACAGAGAAAACCTTTGTGACTAAAGAAGAACTAAACCAGGACTAAATAAGAACTAAACCAGAACTAAACCAGACCTAATACTAGGCCACTATCATCCAACTGTAGCTACTTAACAAAGCCAAAAATAACTATTGTAACTAAGCAATGACAGAAAGAGGAAACGACTGGGGCTAAACCAGGACTAAACCAGGACTAAACCAGGACTAAACCAGGACTAAACCAGGACTAAACCAGAAGTGAACCAGGATTAAACCAGGACTAGACAAGCACTAAACCAGGACAAACAAAACAAACAACAAAAAGACTAAACTAACTTGCAACCAAGGAACAGCAAAAAGAGAAAACCTTTGTCATAAAACTAGGATTAAAAAGGAACAATAGGATTTCAACAGGATTAAATAAGAACTAAATAAACCAGGACTAAATCAGGACTAAACCAGGACTAAATCAGGACTAGGTTTAATCCAATGATACTTAACAAAGGCAAATAACTAAGAAATGACAGAGAAAACCTTTGTGACTTTGTTGACAGAACTAAGCCAGGACTAAACTAGGACTAAACCCGGACTAACCCCGGTCTAAAACCCCTAACCCTGTGCGTCCAGGTCCAGGTCCGTGTGTTTGCGGCTCATTTGTTCCATGACTCACTTGTCCAGGACGAAGTACAGGTCGTAGGCTCCGTGACAGGACGCCTCCTCAGCGGCGCAGCGCGGGGCCAGCAGTCCGAGGAAGAGCGCACCCAGAGCGGCCACGGCCCACCGCACCTCCCGGCCCCAGGTCCCCGTCTCCGCGGAGCGTGTGCGACCCGACTCCCGTCTCATTTCACCCGCAAATCCGCAAACAAATCCTCAGACAAAACCGTAGAAACCAAAGAATAAGTTTATTTGTGGCGTTCGGCAGCGTGGGACTTTGCGACGCGCATATCCCGTTATGAAAATCAAACTTGTGCAAAATTGAGAAGCTTAAAAGGTGCAACGGCGGAAGTCACAGGTTTGCGTAAGGACGTGAGCAACGAATAAATAACTTTTGAGTCACCCACATCCTCAATAAACGTGCTCAGCTGTGACACAATCGCATATGTCGCAAAACAACGCCAAAGTTTGTGCGATCCCAAAAGAAAAGTTACGAGGGGCGTTCACGACGGATCGGCATTAAAAGCTCTACGCGTGAAAGTTGTATTTTCACGTGCTTATAATTAATAAACAATATTATAATGCTTAAATATGAGATTAGAAACGCGTGTTCAAAAGAAAGTTAGGGAAAAATTATTTTATAATGAAGTAGATTTTTTTTATTATTATTAGCGATAAATTTAGACAGTGAGGATTAAGTGCGGAGAAGTGCAGTGGTCTTTGAACCCATACTGACAAAAGCAGGAAGAATAAAAGAAAACAAAAGGAATTGAACCATGACTCTATTAAAATAACATGAATTGAACATGGGATAGCGTGAGTTTTATAAAATGTGGTTAATCTTGAAGACATATTTTTTGTAACTTTATTTTTTAAGATATTTTAGGGAAAACAAAAGAATAAGCAAACCAAACAAGGTCAAATGTACAATCAACAGATCACACGTTCATTTAATATGATGATACAGTATTGATATCGTGGGCTGCGGAGTATTTTTTGGTATATTTTACTCAATTTTACTCAGTTATTTTGTTACAGCTACAGTTTTGTTGCTTGTTTAGAGGAAGGAAACTTGTTTATGCGGCACATTTGACATTTTCTCTGTTTTGTTGATTAAAATGTTTGTGTTTCATATGAACTTTGCACAAGAAGTAGTTTAATAAAGACTTTTAGAATCACACCCACGATTTAGCCTTTACTTTTTCTTGAATCGTATCGAATCGATTTGAAATATATCGTATCAAATATAAAATAATGCCGGAAACTGTAGGCCTCGTCTTCATTTTGGACCATATTAAAAGTGTATTGTGTAACTTTTTGGTTGCGTCACCTGCTTGTTTCCATGGATACATCACTGCTCTTTCTGGAATGTTCCACAGTGTGATTTTCAACAGTTCTACTTTACATTTATTTAATTACTGCTGGTTTTAGAGCTCAAAAATGCCTCGAAAAACAGACATTTTGGCCCATAACATGATCTGGTTTGGTCTCCATGAAGACAGAAAGGTTTAATGCTGTACTGTGGGACATCTCCATGGAGAAAAGCGTTTGACAAACCCTCCAACCACCAGAAAAGTTACACAATGCAGCTTTAAATCCTGGGTTAGTCCCGGTTTAGGCACTTGGTCTGTTCATGAGTAAATCCAGAAGTTAAAATATGGGATTAACCAGGAATACCGAGGGAAATATGGAAGATAAACCAGGAAGAATTATGTTTATGTGACACATTTGACTGTTTTTTCACTGTTTTGATGATTAAAATGTTTGTGTTTCATATGAGCTTTGCACAGGAAGTGGTTTAACAAAGACTTTTAGTATCACAGCCACGATTTAGCCTTTATTTTTTATTGAATCGATTTGAAATATATATCGTAATGAATCGAAAGTGCAAGTATATCGAGGGATGTACTGATTGGAGCTGGAATCAAACCGCCAACCTCCTCCGTTACACCTGCGCCCCTGTCGGCTGCGTTGTAAACACCTGTCGTCAAACACACTCACAGAGAATCCTCAGTAGAGAATATTGTCTGAGCGTTTTTCTTAAACCTTTAAATCTGTTCTCTCCTCCACAGAAATCCCAGCGGTCTCCTCAGCGCCACGACACAATCAAAATAAAGACTCGTGTTTGTCTAAAGCGCAGGGAGCAGCTCGGTGTTGCGAAAAAGCTTCCCCGCGGTCATGTTTTCAGCACAAGGACTCCCGGGGAAGCTCGTGTTTGCTCGTGTGTGTGGAAAAGGTGTGTTCGGAGCTGGCAGGAGGTGAGTGAACGTGAGAGGAGAAGAATAACCTGGAGCAGCGTCAGGCGGAGCAGGTCTGAGCAGGTCTGAGCACTGGAACACACCGGGAAATACGGCACGTTGCTCAATCCTGGAAAACTGTCATGCAATAGACCTTTTCTACAACGGCCGGAAGTGTCCCGGGTTTGCTGAACGTCCGGTTAATGTTTTTCTGTGGTAAATGTGTGTGTAAATATGTCATCTTCTCCACCAGCTTCATAAATCTGCCCCATCACCAAATCTTCAACCAACAAGGTCCACGAAGGAGAAACATTCTTCATGAAGAATTTATCCACAATGATCAAGGGAAGAAAGACGAAAACTTAAAGGAAACAACGACGAGCATCAGTGAAACGACTGAGCAACACTAACGTTATGGTCCTGAAGAAAACAGAAGGAACTTGTTCACTCAGACTGATCCTACATTTGAAATTAATGATCGATTTCATGATGTCGATATTAGCACAGAGAGATTTGTGCAGTTTGAATGGGAAACATCTCTAGGACAATAACGTTAGTGTTGCACAGTAGTTCACTAATGCTCATCGTTGTTCTCCTTTAAACTTTCGTCTTTTAAGTGGAAGTTCCGTAAACCAAAACTTCTGGCTGTTGTGAAAAAGGTTTATAGGGATAATATCTTCAAAATGTGAAAGAAATGGAGAGTTTAGGCCACTACACACTACAGGATTTTTCAGTCTTAAACGATTTTTAAATGTGCGACAAATATGCGCACCACAAACATGAGGAGAAACTTATGAGACTTAAAATCTCCGATCTCTCAGACTGCAGCAGGATCTGTGTGTGGAGCACAGGATATAAAGCTGTGAGGCTGTGATGGCGTCAGCTGTTTCCTGTCTACAGTAAAACCACTCGCTCTGAGACTCTGAAGTGTTCAAAGATCAGACTCTGCACTTCTAGTTTAGACACAAGTCAAAACTGTGTTATTATTATGTGTGAAATGTGGAGCAACACTTCAGATACAGGATTTTTAAAGCATAAAAGAGGAGATAAAGTCCACAGGAAGTAGAGTCACTGTCGTTAATCTACAGCTTTACGATCTGTGGATGTAAAAAAACACATGTGAGGAACAACTTTCGCCTTTTTACTTTTAAAGAACATTTCAAACTGGATTAATAGCGCAGTTTTATGGACTGGGGTAATTATTTGCGGAGGGCAATTTCTATGGATAATGTGGATGAGACGCTGCAGTTTGTGCTGTGACAATTTTCATTTGTGTGAGTTTATTTTGAAAATTATTCATTATTATTTCTGTGATAATTATAGGACGTCATGTCGGCTCAGATGACGGCGACAAACTCCACAAAACTAGTGGTGATAAATGATCTGAGGCTGTGGAAAAGTCAGTGTTATTATAAAACTACACTATTGGAGAATGTGCCCGATTTTGGCTGCGATTTCTTCTTCCCGAGTTCAGGGAGGCCTGACCCGACTTTTTGTCTCCTCATGTGTGGAGTCAGTGTCAGATCAGAACCACCAAACATCAACGACGCGACAGAAACAGACGATAAAACAGAGCGTCAGGGGCCGAGGAGCGACGGACGCAGTGTCTCACCCACATTATTCATAGAAATGGTCCTCCGCAAATAATAACATCCAGTCCACAAAACCGTGAGAGTAATGCAGATCAGCAACAGTGACTCTACTTCCTGTGGACTTTCTCTCCTCTTTTCTGCTTTAAAAATCCTGTATCTGAAGTGTTGCTCCACATTTCACAAATAATAATAACAGTTTGTCTTGTGTCTAAACTGGAAGTGCAGAGTCTGATCTTTGAACACTTCAGAGTCTCAGGCCATGTACACAGGTAGCCGGGTATTTTTAAAACCGAACATTTCCCCCCCCTCCGTTTATAAAAATAGTTTTATCCACACCACCTCGTCTTCGAAAAAAATACCTTCCACACATAACCCACATCACCAAACATCTGCGTTTTCAACCACATTCATACGCATTCCAAACCTGTAGATGGCGTTATTTCCATTGAGCCCTCACTTCGCCGTCACTTCCGCCTAAACTTAACAGAAAACATGGCGCCGAGCTCCTTTGTCTGGACAGACTCGGAGTCAGAATTGCTCCTAAACACAGTTTAGGAGCAATTCTGCTCTCAACACACACACAGCTCTCAAGAAACGACTCCGGTCCATAGTCTGCTCTGGCTTTGGCTTTTGCAGTCGCCTAAACAAATGTCGCACGTTTGACGTCAGGGCAGATTCATATTTTTTGGCGCAGACAGTGACGTTTTAAAACGCAAAACTCCAGTTATCTCTGTCCACACAAACAGGCATAAACGGAGTTTTCAAAAATCTTCACTTTGGCCGGAGTTTTTCCTGAATACTTGTTTTTGATGCGTGTTCGTGTGGATGACAGGTCAAAACGCAGCAAAACATCTTCGGTTTATCAGATACCCGGCTACATGTGGACAAGGCCTCAGAGCGAGTGGTTTTACTGGAAACAGCTGACGCCATCACAGCCTCACAGCTTTATATCCTGTTTTACGTAAACAGATCCCGCTGCAGTCTGTGAGATTTTTAGTCTCATAAGTTGTCTGTGGTGTGCACATTTTGTCACACATTTAAAAATCGTTTAAGACAGAAAAATCCTGTAGTGTGTAGCCTTTAGACAGTAAAAAAGTTAAATATAACTTTTAAGATGAATCTGCTTAATTCAAGTCAGGTTAACGATGCTAGAAAATCCTTTTTTGCAGCGTGAATGTGACTTCTTACGTTACCGGTTTCACGTTTTCTTTTGTTGCTAATCTAAACAAACAATTCCCCAATAAAGTTTTCTTTAAATCCACCTTGAAATAACTCCTTGAACAGTTTCCTCATCTCACTGCCTTTAACCGCACTCTTTTATCACAAATATTTACCGAGATTCTCCGCGACGAATCACCAAATCACCCTCTTCCCCCGAATCCGGCGCTTTCCCAAACACAATCTACCACCGTTTTAAACCAGGAGTGTTTCGGCACGTTTTACGGCGATGTGCGGCCGCAGCCATCCGCACCAAATGAATTAACATCCAATTAAAACCTGATTAAGTTCTGATTGGTTGATAATTGCGATGGCGCCGCCGTTAGCCGCTCGGTGGGGATTTGATGAGGTGCGCTAAATTAATTACTTCACCGACGCCGAGTTTTAAAGGCGGCGAACGCTAACGAAAAAAGCGCTCGCTAATGAATTGTTCCAGGACGCAGCGAGAGGCCGATTCCGGAGAGGGAAGCGGAGACGGGGTTTGGTGCTTTGTTTTTCGGCGTGTTTATCTGCCTGATTAAGCCGCGCGTTCAACGTTATTATTAGAGTTTAGAGCAAAAGCGGCGTTAAGAGAAGAGGGAGCGGAAACATTTGTGTGGTTTAAACAAGTTCGTTCAAAAGTATAAGCGTAGTTGTGTTTGTTTGGGTCGTTGGGACCTCATGGCTCGAATTTTGGTTCATATCTTCGCTTGTCCTAGTTCCTATATGACACAAATTGACACTTTCAGCTTCAAGTCATGTTCTAATGTTGTTTCTTTCTCAAAAACAGACCTGGAGTTGTGTTTTGTTTCATTCACACACATCTCCAAAGCTCAAAACGCTCTGTTCCACCTTGCGATGTCATGAAACTACCCTTTGTATACTGTAAGGACGTAACAATAACGTATATCTGGTGATATCGTATCGTCAAAGGTCTCACAATAATATCGTGGAGCATCACAATATATCGAATCCCAAGTCTCTTTGCTTAAATGAATAGTTCTGATGCAGAAATAGCTAAAAAAAAAAAAAGCAGAGGGAACTACATAGACCATGATCCTTTGCTCCGTTTCAGTGCAGACGACGTGAAGAAATAACTGTTCTAAGCACTTTTACATCTTCATTCTTTGGATTAAGTCTTGTGAAGCATTTTTAGAGTAAAAAGGAGCAGATTCACCACAAAATATTCTAATAAATCTGGTACGGTGAAATGTATGTGGAATATGATCGAACGAAAGAAAGAACAAATGAAAAAGAAAGAAAAAATGAAAGAGAGAAGAACCAATGAAAGAAAGAACAAACAAAGGAAAAAAGGAACAACAAACAAATGAAAGTAAGAATGAATGAAAAAGAAAGAAAAAACGAACAAAAGAAAGAATGAAAAAGAAAGAACAAAAGAAAGGAAAATATGGTGAAAATATCGTACAGAGAGATTTGGATTTCGTTCCATCCCTAATGACAATAAATGTTGTACCAAATGACTGGTCAAAGCATTTTAGAGTCAGTCTTGTTATTCTGTAGAATATCGTAATATCGTGAGCTTTCCCATGATATCGCAATAAATATCGTACCGTGAGACTTGGATATCGTTACACCTCTAATATACTGTGGTCCAAATCAAGAAAAATGATCTGACAAAGGATTTTTTGGTCAAAACGGAATTTAAAAATAAAAAAAAGCTTTTGAACTTCAGCCATGTGAGTGCGCTATGCTTTTTTTTTTCACTTTTAATTGCATTTCCTTTTGCATTTGCGCCTCTACAAGAACACTGGAGTGCGTTTTCTGTTTTATGTGATGAAGCCTGAACATTTACCTTTTGTTTAGTAGAGACCGGAAATTCCATGGCTGAAATGATCCAGACGATGGTGTATGGAGTTTAAAACCACAGTGGAGCACATGACATGCCGTTTTAGCTCAGTATTGTGATTTTAAATGTGCAAATTTTGCCAAACAGAACGATGCACTTGTCTTATTCCAGCTCCTGTATATGACACATAAGCACAACATGTCCTCTTTAATTTATCTTTACAGGATTTATACAATTATAGGTGTTGTTATGGCTAAAAAGTATCTTGAAATACATGCAGTCTTCCTGTTCGGAGGCTTTCATCATCTTTTACTTTTACCTGAGTTGTGTTTTGTTTCATTCACACATGTTTGAGTAACCCTATTATTATTAGTCTGTTGACATCGTTAAGGTAAGGTTTATTTATATAGCACTTTACACAGACACATGTCCCCAAAGTGCTTTACACAGCATTTTACAGAGCTTTTTTTTTTCATTCACTTCATGGTGGTGGTAAGCTACTGTTGTAGCCACAGTTGCCCTGGAGCAGACTGACGGAGGCGCGGCTGCCAAGCCAAGCGGCGCCAACGGTCCCTCCGACCACCACCAACACTCACTCACACAACTTTCACACCTACAGTGCATGTTTTAGGTTGATGGGGGAAACCGGAGTGCCCGGAGGAAACCCATCCAGACACGGGGAGAACATGCAAACTCCACACAGAAAGGCCCGGGCGACCCGGGGATCGAACCCGCAACCTTCTTGCTGTGAGGCATGAGTGCTAGCCATTCAGCCACCGTGCTGCCGTGTTAAAGCTCCGTTCCACTTTGTGTAACGTGACCAGATTTTCAAAATAAAAATCTGGTGGTTGGTAATCATAAAATTGTGAAACGAGCACGTAATTAAGGAGAATTGTTATGCGGAGACCATTCATGATGAACATGAGTCAGTACAGTCACATTTTCTTTGTGTTTTTTGGTCGTTTTTAAGCAGCTTTTTCTGTATTTTACCAAAACAAATGACAGTTTTTGCCTCTCTTTACTGTTATCAGGTGTCCAGTTAGTCAAAAATAGGGACACGTGGGACTTCCCTTGTATAAAACTGGGACAAATCAGTGGTTTTGTATAAATCTGCTGGGACAGGGGACACAGGGCAGAGTCCTGCACCGGGTCGGGTATCGGGTGGCCGCAAATAGTGGCTGAAATGGGTGAGTATGTGGGCGGGTAGTGATTCCACACGGGCGGGTCAGGTGGTCAGGTGGTGTTGCTCTCAATCCTGCATCCAGCGCTGCAGCGAGAGACTTTTCCTCTGCTGGATTTGTGATCCAAGAACACAGCACGCAGCCGAAACCGACTGAGGACGATACTGTTCCTGCACAGTGACCGTGGTTAGATCAAATTAAGGCTTTTATTTTGTGTTAAACTGACACCGGTTGGTTTTTTCATTGTTTGTTTCGTTGTTATTGTGTGGTTTTTTAAATTATTATTTTATTATTTTATTTTGGGCAATTAAGAAGTTTAGATTCTTTTACAATGGGACATATAACAGTAGAGAAATCATGATAGAAATAACAAATTCAGGGCTAATTCAGGTGGAGCAAAATGTTTAGCCCACAAGTTTAACCCACCAGTGATTAGGCGACTACGAAAAGTGTAAAGAAAAGAAACAAACGGAGCGTATCGTGCATCGCTAGTTTAAGGCTTAGCGACAACCTGCTGTCGCTGTTTGTTTGTTGCTGTTCGTTGAGACGCGCATAGAAAAAAATGCGTCAGTTCAAATGCTTCTCCAAAAATGGACCCGTGCAGGACTCAAAACTGGGCCTGTCCCGGGGAAACAGCGACGTCTGGTCACCCAAACTTTGTGGTAGTTTTCAGGTTAACAGCGTCTTGTACCTTTCGTTCACTCAGGATCGGCAAATCCAGTGCACTTTCTCTATTATCACAAATTGTAATTCTGTTTGAGAGAAGAACTCAGCCTAAATGTGCAGAGTTTATGTGTTAAACATGTTTGAAGGAAACAAAACACAACTCCAGGTCTGTTTGTGACGAGGAAACATTAGAACAGGGGTGTCAAACTCATTTTGGTCCGGGGGCCGTATGCAACCTACTTTGATCCCAAAAGGGCCGGATCAGAAAACTCAGTTCTCTCTTCAAGTTATTGTATTTTTCTCCGTGTCTCGTAGTGGTGTTTAAGATTATATTCCTCGAGCAACGCCACTTGTTCCAAACACACTGAGCACAGATTTCCCATTCACCTCTGTCAACAAATAAGAATTAGACTATTTTTCTTGGGAAATCCTGAACTCAGCATCTGCTTTTCTCATTTTTTGACATTTTGCTGATGAGGGTCACGGTCGACAGTCAAAACGATCGTCCTTTAAGAGCGTTTGGAAAGAGGAAAGTCTTCATTTGTGCTGCTCTGGTGGGAGTCGCAACATACAGAAACGCCGGAGACGCTGCTATGCTAAACGGTGCAGAAAATTAACAGAAAAATCTGAAAATTTTAAGTATTTTAATAGAAAAATCAGCCAAGGGCCAGATTAAAGGTCTTGGAGGGCCGGATCTGGCCCCCGGGCCGCATGTTTGACACATATGCATTAGAACATAGATCAGAAAATAGCGTCAAATGGGCCCTTTAAGGAAAGAAACGTGCACTTTCTCCAGCTTTAAACTATCGCCGGTCTGTTCACCCTTGTTGCCGTCCGTGGAGTGACTCTTCTAAACTTCCCTCGCCTGTTCTCCAACTTCCCTCTGCTCTTTGTCCACTCTCTCTGCTCTTGGCCTCCTCCTGTGATTGATAGACACTGTTTACGTTTGGGCACCGCACTCAATTTCAACTTATCCTCCATTAAATGCTCGCCCAAGTCCCCCCGCCGGAGCTAAAACAACACGGGCCGCGCTAATGAAGACTTATCGGTGCCATTACACGGTTTATTGTGACAAATCCTGCGCGCCGGTCCTCCCCCGGCGTCAGAACGGGCTCGTCCCGGTCCAGGTGAGGCGACGTAAATATGCTGCGCTTCAAGGACGGAGCGCGAAACCTTTTGGGAGAGGACGGAGAGCGGAGCCACGGCGGCTCACGGGGACCTGGGGGAAGTCGACCCCATCAGAAGCAAATCTACACAAATCTACGTCAATCGTTTGTGCTGCAAAAAGTTTTGTTTGTGCGATTCTGGTTCTTAAGATATTTGCAGTTTTATTTTGGGCCGATGACGTCGTCCAGTGTGAAA
>CM068358.1:37364837-37532337 GCA_034769755.1 Odontamblyopus lacepedii
CTAATTGCAATAAAAAAAAAATTGTGTTATGGAGTACATTCATCTAGTCGCAATTAACGCGTTAACATTAACAGCCCTGTTTTTAACAATATACAAATAAAAACAGAATGATTTCTGTTGAACAAAATTCTACACATTTGCAGCTTTATCAGATCTAAAAATATGTGTGAATAAAAACTTTACCTAAGTCGACTTTTTCATGTGATAATTTTGCTTCTTCTTGTTTCAGTTTCTGTACTTTTGCTTAAATAACAAAACTGAGTATTTCTTCTTCCAGCACCGAGTCTCCCTGACGCTGAATAATACATGATCCTCGAAATGCTCCAGATGCCCTTCCACGTCCATCGAGCCGTCACTAAGTCTGTGTAACATCTCCGGCCGTGGACGATATTAAACTTTAATCATGGAACAAGCAGAAACTTTCAAACTCTCTGAACGGAAGAAATCGAACAAACGAACAAGTTTTCTGCGCTAAAGTCATCGCGCCGACCTTGAATCATCTGAAAAGACGTCTCCTCTCCTCATCTCCTCTCTCCTCTCCTCATCTCGTCTCTTCTCCTCATTTCGTCTCTTCTCTCCTCGTCTCCTTTCCGCGTCTCGTCTCTTATCCTCATCTCCTCTCCTCTCTCCTTGTCTCCTCTCCTTGTCTCCTCTCTCCTCGTCTCCTCTCCTTTTTTCCTCCCCTCATCTCCTCTCTCCTGTCCTCATCTCCTCTCCTCATCTCGTCTCCTCATCTCCTCTCCTCTCCTCGTCTCTTCGTCTCCTCTCCTCGTCTTCTCATCTCCTATCTCCTCATCTCCTCTCCTCATCTCCTCTCCTCTCCTAATCTTGTCTCCTCATCTCCTCTCCTCGTCTCTTTGTCTCCTCTCTCGTCTCCTCTCTACTTGTCTCCTCTCTCCTCGTCTCCTCTCCTCGTCTCTTCGCTCCTCTCTACTTGTCTCCTCTCTCCTCGTCTCCTCTCCTTGTCTCTTCGTCTCCTCTCTCGTCTCCTCTCTCCTCGTCTCCTTTCCTCGTCTCTTCGTCTCCTCTCCTCGTCTCCTCTTCACATCTCCTCCCCTCATCTTCTCGTCTCCTCTCCTCATCTCATCTCTCCTCATCTCCTCTCCTCATCTCCTTGTCTCCTCTTGCCTCGGCTTCTCTCTCCTCATCTCTTCTCTCCTCGTTTCTTGTCTTGTCCCCTCTCTCCTTATCTCCCCTCTTTTCATCTCCTCGTCTCCTAAACTCTCAAAACTCTCTAAACGGAAGCGATCAAACCGGGAACAAGTGAACAAGTTTTCCGCGCTAAACTTGTCGCGCTGATCTTGAATCATCCGAGGAGACGTCCCAGGACCCGGCGCAGCCTGAGTGGCCTCGGGGTCGGGTCGCTCAGGCGCCGCTTTGGCGTGCGATCGGTACCCGCCGGTTTGGTGCACTTCCTGCTTTTCCTCTCCTGCTGTGAGGAGTGTGTTGGCCCCCGGGGGACGGGACGGGCTCATCATTAAACCAGTGGATCAGAGGACGCAGGGAGAAGGAACACGACAAGGGTTTAAATGTGTGTAATGGCAGATACGGAAACGCTGTCAGCCGCCCGGCCTATTTGTTTGATTCGGCTTAAGTGTGCGGAGCGTGAGGATGTGCGCTAGAGGCATCTGAACTTTCTAAAGCAAGAGTGTCCATCCTTTTTCTTCCGGGTGAACAACCTTTACATAAAGAAAATGCCAAAGAGCTACTCATTTTAGCCGTCACAAGAAAGAAAAAGATGGGGAACAGTCCGATACCTATAAAACACAAAACTTTAGCCATTAGTGCACAAAGTTGAGGGTGACCAGATTTTCAAAATAAAAAACTGGGACATGGTGATTGGTAATAATAAAATTGTGAAATGAGTGTGAAATTAAGGAAAATTGTTATGTAGAGACGAACGTGAGTCAGTACAGTCACATTTTCTTTGTGTTTTGGTCGTTTTTAAGCAGCTTTTCTGTATTTTACCTCAACACACGTCAGTTTATGCCTCTTTTTACTGTTTCAAATTGGTCAAAAATAGGGACACCTGGGACATTTCTTGTATAAAACTGGGACAAATCAGTGGTTTTGTATAAATCTGCTGGGACAGGGGACACAGGGCTCAAAACTGGGACTGTCCTATAGTGATGGGAATTCCGGCTCTTTCGGCTCTGCTCACTAAAAAGAGCCGGCTCTTTCGGCTCCCAAGCGGCTCTTCAGGTTGTTTTGTTGCTTTAATTAATTTATGATCAACAGCAATATAAAATTATGCACAAAATGTATTATTAATGTAAAAATTGTGTTTTTATTTATATATGTTTATGATATAAATATGCTTTTATTTATTCACTCCAAATAAAATGTAAAAAATACCACCGCTCTACATTTCCGCTGCTCCGCTCATTATAGACTTTGAGTAATAATGTGTTTAATGCAGCTTTGGCACATTTGTTTATGTTTTACAGAAATAAAACTTAAAACCACATGGCTCATTTGCATACAGTATAAGTGCTGATTCTGTAACTACCGCCCCATAGACCGTATGGCACAAACACATGTTGACCAATCACCTGCGACGAGAAGATAAAAAAGTGAGAGAGAGGGTGAAAGAAAAAAACAAAACATGGTTCTAAATAAGGAGTCAGCTCCCGTCGTTCACTTCAAAGAGCCGACTCTAAGAGCCGTTTCGTTCCTGACTGACCCGTCACTCCTGTCCCGGGTAAACAGGGACGTCTGGTTGCCCTAAGCATGGAGGCTCGGGCTGGGTATCGTTAAGAAGCTGCCGATACGATACATATCTCGATACAGTGAGCTTTTGATTTGATACGATTCCATAATATATTTCAAAACTATTCGATACGGTTAAATGAAAAATAATGGCTTAATCATGGCAGTGATACTAAAACAGAGTGACCAGATTTTCAAAATAAAAAACTGGGACATCCTTGTTTTTTGGTGGTTTGTAATAATAAAATTGTGAAATGAGTGAAATGTAATGAAGTAGAATTGTTCTGCAGCGAACATTCGTGACTAATGTGAGTCAGTATAGTCATATTCTCTTTGTGTTTTGGTCATTTTTAACCAGGTTTTCTGTATTTTACCTGAACAAATTACAATTTATGCCTCTCTTTACTGTTGGCAGGGATCAAATTGGTCAAAAATAGGGACACTTGGGACATTTCTTGTGTAAAAATGGGACAAATCACTGGTTTTGTATAAATCTGCTGGGACGGGGGAAAGCTGACTTCACTTTGCTCAGTAACATAATAAACGTCAAATGAAAGAGTCCGTGTGTTTGTTTATTTGCTCTCCATGGTTCACGGTTCAAGCTCTTCTGTTTATGGGCTAAACTAAGTCAGCTGGATTTGGTGTTTGTCTCAAAATCGTGTTTCGGGGCTGAGGTCAGAGCGTCCACCAGCCTGAGGAGGGCGGTTTGAACCCCGGAGGTCTGAGGGCAGGTTTTGGTGGTTGGAGGAAGCAAAGTGGCAGATTGGCAGTCGTCAGCCTCTTTTCCACTGGCACAGGTCACAGGGTTTGTTTGGTGTGGCTCCCTTCAGCTCAGTTGTGTTTCCGTACTCCAGAAAAGCTAAGTCGAAATGGTAACAAGTCCAAGAGCATTGTAGAATTCATCGATTTGGACAATCGACCGTTGTCTGTCGTGGAAAACACAGGCTTTTGTCATCTAATTGGAGTCAAGGTACAAACTTCCTTCATGACACTATATTACAGAGACGTACCTACTGGAGCTATACAAAAAAAAAAGGTATTGGATTGGTATTGGAAAGAGCATGCCTTAAAAATCGGATCGGAAGCCAAAAAATGTTGATCAGGACATGTCTAGTAGATGTATTTAAATACCTTTTCTTTCGTTGTTTCACTGTTTTGTACATAGCACTCTTCAAACTTTTTTCTTTTGGGAACGTTATTATCAATTAACCCTCGAAGACCTACATTATGTCGTATACGATACCGAGGAATATGTTTTCTACAACTGCGCAGAACTTTCTAACCGTAAAAGACAGAAACTTCCTTTTCCCCTCTGAAAGTGCAGACATAGAGGTTTCCGTACATTTCTGTGGCTTTATCCTACGTCACACTCACGCTGTGTGATGACGTGAGCAAAACGAGTGTCCAATAGGAACTTTGTTTTCCCCAAACTCATGCGCTCCGTCCATTTTGATCGAGCCAAACTTTGCCAAAGAGTGAAGTGAGTCAAGATGGTCGACTCCTCTGACTGTGTGTGTTTATAACGAGGGAAAAAGTCGCTCTAAGTGGAGTTAATTCTCAAATAAATGGCAAATTATGCATCTTGCTGTGCGTAATTGTGCATCCTTTTCTATTTTTATTTAAAGGTTTATTTCAGTCCAAATGAACAAATCCAAATGTAATTTCCACCCTGGAAATGCAGAAGTGCTGTGGCTCTGGCCCTGGACCTGACAGGAGCTGTTTCCAGGACTGGACCAGGAAAGTCATGGAGCGATTGCACTTTTTTGTTTTGTTTCAGGGCAATAAGGAGATTTTTTTTTACTTGATATTTTGCATTTTTGTAGCTAAGGCCCTAAATTAAGCATTTTTCATGTCCAAAAAGTTGTTTATACATGTTTGCTGTGTGTTTTGTTTAAAAGAGTGGGAATTTTATTTTCCTTTTTTTTCATCTCTATTTCTGGTCCTGTAGCTTTTATCACAGCCTCATGACACAACTACAGCAGCAGATTGTGAAATAACAGGTTGGACTGAACAAAAGGAGGTAGAACACTTCATTATAGGGTAAAAGGGGCAGTTTTAAAAGCAAAATTATGAAAAAAATCCAGGCGAGGAGAAATGTACTAAAATTGCCCTTAGGTCTTCAGGGGTTAAAATATCAAAAACATCCTTCTGACTACACCACTGTAATTTCCCGAGTAGAACCCTGCGACGCTAACCCACAACCTCCTGATACTGAGAGGAGGAGACGGGCTAACCACTCTGCCACAGTCCCACAGAGAGGACGCTCAAGTCGCTTAAGCTGTCAGGACTTTCTTTGCCTCGTCACGGCTCAAACTTTGTCCGATCTTTGTCTCCGAACTCCGCAAACTTCCTCTCCGCCGCAGTTAGCGTTAGCCCCATTAGCCCGCTCCATCTACTTGTCATCCACGAAGCATCAGCTAACGCTAACGGCCTCTTCTCCCAACCGCCCAACCGCGCTCGCTGTGGGTTTAATCTGATTACAGCCCAGCCTCCTCCAGCTGACACGCGAACATAAGAGCCCCAGCTTCAGCCCCAGCTTCAGGAACAGCCCCGGGGCGCTCCAGGCAGGATCCTTCTCTCTGGTCTGGAGTTCGATTCCCGCGCGGGGCTAAGCTGTTGTGACACCGGGCGATGGTGCAATAGGGATATAATGGACGTCACTTAGCCTGTACCAGTAAAGTGCAGCGCCAATCTCGGCAATATTTCCGGGGACGTTGAGTTTTCCGAGGATCATTAGCGTAACTCGGAGCGGCAGCGAGAGGCAGGAGGGGGCAGGGGTCAGGGGAGAGACGCTGGCTGGACGGGCGCTGTGTGGAAATGATAACAGGAGTCTAACCCGCAACCCGCAGGAACACAGGGAGAACACGCAAACTCCACTCAGAGAGAGTCTAAAGGCCGCCACACACAACAGGAGAATTTGCCCGATTTTGGCTGCGATTTCTTCTCCCCGAGTTCAGGGAGGCGTGACCCGACTTTTTGTCTCCGTGTGCGATTTTGAAGCCGCTGCTCCTCGTGTGTGGAGTCAGTGTCAGATCAGAACCACCAAACATCAACAATGCGACGGAAACAGACGATAAAACAGAGCATCAGGGGCAGAGAAGCGACGGACACAGAGACGCGACAAACAAACTATAGCGAAAATAAAGACTTTATTACTCACCTAATGTAAAGTGGAACATTTAAAGTGCAGCGTCTGATCCACATTATCCATACAAATTGTCCTTCGCAAATAGTGACTCCAGTCCACAAAACCGCACTATTAATCCAGTTTGCGGTGTTCTTTAAAAGTAAAAAGACAGTGTTTCCTCGTGTGTGTGTTTACATCCACACACTGTGCGGTGAAGCTGCAGATCAGCGATATCGACTCTACTTCCTGTGATCTTTTTCTCCTTTTCTGCTTTAAAAATCCTGTATCTGAAGTGTTGCTCCACATTTCACAAATAATAATAACACAGTTTGGACTTGTGTCTAAACTGGAAGTGCAGAGTCTGATCTTTGAACACTTCAGAGTCTCAGAACGAGTGGTTTTACTGTAGACAGGAAACAGCTGACGCCATCACAGCCTCACAGCTTTATATCCTGTGCTCCACACACAGATCCTGCTGCAGTTTGTGAGATCAGAGATTTTTAGTCTCATAAGTTTCTCCTCTTGTCTGTTTGCGCTTTTTGCTGCATGTTTAAAAATAATTTAAGACCAAAAAATCCTGGAGTGTGTATCGGCCTTAAAGGTGCGTTCAGACTGGAAACTCAAAAATCGCCCCGGACGCCTCGAGTGGGACGCCTTTACTTTTGAGTTCAGACGCCCGGACAAGTGTCTTTGACGACCAACGGAGAAAAGTAAAGACTTGAGGCGTGTCCAGGAAGTCCACTGAGGTCACAGAATGCCATGTTTTCCCGGTTGAGAGCGTGACTTTAGTGTTTTTATGACAGAAAACCACATCAGCGAAGGCAATTTGCTCAGCTGCTGCGGCGTGTATATATATTTATACTCCACTAATGATACTGGTCCAGTCCTGGTCCAGTCCTGGTTGAGTCCTGGTTTAGCCCTGGTTTAGTCCTGGTCCAGTCCTAGTTTAGACCTGGTTTAGACCTGGTTTAGACCTGGTTGAGTCCTGGTTTAGCCCTGGTCCAGTCCTGGTTTAGTCCTGGTTTAGACCTGATTAAGTCCTGGTTCAGTCCTGGTCCAGTCTTCGTCTAGCACTGGTTTAGTCTTGGTCCAGTCCTGGTTTGGTCCTGGTTCAGTCCTGGTCCAGTTTTGGTTTAGACCTGGTTTAGTCCTGGTCCAGTCCTGGTTTAGTCCTGGTTTAAACCTGGTTTAGACCTGGTTCAGTCCTGGTTTATACCTGGTTTAGTCCTGGTTTAGTCCTGGTTTAGTCCTGCTCCAGTCCTGATTTAGTCCTGATTTAGATCTGGTTTAGTCCTGGTTTAGTCCTGGTCCAGTCCTGGTTTAGTCCTGATTTAGATCTGCTTTAGACCTGGTTTAGACCTGGTTTAGTCCTGGTTTAGTCTTGGTCCAGTCCTGGTTTAGTCCTGATTTAGATCTGCTTTAGACCTGGTTTAGACCTGGTTTAGTCCTGGTTTAGTCCTGGTTTAGTCCTGGTCCAGTCCTGGTTTAGTCCTGATTTAGATCTGGTTTAGTCCTGGTTTAGTCCTGGTCCAGTCCTGGTTTAGTCCTGATTTAGACCTGGTTTAGACCTGGTTTAGACCTGGTTTAGACCTGGTTTAGTGCTGGTTTACTCCTGGTTTAGTCCTGGTTTAGACTTGATGTAGTCCTAGTTTAGTCTTAGTTTAGATCAAATTGGTCCAAAACAGACACACTGGGACATTTCTTGTATAAAACTGGGATAAATCAGTGTTTTTGTATAAATCTTTGGGACGGGGGACACGGGGCTCAGGACTGAGACTGTCCTGGGGAAACAGGGACGTCTGGACTCTTTAGACTAAACTTCTTCAGTAGAATCTGGTCTCTGTGGACCCGGAGACTCTGATGTGAGGATCTGAACAGCGAATCGGAAGAGCATCATATGGAACAGCTGTGTCCTCATCCCGCTCATAATTAATTTCAGATTCTTGGATTCAGATTTAAGGAAACGGTTTCTGAAGTCGTGGCAAAACTTAATTAAAAGCGTGTCCTTCTGTGTGACTGCGGTCGAGCGGTTCGCCTGTCTCTGGGAGGTTGTGGGTTCGATTTCTGCACAGGTAAAAGGAGGTGGATTCACTCTCTGACCTGCCCCCATCAAACTCAAACCTGCTCAAAAACTATGTCAATCGTTTGTGCTGCAAAAAGTTTCGTTTGTGCTGCTTTAGTTTTTGAGAAACTAACGATTCTTCTACAGGTCAAATTGGGGTCAGCGAAACTCCCAGGAAGCTTAAAAATGCACTTAAACATCCAAAATTGAGTCAATCATTTGTGCTGTTTTGTGCTGCAAAAAGTTTCGTTTGTGTGATTCTGGTTCTTCAGATATTTGCATATATTTGTTTTATTTTCGGCCGGTGAGGTCGTCCAGCCCCTCAAAATGTGAAACAGCCTCAAAACAGGCAGAAAATTATAGAAAACGTTTGTATTTTGTTTGTGCTGTGACAATTTTCATTTGTGCGAGTTTATTTCTAAAATTATTCATTATTACTTCTGCGGTAATTATAGGACGTCATTTCAGCTCAGTTGACGGCGGCGACTTTAGCAAAACTCCACAAAACTAGTGAAGAGAAACGATCTGAGGCTGTGGAAAAATCTGTTATTATATAAAATATGAATCAAAAGCAAATGACTAAAGACGGTTACAATCCCCTTCCTGCGCCTGATAAAAGTCCTTCCCAGCAGCAGCTCCTCTGGGCATTGCCAGTATCAGCCACACTCTGCTTTGGACATGTCTCTCACTCCGGTTTGGTATTTCGCACTCGCTGTTTTCAGGTCGTCCAGAACGGTGCTGGTGCTGGTTCCTGCACCAGTCACACAGGGAACCAAAGTTCTCACCGGTGAACGCTCCGTGTTCAAACCCTTTAAGTGAACTCACCGAATAAAAACAAGGCCATAGAAATACCACTCATGGACCACATCATCGACACAGTGAGTGTTTGTACTCAGGCAAATCATTATTTATGTGCACTGAGCTTTGCTACAACATCTGCGGCAGCGACGCTGAATCCAAACATGGAAACTTACCAAGCAAACACGGATATTTGCAAGATGAACGGTACATAATAACTTGTAGACTTAATATTTTCTTGTCATACGTGCATGTCATTGTGCTGGAGACACATTAAACGGCAGGTGCGGATGTGCCGTCCACGTGCTGTTTATTTATTTTACCGCGTGTGACCCAGATGAACCTGCTCACGTCGTCTGTGACGTCACGGTTCGCGCAGAAAAAGTTTTACTTGGTTCCCATCAGGAACCAAGTTTTCAGTTCCCAAATGCTCTGATTTTCGGCGTGAACACGTCAGTCGGTTCGAGATTAGGTGCAGGAACCGGAACCAGCACAGTTCTGTCAGCCTGAAAGTGCCTATGGAGGAACATCGTGATCTCCAAGGAGCCGAGACGTGGAACTGTGAGGCTCCAGAGTTTGTGCTCAGACGCAGCCTCGACTCCTACAGTTTGTCGATTAAAAATGAACGTGATTGGAACTTCTTAACCATCAATTATCAATTAGTCAACAGCTTTACTGCTTTAAGTACAGAGTTTAACAGTTGTATGGAGGAGTTTTTGGTTTCAAGTTGTCATCACAAAGCAGAAGCCTGATTATCGCAGTAGCATCATTAGCACAGTAACAGCAATAGAGTCAAATTACTGCGATTCCTCCTCGACGCTGATGAGGGAAATCTGCTCCACCCCCACCCCCCTGCCCCCCTGCCTCTCTGCCCCTTTACCCCCCTGCCCCTCTTCCTCTCGGGCACTCGTGACAGCCCCGGCCCTCATTACGACCCCGTGGTTGGTGCGGTGTTTTGGGCGTGGGGGTCAGGAGCCAGTGGATGGTCCCGGCCTCCTTCACTCTGAGCACGGCTGATCTGATGTGACCTAAATACGGCCTCGTGATGGTTCTGGACAGCAGAAGACGGCGGATTCACGCTCTGACCTGAGGGACCAGAGTGACCAGTGTCCAGGCTCAGACTCCACAGTTAAAGGTCCTGGATTACACAAAACGGACTCTTCTCGCCTTGGACCACAGCGTGCAGCTTTCATACGATATTAAAACTGCCGTAAATGGAACTAAACCAGGGTGATTTTCAGACTGGGACACGCCCGGGTTGGGATGTTTGGTGTAAATGAAATAGTGAAAGAACGAGTAAGATTGTGTATTCTCGTGTCAGTCATGATCTAAGGAGCTTCTGTTACTGTGTTTTTTTGCTTTATGCTCATTCGCAAACACGGATTTCTGTATTTTGGCAAAACAAATGATGATTTATGCTCCTCTTTACTGTGAGTGAGGATCAGATTAGTCAAAAACTGTGAAAGTCCAGTTTTAGTCCTGGTTTAGACCTGATGTAGTCTAGGTTTAGTATTAGTTTAGTCCTGGTTTAGACCTGATGTAGTCCTGGTTTAGACCCAATGTAGTCCTGGTTTAGACCTGATGTAGTCCTGGTTTAGTCCTGGTTTAGACCTGATGTAGTCCTGGTTTAGACCTGATGTAGTCCTGGTTTAGACCTGATGTAGTCCTGGTTTAGTCCTGGTTTAGACCTGATGTAGTCCTGGTTTAGTCCTGGTTTAGACCTGATGTAGTCCTGGTTTAGTCCTGGTTTAGACCTGATGTAGTCCTGGTTTAGACCTGATGTAGTCCTGGTTTAGACCTGATGTAGTCCTGGTTTAGTCCTGGTTTAGACCTGATGTAGTCCTGGTTTAGACCTGATGTAGTCCTGGTTTAGTCCTGGTTTAGACCTGATGTAGTCCTGGTTTAGTCCTGGTTTAGACCTGATGTAGTCCTGGTTTAGACCTGATGTAGTCCTGGTTTAGTCCTGGTTTAGACCTGATGTAGTCCTGGTTTAGACCTGATGTAGTCCTGGTTTAGACCTGATGTAGTCCTCGTTTAGTATTAGTTTAGTCCTGGTTTAGACCTGATGTAGTCCTGGTTTAGACCTGATGTAGTCCTGGTTTAGACCTGATGTAGTCCTCGTTTAGTATTAGTTTAGTCCTGGTTTAGACCTGATGTAGTCCTGGTTTAGACCTGATGTAGTCCTGGTTTAGACCTGAGGTAGTCCTGGTTTAGGCCTATACCTGGGGTAGTCCTGATTTAGACCTGAGGTAGTCCTGGTTTAGACCTGATGTAGTCCTGGTTTAGACCTGATGTAGTCCTCGTTTAGTATTAGTTTAGTCCTGGTTTAGACCTGATGTAGTCCTGGTTTAGACCTGATGTAGTCCTGGTTTAGACCTGATGTAGTCCTGGTTTAGTCCTGGTTTAGACCTGATGTAGTCCTGGTTTAGACCTGATGTAGTCCTGGTTTAGACCTGATGTAGTCCTCGTTTAGTCCTGGTTTAGACCTGATGTAGTCCTGGTTTAGACCTGATGTAGTCCTCGTTTAGACCTGATGTAGTCCTGGTTTAGACCTGATGTAGTCCTCGTTTAGTCTTAGTTTAGTCCTGGTTTAGATCAAATTGGTCCAAAATAGGGACTCTGGGACATTTCCTTTTTTCACTTCAGGTTTACACTGTGCGATTTTTGACGTTTTTGAGACGATTTTTCACTCGTGCAACTGTTTTTGGGATGGAGTTTTGGCTTCATCGTGTGTCGTGCTTCGTTTCGTAAACATGGAGTAACGAGAACCGATGAAAACCTCAGGACCGGCGACTTTTAAACCCTGAGATTCGGTCGTACAGTTTGAGCTGGAGCCGAGTGAAACCGCTGAAAATATCTCACAGTGTACGCCCGGTTTTCCCTTTAGTTCAGCAGAGATCGGCAATTCCAGACCTGAAATGAGCCAAATGATTCTAGTGAAGGTGTGTGGAGTGTTTTCGAGAGAAGGACTCAGCCTGAATGTGCAGGTTTGTGCGTTAAACACGTGTGAATGAAACAAAAAACACAACTCCAGGTCTGTTTGTGATGAAGAAAGTTCAACACTACACAGAAAATAGTGTCGTACGGGCCCCTGGCGAAACACAAATAACTCTTCCCAATGACAAACGAGCGACGAACCTCGTGTTTTTCATAATTAAAAAGGACGTGTTTGACTTCTGCGGGGTGTTAACTGTCACACATCGCAGATTTAGATCACCACGTTTCCTTTTTATTGTTTTGAAACGGCCGTATTCGCCCAAAACAACATATTAACGTGTTTAATTAGTTTCACTTTCGTCACTCCCCCTTCAGAGCACGACCACAATAATCGGCGTACGTCCCGATAACGAAAGTCCTGCACATGGGCTTGGGCGGTAATACGGTAAAACGATATCCAGCGGTATCAGTTTCATCACCGTCATTAAAAAAATCTGCATCAGGAGCTAAAACCACAGCAGGACTTTCTCCCCTTCGCTCTCTCTCCTCTTCAAACATCGTTCCGCTCGGAGATTTCCCTCCACAGGAAGAAGAAAAAAACCCGACTGACGCTTCGTGTGTGATGCTGAGACCTGCGTGAAGTCGGCCCGTCAAACGCAAATCTACACAAAAACTATGTAAATCGTTTGTGCTGCAAAAAGTTTTGTTTGCGTGATTCTGGTTCTTAAGACATTAGGAGTTTTATTTTGGGCCGATGACGTCGTCCAGAACCTCAGAATGTGAAACAGCCTCAAAACAGGCAGAAAATTATAGAAAACGCTTGTATTTTGTTTGTGCTTTTTAAATTTGTGCGAGTTTATTTCTAAAATTCATTATTATTTCTGCGGTAATCATAGGACGTCATTTCCGCTCAGCTGACGGCGACAAACTCCACAAAACTAGTGAAGAGAAACGATCTGAGGCTGTGGAAAAGTCTGTGTTATTCTATAAAATATGAATCAAAAGCAAATTACTAAAGACTGAAACAGACTTTTCCACAGCCTCAGATCATTTATCTTCACTAGTTTTAGTCCTGTTATAGACCTGGTTTAGTCCTGGTTTAAAAGTAGGTCGACACCAGGACTAAAACCAGGTCTATACCAAGTCTAAACCAGTTCTTAACCAGGTCTAAACAAGGACTAAACCAGATCTATACCAGGACTAAATCCAAGTCTATATCAGGATTAAAAGCAGGTCTAAAGTAGAACTAAATCAGGACTAAATTGGGACTAAAACCAGGTCTAGAGCAGAACTAAACAAGGTCTAAACAAGGTCTAAATCAGAACTAAAACCAGGTCTAAATCAGGACTAAAACGCACCTCCTCTCGCCACGCTCAGTGCGCCGCGACCTCATGAGTAAATTGTCGGAATGACGGTATCAAAAAGTGTCGGAGTGGAGGGTTGTCGGAATGACGGGATGTCGGAATAGGGTGAACCCCAGGGGACACAGGGCTCAAAGCTGGAACTGTCCCGGGTAAATAGGGACGTCTAAACACCCGAGTCACAGTAACACCTTATACCCTGGTGAAATGTTGAGAAGGTTTAACAGTATCAACATTTAGATCCCGCCCAACCCGACCTGCACACATTTTGTATCATGTTTTTGTATATTTATGGAGAATTGTCATGTGGGAGCACAGAATCTTACTGCTAACCGTGAGGAAGGTTTGAATAGAGCCTGGGAGAGATCGCTAGATGATTCAAACACGCATGGATGACTCTAAAACCTTTTCAGACACGTTTATGACGAAGGAACAACGTTATAACGCGGTAAAAAGCTCAAATAAGTCCATTTTTTACAGAATTTCCTTACATTTTTACCACAAAACACACATTATAACGCACGTTTCAGGCATCCAAACAGACCTCCCACTCCCCAGACGCCTCCTCCTGCTCCTCGGCGCAGCATCTGTACAGTGAGTCTGGTCGGAGGTTGCGGGTTAGACTCCTGATCCGTGGAGCCGGAGCGCGCCTGCCCCTCCGCTCATTGTCATTCCGGCGCAGCCACGTTCCTGTCAGTGTTTCCGGTGGTTCTTTGATGCGCTCTGCTCCGGTCCCTGCGCTGGGATTTTGACCACACATTTTCACTTTTATAAAAGGTAAAAAACTCCGGCTAACTCGTCTGCCCTGCCCGCGCCAGCTGTACCCACCTCCTCGGCGCCCGTCGGGAGCGGGCGCTGCCTTTGAACGCCTGTTTTGAATGCGTGAGTTCCCCGGTCCGCAGGGCAACAGGAGTGACAGTTATGCCGGATGGATTTCAAATATTTCAGAGGGTTTTTTGGGGGTTTTTTTGTCGATGCTGTTTGTTGTTCCATCAAACGAGTCGAAATCGCAGAAATATTTGAAATGTTGGTGGCGTTTTTCACTCCGGATGATGAGGTCTGATTGTACTTTACTTTTATTTGGTTTGTTTAGTCGTGGAAGGAGTAGTAAAAAAAGTAAAAATAGTAATGCACTGTACAGATTGTATAGAGGATTTTCCAAGGAAACAGAAACGCAGCGGCTGTTTGTCCTTTTTCAAATGTTCCTCCTCCACAGCTTCAGTAGAAGAAGTAGAAACACCTCCTCCCGCCTCCTCTTTACTCTAGAAACCATCGTTTACAGCCGGTCAGAGTCGAGTCTGTCTCACATGTTCAGACTCTTCCAGGTTTTAGCTGCATGAATCTGAAACTGACTCCCCGAGTTTAGTCCTGACTCTGGGACCAGCAGGAGGCCGGGACTAAACCAGGACTAAACCAGGACTAAACCAGGACTAAACCAGGACTAAACCAGGACTAAACCAGGACTAAACCAGGACTAACTAGGACAACATCAGGACCACAGCAGGAGGCCGGTCCCTGAGCTCCTCACAGTGCAGATGGTTCATGTGGCACTAACACACTGCAAAAAAGGCCTATCAAAAAATAAGAAAAAAATACAAATTTTGGGGTAAAAATTTCCTATTTTAAGTGACATTTTCTGCCAGTGCAGTAAGAAATTTTCACTTACCAAGTTTTCTTAAAACAACAAAATACGAATCTTGTTCTAAGCAGAAAACACGAGTTTCAAGTATTTATGGCAAGATTTTTCACCTTATTGGTTTGAGAAGGAAGTTAAAGAGGCTTAACCTGGACTGAGTTAATATAAAAAGTGCTTAGAATAAGTTGTGATATGTAGATAAGATAAATCAAGATGGAATATCTTGAAACAAGTAAAAAAAATCTTAAAATTGGTCTTTTAAGATGAATCTACTTAATTCAAGTTAGTTTAACTATGCTAGAAAATCCTTTTTTGTAGTGCATGTCACAGATGGACTTTGGAGAGACTTGTGCACGAGCAGAGACACTTTAACGTCCCTGAGCCACAGGGGGCAGTGCAGAGACCTGAGACCAGGACTTATGTGCTTGGACTTCCTGTTAGAGTCAGGACCCGAGCTGCAGCGTTCTGGATGTTCTGGATGTTCTGGATGTTCTGGATGTTCTGGATGTTCTGGATGTTCTGCACCTCTGGCAGCTCGTTTGGAGAGTCCAGTGTGAGGCCGTTACAGGATCTAACCTACTGTAGACAAGCGCATGGAGAAGTCTCTCCAGGTCTGATTTAGACTTTGATTTCTGCTGTTTCTTAGATGGTAAAAGGTGCAGACATTATTGATCTGATGTGACTGTTAAAGTTCAAGTCTGAGTCCATTATTACCCTGAGATTTGCAGGTTTTAGAGAGAGAGGCTGGAGGAGGCACTACCACCGTGTGATGTCGTGAAGTGGTAGTTTTCAACAACTCCTTTTCCCTTTAGTTCAGTAGAGATCGGAAATTCCAGTATTCCAGGTATTTTCAGTTTGAGGCCAGAACTCTGCTTAGATCTGCAGATTTGTGTGTTAAACATGAGGGAATGAAGCAAAACACAACTCCAGGTCTGTTTGTGACGAGGAAACTCCATTATCTGAAAATCCGTGCGCTTTAATAAGAAAGTCGGAGTGTTTAGAGCCAGAGTCGGATCTTCTCCCGGCGTCAGAAACTCCTGGATCAGACGCTCATGTTCACACAGGAGCTCAGAGATGAATCCGCTGAGGCTCCATGGGCCCCAGGAAAGTGCCGTCTCTCTGGGCTGTGGCTCCGGCCCCTGGATCCCAAACAAAGCCCCGGCGAAGCACCTGTTTGTGCAGGACGCTCTGATCAAACCGTCTGATCGCCGCGGCAACAGCCAATGCCCCAGAGGCCGGCATTGTTTCATTCTCTTCCAAACTCTCCAGAAGACGAAGGCAGCGGCTCCGGAGAGCGACTTTAGCTATTTTCAATCCAGAGACGACTGAGGAAATGTAGAAAACAAGAACATTTAAGAACATGAAACCCACACTTTTCCTCTCTGGTTTTTAATACCGCAAGAGTCGTGTAGTTCTCTGTAGCTTTAATTTAATTTAATTAATTAATACATTTTTTATTCATCTTGTTTAGCTTCATGCATTTAACACTTATATATATATATATATATATATATATATATATATATATATATAAATTCTTTTTAAAATAATCTTTAGCTTTATCCATTTTAACACTTTTTATTCATTGTTTATACATTTTTATTTAAATTTAATTCATGTTTAATTATTTTTAGCTTTATCTATTTTAGCACTTATTTATTTGTATATTTTTTAAATTCATTTTTAATTATTTTTAGCTTTATGCATTTTAATATTTTTTATTTTTTTACTTTTAATTATTTTAAATCATTTTAGCTTTATGCATTTTAACACTATTTTTGTGTGTTTTTTAATTTATTTATTTTTAAATAACTTAAATAATTTTTAGCTTTATGCAGTTTAACACTTTTTATTTATTGTTTTAATATTTTTATTTTTTATTAATTTTGAAATAATTTGTAGCTTTATGCATTTTAACACTGTTTATTTATTGTTTTATTTATGATTTTCTGTCTTTTATTGTATTAATTTGTCTGTGCAGCACTTTGGAAACTGTCGTGTTTAACAATATAATTATTTTATATATATATATATATAACAAAATCTGAGGTTATTTCCACACGTAAAACCATTTGGGAACTTTCATGTCTCTGCTGATGTCCAGGAAGTGCACGGTTAGCATGCTAGTAGCTCAGGTCTGGTATGTTGTTAAAAAAAGTGCTGATATAATCTTTGGCTTTAGGCTTTGGACGGCTGCAAAAATTCAGATACGGCGTCGTTAATTGGACAATCTGATCTTCTCTTCCTCTTGGCTGTTCCCTCCATCTCCCCTCTCTTCTCTCCCCTCTGTTCTTCTTTCTTTTTGGCTGTTCCAACATCTCCCTCCTCTCTTTTCCCCTCTTCTCTCCTCTCTCCTCTTCACTCTTTTTGTGTTTTTGGCTGTTCCCCCTTCTCTCTCCTCTCTTCCTCTCCTTTCCTTTCCTCTTTTTGTGTTTTTTGGCAGTTTCTCCTCTTTTTTCTTTCTCTCTCTCATCTCATCTCTTTCTCACTCCTTTTTTCCCTCTTTTTGGCATTTCCTTGTTCCAGCCTTTTTCTCTCTTCTTTTCTGGCGGCTCTTCAATCCCTCTCTCTCCCCCTCCACTCTTTCTGGCTGTTCCTTTTCCCCTTTTCTCTCTCTTTTTCTAGCTCTCTCTCTCTCTGTCTGTCTTTGTCCACTTTTTCTGCCTCCACCTTTCTTCTCGGCTGTTCCTACCTCCCCCCTCCACTCTCTCTCCTTTCTTTTTGCCTCCTCCCCTCTCTTTCTGGCTGTTCCATGGGCAGAAAGAGGGAAAGAGTGACCCCCTCTTGTCCCCTCTTTCTGCCCCTCCATCTCTCTCTTCTCCCCCTCGCTCCTGATGTCCCTCCTCTTTCTCTCTTCCCTCCTCTTTCTCTCTTTTTCCCCCTCTCCTCCCCCTGTCGTCGGTGTGTCGGGCGTTGCCAGTTGGGCGGGTTCGGGCGCATATGGCAGCGGGAAGAGGCCATATGTCCGACACAATCTTTTTTGGCGGAGCCCCCGATTTAGAGAGAGAGAGAGAGAGAGAAAGAGAGAGGGAGGGAAAGAGAGAGAAAGCGGGAGGAGGAGAGAAAGGGGGAGAGGGAGGGAGAAAGAGGGAGGGACGGTGACTCAGAGCCTCAGTATGTGCTCCTCTCTTCCCTCCGTCTTCTTCTTCCTCCCCTCCGTCTCCTCTTCTTCTTACTTCCTCCTCTTCTCCTCCCTCCATCCATCTTCTCCTCCCTCCATCCATCTTCTCCTGCCTCCTCACACTGCAAAAAATGACTTTCTAGAATAGTTAAACTCACTTGAATTAAGCAGATTCATCTCAAAAGACCAATGATAAGAGGAACAGCAGATAAGAGTGAGGAACAGCAGCGACGCACAACTTTACTCACACAAATCGAGCTGTTGTAGCTAAGACTTTACTTACGCTCCTAATCTTTAACTTGGATTCCCCTCGGATTTTGCACCCCTAATGCCAAGCGTGAAAACCTTCTTTCCGTGGGCCGTCGCTGTTTCCCGTTTGCCTCGGGTTTGTTTAAACTTTTCCGCAATAGCGTCGCATTCCCGATGTCACGAACCGGCGGCTCGGGAAGGCGCAAGTCACAGTGACGCGGTCCAAAAAAGGACGACGAACCTACGTCAGCTCCTACGTCAGCTCCTACGTCAGAGGAACATGTTATCTTTTCATCTTTGTCTCATACTTCAGAAATATAATATTTTAAGTTTTGAAAATTTTAGAAAATTTAAACTTGCCTGCTCGGTATATAAGGTCTTAAACGGATTTGCCCCACCACCTTTGGGTGAATTCATTATGCCCAAATCCAGAACCAGTGGGAGGGATACAAGAGCCTTTACTAGAGGCGACTGTGTGAAACCTTATGGACGCACAACATTCAGTCAGCAGGTGTTATCAGCTAAGGGAACAGAAATCTGGAACAACATCCCAGCTGCAATAAGAGACTCGACCACTTTCAGTGCTTTTAAATCCAATCTGAAACGATGGCTTAAGAGAAATCAGATCTGTGATCACTGATGTTATGCTTCTATGTCAGTGTCAGTTTGTATATTATTATTGTGTCTTATTGTGCTGTTTTTACCATGTTTGTCTATAGTGCGAAGTTGTTTTATGTTTGTATGTCTCTATCTCTCTGACCTGCCAGGGACTACAGATGTAAAGTAGCCTTTGGGCTAATTCTGGCGTATTTACATATTTACGTTTAAGTATATGTTCATGAATATGCATTGTCCCTTTTAAATAAATAAATAAATAAATAAATAAAGAGCATCAGCGTTTTCACTCGTCCACACGGTGCCGTATCAGATTCGTATCCAGGTGAATATGTTGGAGCTTGTGGCACCAGAACGTTCCATCTCTGGAGTCGTTTTCCATCAGATTATTCTGGACGAACACTGCATCCACAACGAAAATGGCTCAAATATGTCCGAGTGTGGACGGGGCTTTAGTCCTGGTGAGGACCTGAGCTGGAGGATTTGGCCTGTGCTGCAGGTACTGGGCCGATGGAGGAAACCAGACACAGGGAGAACGTGCAAACTCCACACAGGCTCTAGGATCTAACCCAATGCGACATGTTTTATTTTGAGCTTTACACCGTGTTATAACGTTGTTCCCTCATCAAAAAACATGTCTGAAGAGGTTTTAGAGTCGTTCGTGCATGTTTGAGCACTTTATCCGTTTCTCCTGGGCCCTGTTCAGACCCTCTTTACTCCACTGTGCAAAGAACCACTGAAACGACGTCTTTTTGGGGTCATTCTTGGACGTCCAGTCTCGGTCCACTGAAGGTGCAGAGTGTTGACGCCAGATGACGTCTTTTTTCCAACGTTTTCCGGACGTCCGCACTGCCAAAAAAACAAAATCTAGTCAAGCTAAGATTTAGATTAAGAAAGTTTAACCGTGATTTGAGTAAATTTCACTTGACAAGTAAAATGATCTGACTTTTTGTACTTAAAATATGAACAGGGACTACGGCAACTTCAGACACCTCCTTGTTTTGGTCTGGACGCGAAAATCGTTTCCAATACAGTGATTTGTTTGAGTGTAAACGTCACCTAGAAGAAAAACTGGAGATGTTCCCCCGGGTGTGCATGGGTCAAACGCAAAGGACACGTTTCTCCACAGGGACAATGGACTTTTCTGTCTTTCTTCCTAAACGTACCTGAGTCCACCTCACCCGTCCTCACCATCTGATTCACTAAACCCTCATGAAGACATCAGGACAGTAAACAATTAGCAAACGAGCAATAATTAATGAGTCTGGACGTGGACGTTATGAGAAATGAAATTGTTCAAAAGCCTCTGGGAGTCCACACGCCGCAGACAAAAGACTAAAAGAGAATAAAAGAGAATAAAAGAGCGCGCGGAGCTAAAGAGGACCCGCGTCCCGGTGAATCGAGGCATTAAAAAATCATCTGCACCTGTCGGAAAATACACACCTCTGTTTGTGATTTCAGACGCCAAATCTCCGACCGCCGCGGCTGCGTTTCGGACGACGGCCAAAACACGGCTAATATTTGATAAGAATTGTCTGGATTCATTACCGAGGGGACGGAAATAGGATTCGCAGCTCACGAAATATTAAAAAAAGTGAAGACGGGACTGTTATCCTGTCAGAAAATGGTGAATAATGGATTTGAACTGTTCCTCCTCTGCACCACATCTTCACCGTTCATACTCTGCACCATGGAGCGGTTTAATATTATCCTGGAGCGATGTTTAAGGTGCAGCGGATAAATACGACGAAATAAAATGATACGACCAACACGAAAACTGTGGTATTTTGTACTTAGAATAAGAAACGATTCCAAAGATCTCTGCTTTTTGGTCTTTACGCAGCTTGTGGGTTTTATATTTGCGTTAATATTTCACGTGACTGAGACAAACATCTGGACCTGAGTCAAGACTGAGTCACAGATGGACAGAAAGGAGAGAATTCATTTTTCAAAATAAAATGTTCAGACTCGGATAATAAATAAAACGGAAATAACGGCCCGGGGGTTTGGGGACCTTATATTTACTTGAGGCAAAAATACTGAAATATCCATCCATCCATCCATCTTCTTCTGCTTAATCCGGCTGGGTCGCGGGGGCATTTTACTGCCCAATACTCATAGCACCTGACCCCCCCATGAACCCCTCTGCAGGTGGTGAGCCCACAGGAGGGTGGACAACATGGTCCTTGATGTTAGTTCATAGGGGTGTGGGCATGTTTTGGGTTGATGGGGGAAACCGGAGCACCCAGAGGAAACCCATCCAGACACAGGGAGGAACATGCAAACTCCACACAGAAAGGCCCGGGCGACCCGGGGATCGAACCCGCAACCTTCTTGCTGTGAGGCCTGAGTGTTGCCACTCAGCCACCGTGCCGCTACTGAAATATCGATATATCGTATTGTTTAATGTGACGATACAGTAACGATTTAAAAAAAAAAAAGAAAAAAAAGAAAAAGTTTTCAACCAAAAATGTAAGGTAAAGGTAAAACAATTGGGGTAGGACACAATATGTTTTTTTGTTTTTTTTAAACTGGCCTATGTATTGTATCATGGCCTATGTATTGTATCGTGGCCTATGTATTGTATCATGGCCTATGTATTGTATTCTGGTCTATGTATTGTATCGTGGCAGATGCATCGCCTTTGTATTGTATCGTGGCCTATGTATCTTATTGTGGCCTATGTATCGAGGTTTGTATCATATCATGGCCTATGTATCATATCGTGGCCTATGTATCATATCGTGGCCTATGTATCGTATCATGGCCTATGTATCATATCGTGGCCTATGTATCATGGCCTATGTATCGTATCATGGCCTATGTATCATATCGTGGCCTATGTATCATGGCCTATGTATCGTATCATGGCCTATGTATCATATCGTGGCCTATGTATCATGGCCTATGTATCGTATCATGGCCTATATATCGTATCATGGCCTATGTATCGTATCATGGCCTATGCATCGTATCATGGCCTATGTATTATATCATGGCCTATGTATCATATTCTGGCCTATGTATTGTATCGTGGCAGATGCATCGTATTATTCCCTATATATCGTATCGTGGCCTATGTATTGTATCATTGCCTATGCATCGTATCACTCCCTATATATCGTATCGTGGCCTATGTATTGTATCATTGCCTATGCATCGTATCACTCCCTATATATCATATCATGGCCTATGTATCGTATCATGGCCTATGTATCATATCGTGGCCTATGTATCATGGCCTATGTATCGTATCATGGCCTATATATCGTATCATGGCCTATGTATCGTATCATGGCCTATGCATCGTATCATGGCCTATGTATCATATCATGGCCTATGTATCGTATCATGGCCTATGCATCGTATCATGGCCCATATATCGTATCATGGCCTATATATCCTATCATGGCCTATGTATCATATCATGGCCTATATATCCTATCATGGCCTATGTATCATATCATGGCCTATGTATCGTATCATGGCCTATGTATCGTATCATGGCCTATGCATCGTATCATGGCCTATGCATCATATCATGGCCTATGTATCGTATCATGGCCTATGTATCGTATCATGGCCTATGTATCGTATCATGGCCTATGCATCGTATCATGGCCTATGTATCGTATCATGGCCTATGCATCGTATCATGGCCTATGTATCGTATCATGGCCTATGCATTGTATCATGGCCTATGTATCGTATCATGGCCTATGTATCATATCATGGCCTATGTATCGTATCATGGCCTATGTATCGTATCATGGCCCATATATCGTATCGTGGCCTATGTATCGTATCATGGCCTACATATCGTATCATGGCCTGTGTATCGTATCATGCCTATGTATCGTATCATGGCCTATGCATCGTATCATGGTCTATGTATCGTATCATGGCCTATGCATCGTATCATGGCCTATGTATCGTATCATGGCCTATGCATTGTATCATGGCCTATGTATCGTATCATGGCCTATGTATCGTATCATGGCCCATATATCGTATCGTGGCCTATGTATCGTATCATGGCCTACATATCGTATCATGGCCTATGTATCATATCATGGCCTACATATCGTATCATGGCCTATGTATCGTATCATAGCCTATGTATCGTATCATGGAATATGTATCGTATCATGGCCTATGTATCGTATCATGGCCTACATATCGTATCATGGCCTGTGTATCGTATCATGCCTATGTATCGTGTCATGGCCTATGCATCGTATCATGGCCTATGTATCGTATCATGGCCTATGCATCGTATCATGGCCTATGTATCGTATCATGGCCTATGTATCGTATCATGGCCTATGTATTGTATCATGGCCTATGTATCGTATCATGGCCTATGTATCGTATCATGGCCCATATATCGTATCGTGGCCTATGTATCGTATCATGGCCTACATATCGTATCATGGAATATGTATCGTATCATGGCCTATGTATCGTATCATGGCCTATGTATCGTATCATGGCCCATATATCGTATCATGGCTTATGTATCGAGGTCTGTATCGTATTGGCATCTTCTTAATGACACCAGCCCTCGTTTTCACTCTTCTTCCTCTGGACTTTATCGCTTTAGATTTTAAGTCCCAAACTCTTTTTTATCCACATAACTTTCCCTCCTGAATCCCGCTCTTTTCCCAGGGGTTCCGGGTGTTCCGGGTGTTCCTGGTGTTCCGGGTGTTCCGGATGTTCCTGGTGTTCCAGGTGTTCCTGGTGTTCCTGGTGTTCCTGGTGTTCCTGGTGTTCCGGGTGTTCCGGGTGTTCCGGGTGTTCCTGGTGTTCCGGGTGTTCCTGGTGTTCCGGGTGTTCCTGGTGTTCCTGGTGTTCCGGGTGTTCCTGGTGTTCCGGGTGTTCCTGGTGTTCCGGGTGTTCCGGGTGTTCCTGGTGTTCCGGGTGTTCCTGGTGTTCCGGGTGTTCCGGGTGTTCCGGGTGTTGCGGGTGTTCCTGGTGTTCCGGGTGTTGCGGGTGTTCCTGGTGTTCCTGGTGTTCCAGGTGTTGCGGGTGTTCCTGGTGTTCCTGGTGTTCCGGGTGTTGCGGGTGTTCCTGGTGTTCCGGGTGTTCCGGGTGTTCCGGGTGTTCCGGTGGGACATGTGCTGAGCCGGACACCGAGCGCTTGTAAATAATAAAGTTGTGGATTTTGGATGTGGGAGCAGACTGACCAGAGCCGCTCCGATCTGTTTCGCACTCTCCCCAAAGCGAGCGCGAGGCGCCGACGACGCCCGAGCCCAGAGCCAAGACCGTACGAGGCATTTGGTCCCATCGTACGTGTTAAAGCACTGACGCCGTTTTATTTATACACGGGAAAAGTTACCGAAATCAGTGGGTTTTAGCTGTTTTTTTGTTATTTTTGTTTTATTTTAAAGCTCCTGTATGACGCAAAGTGGATTCTTGTGAGCGTTAAGCCATGTTATAAAGCTACTTCCTCAAAAACAGACCTGGAGTTGCATTTTCCTCCACGTAGTTTGAGTAATCCTTTATTTTTAGCCTGTTTAAATGCGCCGTTCCACCTCGTGATGTCATAAAGTGGTACAGATTTCAATTTAACAGCCACGTTTCGCCTTTGGTTCAGTGGAAATCGGAAAATTCCAGCGCTAAAACGATCCAAAAGATTCTAGTGAAGGCATGCGGAGTTTAAAAACGCAGTGAAGCACTTCCTGTATTGCCACACGATGACATCACGATGTGGAACGGGGTGTTTTCAGTTTGGGAGAAGAGCTAAATGTGCAGGGTTTGTGCGCTGAACGTGTGTGAATGAAACGAAACGCAGCTCTCAAGGTTTGTTTGCGATGAAAAAACAATAAACGTAAATCAGAAAATTGCATAATATAGGGCCTTTAAATATCTCCACGGAGACGGGCGAAGTTACGCGTCAGATCCGTGAAAAGGCGATCCCATTCACGGTAAGAAAGTGCGTTATTCCGGTGCGTTTTTGGGCGGTAATTTAAAGAACGCAAGGAAAATACGTTTAAAGCTCTACTGTGGGACTGTGTGAGAGGCAAAGCGGTAGCGTCGTCATGGAGACAAGCAGGTGTCAGACACTACAGCAGGAAAAGTGCCGTAGTGCGACTTTAGATATGTGTATTTTACATGGTTGTGTTTTAACCGTGACAGAAATGCAACTTGTCTGTCCAAAAATCAATGCACATTTTTGGTGAATTTGTATTTATTTATTTATTTATACATAGATTTTTTTGTTTAATGTATTTATTTTTCTTTTATATTTTATTTATTTTTGAAATTTGTTTTTACATGTATTTACATTTATATTTATTTATTTTTCCTTTATTTCAATTTTATTTGAATGTTTTTTATTTATTTTTTTATTTTTTTTTACATTAATTCATTTACGATTGTTTTTTCATCTAATGGTGTGTTTGGATGTTTTTGCAATTTTTGTTTAAAAATTCACTTATAACATCATTTATTTTACCTTTTTTATTGGTAGAATTTTGAAACGCTAAACGAACCTATAAACTTAAGATTAATGATAAAAATAACACTTTTCTATGATACAGTCAACACAGTGCACTGGAATATGAACATTTGTAACGGCTTTTCCTTTGCCCAATCCATTATTTAATATCTATTAATAATGTAATATTCACATTTTATTATAATTTAACACAACATAATAGATTAAAGAGTGACAAATATAAGAAACGACCATATTTATTGTGTTATTATGGCCTAATTTGCTAATATAACACTGAAAACTATGGTATTTTTTAATCTACAGTGACCAGACGTCCCTTTTTTTGAGCCCTGTCTCCCCTGTCCCAGCAGATTTATCTAAAACTACTCATTTGTCCTGGTTTTATACAAGAAATGTCCCATGTGTCCCTAATTTTGGCCAGTCTGATGTAAACTAAGACTAAACCAGGACTGAACTGAGACTAAACCAGGACTAAAACTGGACGATCACAATTTTTAACTAATCTGATTTTTGCCAGCAGTAAAGAGGAGCATAAATTGTCATTTGTTTTGCCAAAATACAGAAATCCATGTTTGTGAATGAGCATAAAGCAAAGAAATGCAGCGACAGAAGCTCCTGAAATTATGACTGACACGAGAATGCACAATGTTCCACGCTCTTTTCACTATTTTATTTACACCAACCGTCCTAAGCCGGCTGTGTCTCATTTTCAGAGTGTCCAGACGTCCCTTTTTACCAGGGACAGTCTTAGTTTTGAGCCCTGTGTCCCCTGTCCCTGCAGATTTATCAAAAAACGACTCATTTGTCCTAGTTTTATACAAGAAATGTCCCAAGTGTCCCTATTTTTGACCAATCTGATCCCTGCAAACCGTAAAGAGAGCAATAAACTGTATTCTGTTTGGGTAAAATACAGAAAAGCTGCTTAAAAATGACCAAAACACAAAGAAAACGTGACTGTACTGACTCACATTAGGGCCTTAATTACGCACTCGTTTCACAATTTTATTATTACCAACCACCACAAACCGGGGATGTCCCAGTTTTTTATTTCAAAAATCTGGTCACCCTATATTAATCTGCTATTTTATACGATTTACATTGAGAATTCTGTGATCTTATACGTCTTTAAACGGTGAAGTCGATGTTTTTTTTTTGCTTCGTTTCTGCAAAAAGACTGCAGAAAAACGCGCACTGGACGCTGCGCAGTGTCCCCCCGCTAGGAAAACATTACCATATTAGCAAAAAGCACCTTGTGACCTCTTTAAAAGTAGACACTCATCATCGCAGCCTGTAAAAATTACGATCCATCATCCGTCCATCCGCTCTCCAAACGCGTGTGGCCCCGGGAGCGCGGAGCCGGTTATACACGGGCGGCCCCTACGCGCGCACCGGGGAACTGCAGCCTCGAAAACCCGCGGCGACACATCCGAGGAGAGCTCCGGGAGGCAGCAGCGGGGCTCCGAGGTACGCGCGGCCGCTCCTGGTGCAGCTGGAGCCGGATGGGAGGCGAGGGAGGTCCCGGTGCGGCTCCCGGTTCTCTGGAAGACGCGCCAAAATAATGAACGTGTAAACAAAAATAAAAATTAATAAAGGCAAATAAAAATACAGAAATATAAAAATAAAATAAATAAAAATACATATAAAAATAATAAAATAAAAAGTTGTCAGTTTTTATTTTAAATCGTATGCTATATATTCAAAAAACGATCCGGATTACCCATTTTTTTGACTCTTTGGTGCCATTTGACTCCTGCCACTTCTCCAGCATCGAACCAGCAACCCTCTATTATCATTCAAATTGCAATAATAAAGCGTGGAGAGCCCGGGATGGTGGTGGCGGAGGTGGGGCGGGGGGGTCCTTCGTGCCCCATAAACCCGCGCGCAGTGACAGGAGCCCCGGCCAGCGAAGAGTTAACGCGAGGGAGGGGACGCGCACGGACACGCCTCATTGGGCAGATTATTCTCGGCGAAACAAAAAGTGTGTGCGCTCCGGAGGACTGTTGTCATTCAGCGGGAGAGAGTGCGAGGCTCCGTGGCCCCATCTGCGCGTCCCTTTCACGGCGTAGAGCTCTCGACTTGCACCGGGGGGTGGGAATGTACTGACGCCCGGGACCAGCGCTCGCCTTTCACCTTTCACGATTGATTTTGGTGTCGTTCTTGGGAGTTTTTCACGTGTTTTTTCGTATTACTGGATTATTACACGTAAAAAGGTAGGTCGGGACTGGTGATTTGGCTTGGAATTGTGGATTTTTTGGGTATTTTGTTTGTTTTTGTGGACGTGAGAAGCGACAAATGACAAACCCCGGTATTCATCGGGCGGTGATTTAAGGCACTTTTGGAGGGCAGATGGCTCTATAAGGGAACAAGTGCCCCCCTTTCTACCCTCCGCGGTGCCCCTCGCCCCGCGCTCCGCAGCTGGGCTCTGCGCCGACACACGAGCCGCGACGTGGGGACGCGTCCGTGCGCTTCGTGAACCCAGGAACACGCCACGATTCTCGAGTACAAACAAAACCACCGGCCTTTCTGCGCGTCTTTTTGCGATTTTAACCCGTTTATTTATCGCTGGAACGACTCGTGTGTTTGGCAATTGGGCACCGGCCAACGCTGTCATCCTCAGATCAAGAACGACGCTTTGGTTTTTTACGCTTCAGGTTCATTTATTTGCGAATTATTATCGTTAAAATGACAGGACATTTTGGCGTAAATTGCGCGCTGGACATCCTTAATTATTTTGCATATATTCTTGCAAGTTTGGTTGAAAATCGTGACCTAAAACTGACTTCTGATCCATAATAACACGGGATTTCTTATCACGAGTGTATTGTCTGTTTTTGGGGGCAAAATCCAACGTCGTAGTGTTTTAAATTTCACAATTACGACTTTATTTATCGTACGCTGTTGGGCGAGTGTACGTCAGAACAGTTGGCGGTGATTATCCAGCAATTACGCACGACGGAGAGACTTATTTAAATGTCCGAATTGCGTTATCTTTGATTTTGATTGTCTCACTTTAGATTTACAGTTTTTAATTCATTTGCTGCTGTAAATAAATGAATAAAAATAAAAGAGTTCGTGTTTTTTGACGTAAGACAAATCGTTTTAAGTTGACTTTGATTCAGGTTTACGCACAGCTGAAATAGACGCGAATCTGGCACGCGTAATTTAGGTTTTAAATTGATTCATGGAGCTGTGTAATTTATCCTTTAACACCGCCTACGGAGTAAAATGAAGTCGTTTCTTTAGTCGAATTCTCTCCGCGTAAAACGTTTCACATTTCCCGGTGACTGAAGCAACAGCAGCGATGGCGACGCGGTAAAAAGGAACGAAGTCAGATTTTGGGCCCGTTCTTCATGCATCGCAAACCGGGGATCAAACGGGGACTAGACCAGAACCAGGACTAAGGGCACGTTTATTTTGAGCCTAAATTTGGCCCGAGTTAGTCCTGACTTAGACTTGGTTAGGTCCTGTTTTAGTCTTCACATAATCACACCTAAACTGGGGGTAATTCTGAAACTCTAACCTGAACTAGACCAGGACTAAAACCAGGGCTACACCAGTGACTAAACCAGGACTAAAACCCGGACTAACACAGGGACTAAACCAGGACTAAGGGTACGTTTCTTTTGAGTCTAAATTTGGCTCGCTTTAGTCCTGATGTAGACTTGGTTTGGTCCTGTTTTAGTCTTGGTTTATGACGGGTTCACACACTCACATCTAAACTGGGACTAAATCTGAAAGTCTAACCTGAACTAGACCAGAACTAAAACCAGGGCTAAACCAGGGCTAAACCAGGACTAAACCAGGACTAAGGGTACGTCTTTTGAGTCTAAATTTGGCTCGCTTTAGTCCTGATATAGACTTGGTTTGGTCCTGTTTTACTCCTGGTTTATGACGCGTTCAGACTTTACACACTTCTAAATTGGAACTAAATCCTCTATAACCTGAACTAAACCTGGACTAAACCAGGACTGAGGGTACGTTTCTTTTGACCCTAATTTTGGGCCGTGTTAGTCCTGATTTCGACTTGGTTTGGTCCTGTTTTAGTCCTGGTTTATGACTCGTTCACACACACACATCTAAACTGGGACTAAATCCGAAACTCTAACCACGACTAACCCAGGTCTAAACCAGGACTAAACCAAGCCTACATTATTAGGACTTAAATTGGGCTCAACCAGGACCAAGCGAGGACCAGCCTGAACGCACCCTCAGTCCTGACATAGTCCAGGTTTAGTTTTACTGGGTTAAATCCTGGTTTAGTCCAATTTTTTACGCGTCTAAAATAAACCGAAATTTCTTCCCCAGGACAAGAACTAAACCAGGACTAAACAGGGTCTTAAAAACCTCTGTGAAACTGGCCTGCGTGGTCGTGGACTAGATCGAAACCAACAAGTAAATAAATAAACAGCATTAGGACTTCAGCAGGACTAAACGAGGTCTTAACGAGATTTATAATCCGCGGCGCAGCAAAACCTGGTCTAAACTGGATACGGGATTAAACCGGGACTGAACCGGGACTAAACCGGGACTAAACCAGGACTGAACCGGCTTCCAGAGCGCGGAGAGAGGGACAGAGGGAGAGAGGGAGCGGAGGGGGTTTAGAAAAAGACATGATTAAGTGCTCGTGCTGCTTTAATTACAGCGTCACGGGGGGAAAGTGGCGGATTATGCAAATGAGACGACATAAGCACCGGGAACGAGAGCCGTGCGCGGGAACGACACGGACAGGGTTAAACTCGGGACTGAACACTGCGCAGCGGGCAGGTCTGCGGCAAATGCGCAAAAGCAGGCGAAGGACGGAAGCTAAATGAAGCTAAATTTAAAAAAATATATAGATAAAATAACGAAAAATACGAAAAATACGAACGAGGAATGGCGCTGCGTAAAGGGTCAAGTGTGATTTTGTACGCGTAAAAACCTAAATACGAGATGTTTTTATGGGTTCAGTGTTGTTCAGATGGTTGCCCTTTGAACCTAGGGATATATATTTCTTAAACAATGCGTAATAAACTGTTTTAGCTTTATTGTAATTATTTTTATTGTTTAAATTGTGTGGAGAATAATTCATAATTACGCGTGGGTATTCACTGGGTGTCCCAAATAAAAACGCGAACAAAATCACAAAATTTCTGTCAAAAATGGTTCCACGTGGACTGATTTCAAGAACGTAATGAAATCTGATTATTTAGAATTCACGGTGACATTTTTAAATCACGTTTAGGCGGGAATTCTGCGCGTTTTTCCAGCTTCTTTAGACCAAAGTGTGTGTGAGGAGCAGAGGCCCACGGAGCTGTGGAGGAAGTAAGAGTAAAACAGTAAAAGTAAAATAAAACGAAGGAAGGAAAGAATGCAGCAGATATGATAATAAAATAATACATAAATAAGAAATAAATAGGATAAATACTTTTGTTAACCGTGCGCAACAGGAAAAGCGACAGTTCGTGCAGCACTGCGGAAGAAAATAAAAATATACAAAATAAAAATAAAAGTGAATAATAATAATAATAATAATAATAATAATAATAATAATAATAATAATATAACAATAACAATGACAATAATAATAAACATGAATAAATACGTAAATAAATAATTAAATAAAAATAAATAAATCTGCCATTGGAAGTGAACGGCGCGTTACGAGAGCAGAATTAATGAGAGAGAAACTAGGGCCAAAAAAAAGGGGGTAAATCTGGGCCCCAAATGACGCGCGCGGACAGCTGGTTCCCACAATCTGTTCCGGTGAAGATCTATGTCCGGGAGAGCCACGGGACCAGGGCGCGCACCGGCGGAAGGACGCAGGGCACTACAGGCTTTTACGCACAGGTTTTACGCGCGGCGAAACACGTCTTTACGCACAGGATTTGGATGAGGTGTTTAAGATAAGAGAAGTGTTGTCTGTTATTTGTGCCACGTTTGGGGGAGAAGCCAGAGCTGTGGGAAATTCCAGTGTTGCAACATAGAGTACAATATATTCTATACAATAATAAATACACACGCAAATCAAAAATCAATACACTTTTTCGTGTTTTTCTAATTCTGACTTGGTTTGGTGGGATAGTAGTTCAATATTTATGGGTTTACATCAGTTACACGGAAAATAAGTTGCAAACTAAAGAACAAAAACACATAGAGTGACCAGATTTTCATAAAATTGTGAAATGAGCGCGTAATTTTGTTAAAATTGTTCCACACTCGGCTCTAACATGAGTCAGTATAGTCACATTTTCTTTGCGTTTTGGTCGTTTTTAAGCAGCTTTTCTGTATTTTACCAAAGCAAATGACAGTTTATGCCTCTTTTTAGTGTTGGCAGGTGTGAAATTGGTCTGAAATGGGGACACCTGGGACATTTCTTGTATAAAACTGGGACAAATTAGTAGTTTTGGATAAATCTGCTGGGACAGGGGACACAGGGCTCAAATCTGGGACTGTCTGGTCACAGTAAAAATCCAGGAAGTAACGCTGAGTTCTAAAACATAATTCTTTTGGTTCTGTCATCAATAGGGAAAACTCCATCTGAAAAGCAAAGACAATTCACGCACAAGGAACGACTCTTTCTGACAGTTTAAACCTTCATTTAACAAAACAAGGAGTTGTCTTTTATTTCTTTTCATTTGTCGAATCAAAACGACTTTACGTTTTGGCCTTTGTGAATATTATGGTTGTTTGGGAACATAATTTGGTAATTATTTGTCTGCTGCTGCACGTCACACTTGGAAGTAACATTCTACCTTCCAGAATAAAAATATATATAAATAAAACACAATATTTTTTGTAAAATCTTAAGTATAAAAGTAAAATATGATTAAATGAACTCTGTCAGAGTATAATTTGTGAAACGTGTCGTCTAACTTGTCATATGCACTTTAATAAGATGCAATATATGCAACGATGAGCAGGTAGAGTAAAAATATAGAGTTAAAAATGTAGAGTGAAAATATAGAGTGAAGATGTAGAGTTAAAATGTAGAGTTAAAGTGCTTTGTGTTGCATTTTTGTGTGAAAAGCGCTGTAGAAATAACGTTTGATTGATTGATAAAATATAGAGTAAAAATATAAAATGCAGAGTTAAAATGTAAAGTAAAAATATAGAGATAAAAGGCAGAGTTACAACATAGAGTAAAAATACAGAGTTAAAATATATAGTGTGAAAACGTAGAGTAAAAATATAAAGTAAAAATGTAGAGTGAAAAACTAGAGTAAAATACAGAGTTAAAAATATAGAGTTAAAATGTAGACTTAAAATATAGACTAAAAATGTACAGTAAAAACAGGGAGTTAAAAATGTAGAGTAAAAATATAGGGTTACAAAACTGTGCTGTTTTCAGATCCAATGATTCTTTAGCACTTTTTATAAACCAAATCTGAAAGTACAGACATCTAAAACACCCCAAAACATAAAACTGACTCATGCAACTTTAAAACAATGAAACACACTTAATTAGGCTGATATAAAATTAGAGAAAAACTCCTGAATGACTTTAATGACTCTGGATCAGGAGTCTCCGACCTGCAGCTCTTCAGCTTCTTCCCAGTCTCGCCAAAGGGATTCGGAATCACACTGAAGAACTAAAGTTGATTGAATTAAATGCCCGTTACCGTAGTAACTGTCTCATTCTGACGAGTTTGTGCCCTAATGAATTAATAATGGTTTGTGTTTTCTAAACGTCTCAGGCCGTCGCTCTGATATTTACTCCATTTCCTGTGGTGGATAAACGAGTCGCTCTGTGGTCGTTTCCTAAATTTGTCAACGTGACGAGTAAAATGATCGACCAAAGGAATAAGGGTTTGTCTGAATTTAAGCAACATTAGATTTTATTTCTTAAGTGCAAAAGTTGTTGTTTTTTTCTTATTTTAACTGTAGCCAGATGTGTTTTCATATTTTGAGTACGAAACGTCCACTGCAACGTCCATCTTTTTACTCAAATTATGGTCAAACTTTCTTAATTCAAGTCATCTTAACTTGATTAGATTTTGGTTTTTGCAGCGTGGAGACCCCTGAAGTTAAAAATACTTTAATTAAGAAAGTTTTATCGTGATTTGAGTAAATTTCTCTTGACAAGAAAAAATGATCCATCAGCGGAACAAGAGTTTCTGTAGTTTAAACATGAAACTACATCTCGCTTAAATCAAAGGTGCGTTGTGTAACTTTTCTGGTGCTTTTCTTCATGGAGATGTTATTTCTTCATCTAGAATGTTCCGCAGTGTGGCATTAAACCTTTCTATCGTCACGACGACCAAACCGGACCAAGTTACAGGTCAGATCTGTGGAGAGGCGACCCCGCTCACAGTCAGAACGCCTAATTTCATGTTTTTCTGGGTATTTCTGAGCTCTAAAACCACCTGTGATTGAATAAATGTAAAGTAGAGCTGTTTAAAGTCACACTGTGGAACATTCCAGGCAGAGGAATGACGTCTCCATAGAAACGAGCAGGTGACGGACCCAAAACTGAAAAGTTACACAGTGCACACTGCAAAAACTAAAATTTAGCCATGTTAAGATGACTTGAATTAATCCCTTAACAGCTGAATTTCTATAGGCGTATAGAAAAATGTTGTTTGTTTTTGCCTTTAAGAAGCTAAAGTAAATTAAGACGAGACATTAATTTGATTATAGCAAAAAATGTGTAGAAATTTGGACATGTTGCAAATTTGCGACAACTAGAAACAAGTGTTTAAACAAGTTTTATTAAAATTTGAGCAAATTTCACTTGACAAGTCAAATGATCTGCCAGTGGAATAAGACTTTTTGTGCTTAAAATATGAAAATTCATCTTTGCTGCACTTAAAATAAGAAAAACAACAACGTTTTGCACTTAAAATAAGAAACAAACTCAAAACGTTGCTTGAATTAAGAAAAAACACTGGCAGATAATTTTACTCAAGTTGAATCGAGCCAAATAAAGTCAAATGTTCTTGATTTTAGTCATTTTAACTTATCTAGACACTGCTTTTTGTTTTACACCTTTAAGAAAAACAACAAATCTTCGCACTTAAAATAAGAAACAAAACATCACCGGTCGATTATTTGAGTCGATGCAACTTGACAAGTAAAAGTCAGTCAAACTTTCTTTCTTTAAGTCGTATTAACTTTGTGTTTTGCAGCAGAGATTCTGGCTCCAGCTCTGCACAAATCAACTTTTATGAATCTGTTTTTCCTTAATTATTCTTTAAATACTTTAGTTTAGTCGAAGTGTGTGGTGGAGATAAGAGGAAACGTTAAATGTGTGAATGGTTCTGTGCTGTTTCAGACGACGTCACTGCAGAATCTTAGAGTTCATTTGACCACAGAGACTTTAAAATGATCAGAACATTTGTATTATGAAGAGTTAGAAACGTATTTAAAGGAAGTGGAAGGTGGAGAAGCACTAGATTTCGAGAACGTACAAAAAAGTACAGACACCAAAGCGAGAAATGTGATAAATAAAGTAAAAATCACGTGAAAAAAATCGAAAAAAACGTAAAAGTATTAAAGTTCTGGTTTAAAAATGTACTTAAAGACTAAAAAGTACAAGTATTTCGTGCAGATTTTGATCTAATTAAGCTTCAAACGTGGAGATTTTGATGCAGATTTGTGCTTTTGTTCAGCAGAAACAACAGAATCGATTTGTTTTTGCAGCTTATAGTTTTGTGTTTGTGCTTAAATTACGTGAAATTAAACCCTCAAACTTTTCAGCAGGGCTCAAACTAGGATAAAACACTTTTACATTTCAGTCCTGTTTAAAAATGTAGTGGAGTAGAAAGTACAAATACTCTGCTCTCAGATGTAGAGAAGTAAAAGTAAAAAGAATTCACTTTAAAATGTGCATAAGTAAAGAACAAATACTGTTTTTTTACTTACTTTACTGTAGAATATTCTCTTATGTGACAATGACGCATAAGGATTTTCAACAGGAACATTTTAAAACATAAAAAATTTGAGTTTCTATTGAACTTTTTCAGATATTTCCAGTGTCAGGAGCATAAATCTGTGTTCAACATTTATATGAAGCATTTTTAGTGTAAAATGTCATGTGGTGCGACCGAGAATAACCTTAAAATAGTTTTATTTTCTAAAACATGGTTGGGATATTAATGTAAGTTGTGAGTAATATGAAGTGTACAGAAACAAACTGTTACGTTTCTTTAGATTTTTAATGCATTTTGATATTTTCTTTTGCTCCAATATGACAGTCGCCTGTTTGTGTTTGATGAACAAACTACTGCCCTGGAAAATGCATCAAATGAAGAAAAACACCTAAAGAACCATTCACCCAAGTCGACTTTGTCTGTTATTAAAACTCCAGCCATAGAATTCCTGCTGTTATTAGTCGCACCACATGATGCACGGTCACACCGCATGACATTTTAACACTTTAAGTACAAAAAACATGCAGAATAACTCAGGATTTTTGAACAAAATGATTTGGTTCCCTGGAGGTCAGAGGAGCTACAGAAATGTGCTGAATTATTATGAAATTTGAACCTTTTTAACTGAGGAAACTGCAGCTGGACAGTTGAAAATCCTTATACGACCCATAAATAAAAAATGTCATCATCCCATGTTGTCCCCAGATCCAGATCCCAGGACACTCGTCCGTTCACCACAAAAAAGGCCTGTCAAAAAATAAGAAAAAAATACCAATTTTGAGGTAAAAATGCCCCATTTTAAGTGAAATTTTCTGCCAGTGCAGTAAGAAATTTCCGTTTACCAAGTTTTCTTAAAACAAGGTGAAATATGAATCTTGTTCTAAGCAGAAAACACGAGTTTCAAGTGTTTATGGAAAGATTTTTCACCTTATTGGTTTGAGAAGGAAGTTAAAGAGGTTTAACCTGGACTGAGTTCATATAAAAAGTGCTTAGAATAAGTTGTAATATGTAGATAAGATAAATCAGGATGGAATATCTTGAAACAAGTAAAAAAATCTCATCTCATTAAGTAAAAAAAATCTTAAAATTGATCTTTTAAGATGAATCTGCTTAATTGAAGTCAGTTTAACTATGGTAGAAAATCCTTTTCTGTCGTGTTTGTCTCAGTCTCAGTTTCTGTCCCTCGTGTGAAGCTCAGAACCTCCAGAACCAGCACAGAGTCTGGACTGGTGCAAGTGCTGAAGTTTATGGAGTGAAAGTTCAGATCTGACAGAGACATTTTAGGTTTAAACACACTGAATTTCAGCTTTGAAACTGGCAACGCAACCGAGAGACACGTGAGGCTCGTTCTGCGTTCTGATTGGAGAATCCTCTTGGTTTTGGTCGTTACTCGGACATTTTAGGCTTAAGGTTCATGCGACAACAGAACATTTTAGGATTTCTTTAGTTTAAACGGAGCTGGAGACAAATCAGAACCGTTTGTTTATCGATTATGGTTCAGATTTATTTGTTTTCATCTACTTATTTGACTGGTTTTATTATTTTAAGACTAGTACGATCGAATCCAGGTGTTTATTTTATTTTTTTAGTGTTGTCCTTTGTGCAGCACTTTGGAAACTGTTGATGAAATGTGCTGTAGAAATAAAGTGGATTGAATATCTCCGTAAGTCCCGGGTCTGTGAAACACAAACTGGCACCGAGTTCGGCTCAAGTGAAATGTTTTTGACCAATAACTTCATAAAGCGGAGCCATTATTCCAAAGTCGTGATTGGACTTTAAACCGTACGTAGGATCAGAACGGCAGGTTTGCGGAGAAAATCCCGAACAAATAACGAGAAGGTTCAACGTTTGTGGAGCAGAAGTTTGGAGATTTTGTCCAGTGAGTCTGTCAAGGCAACAAACTAGTGTAGTGATGGGGGCAAGTTCTGAACTTCCACGTAAAACACCAATTTGCTTCACACTGAAGAAGCTTAACTCCACTTTAACCCATCTGACAACAGCCACGAGTCTAACAAACAAAACGCTCTGCCTGGTTCACTCATTAGTGTCTGGAAACGTTAGAAAACAACTTTACAAGGGCAGGGGAAGTAACAAAAAAACAAAAAAACAGATGGAATAAATGGAATAAATAAGATAATTTAATTAAAAAGGAATGTACAAGGTAAATTAAACTAAACTAAACTAAGAAGCAAAATGACAGGACTGAAATATAACGAGTTTTGTGCCAAAAACGGGTCCCGCACGTCTATACAAAAAAAAAAAAAACAAGTGACAGATTAAGGGACACATAACACAACAAAATCACATAAACCTACAAACAGAATCAAGCGACAACTAAAAAGACACAAAACAGAACCAAACTAACCGAGGGGCCGAGTGTTGAACTTCCCCCCGATCAGGGACCAGGGCTCAAGCAGCAGGAATCCAAACGACAAAACAAGACACAAAAACACCCACAGCACACGTAACACTTCCTCTTCCCTCTGTCGATTTCCCACTGCACAGAGGCCAAAGCCCGAAAGACTCGATCGCCGACGTCGTTCCTAATCCCGTTTATTTACCAGCGAATTATATTTTTGGAAAAACGCTTAAAAAATAGTAAAATCTCGAACCATTTTCTTTCAACAGCCGGAGTCGGCGGTCGGAGTTTCCCCTTTAAAGTGCGCAGAGTTTGTCTTTTTAGTCCCTCTGTGCCTCGTTTGGACCTGTAAGACTCCGGTTAGTCCTGGTTTAGACCTGGTTTAGACCTGGTTTAGACCTGGTTTAGACCTGGATCTGGGTTTGTAAAGATGTTGTCGAGTTCTACGTTAAATCCCGGTGCTGATTTTCGGCCCCAAACATGAAGGACGATGTGTTCAGTCACAGATCGTTGCTGTCGTTTTGTAGAGACGCAAAATGACCAAGTATTGAGTGTTGTTTAGAATAAAAACATCTGAAAAATAATCTTAAAAAGACACAGAAACCTGCTCCAAACAGGAATACAAAGTGATATTTCTGCGTCGTTTGGAGCAAATCTGTTTCCTGGGACGTATAATGAAGTGGAGCCGAGGTCCACATTAGGAAAAGGAATTGATTTAGGGACAAAACGGTGAAATAAAAACAGCAGGATCACGTGGAGCAGGTTAATACCAACGTTTAAGACCAAAGTGACGAGACAAATCGGGTTAAAATGGGCTCACTTTGTCCATTTACGCACTGCAAATGTCTCGGATCTGGCCAAGATTTTAAAAGAGATTTATTATTGACTTACATTCTCATTCTGGTCTAGAAGAGTCGTTTATTTTAAGAGAACTTGAAAAATAAAATGATCTTGCTGCGTGGACAGATTATTTTACTGCTTTTGAGTCATTTTCTGATAGATTTAAGTGTTTAGATCTCACATTTTGGGCAGATTCAAGCTTTTTTTGCAGGGGAAATATACACAGTTTATGGGTGAAACAGATTTGGTTTTGTTTGTAAATGAAAAGTGAGCAGTGAGACGCTTCATTTCACACACAGAAGTCGTCAGAACAGTTCTGAAGAGAGTTTACGGCCGCAACAGCCGCAACATTTCAACAATAAATAAATAAACTTTACTGTATCGTCTTTAAAAAGTGAATGCACTTAAGACAAAATGAACATCTTTGGTTTAAAAGTAGTAAAGTCCTGTACTTAAGTAACAATGTTTAGGGATGTAACAGTAACCAGAAGTATCGCGGTATCGTATCGTCAAACAGGGCATTGCCAGGTTTGACTCCCCCTGATTTAAGACTTTTTAAAGACCTTTTTAAGACCTTTTTAAGACCTTTTTAAGACCTTTTTAAAGACCTTTTTAAGACCTTTTTAAGACCTTTTTAAGACCTTTTTAAAGACCTTTTTAAGACCTTTTTAAAGACCTTTTTAAGACCTTTTTAAGACCTTTTTAAAGACCTTTTTAAGACCTTTTTAAGACCTTTTTAAGACCTTTTTAAAGACCTTTTTAAGACCTTTTTAAAGACCTTTTTAAAGACCTTTTTAAGACCTTTTTAAGACCTTTTTAAGACCTTTTTAAGACCTTTTTAAGACCTTTTTAAAGACCTTTTTAAGACCTTTTTAAGACTTTTTAAAGACCTTTTTAAAGACCTTTTCAAAGACCTTTTTAAAGACCTTTTTAAAGACCTTTTTAAAGACCTTTTTAAAGACCTTTTTAAAGACCTTTTCAAAGACCTTTTTAAAGACCTTTTCAAAGACCTTTTTAAAGACTTTTTAAGACCTTTTTAAATGAAAATTAAGACCAACATCGCACCCATTATGGAGGCGAAAAGCACCAGATCCAAATCCTAATGATTATTGGTTTATTTGGAGCACAGTTCACAAAATCATAAGTACAGACGAGCAAACTGCAAATACAAGAAACAAAAGGAAAGAAAATTTAAACGAGGACGATCAAATTTGTTTACGTGCCCGAAAAAGGAGTGAGAGGAAGTAAAAAAAACGTATTAAATCCCGCCCCTTGTCCAAATTTAGAAAGTCCTTTTTCACTTCCTGTTTCATGAAGCAAACGACTTTACAGACATAAGTCATTGTTCACATTTAAATTATCCCGTCCTGATCAAACACAGCAAACATTAAACATTAATGACCTTTACTCACTGCTTTAAAGAACCAAAAATACTTTAATCATAAAGTCTCATTCAGAACTCATTTATAGTCGTGTGCGTTGGTGTAAAATGGCCAAAAAAAAATCATTTCTAACATTTTAACAAGACAAACTAAACTTCACTTTGTCTTGTCTGGTTGAGTTTACAAAAAAATAGCTCATGAAATTTAAGACTTTTGTGAAAAAAATAAGACTTGGACAACGTACTTTAAGACTTTTTAAGGCCTTAATTTACAAACATGAAATTTAAGACCTTTTTAAGACTTTTAAGACCCCGTCAATGTTCGCACAATAATATCGTGGAGCATCACAATATATCGAATCCCAAGTCTCTCTGCTTAAATGAACAGTTCTGATGCAGAAATAGCTAAAAAAAAACAGAGGGAACTACATAGACCATGATCCTTTGCTCCGTTTCAGTGCAGACGACATGAAGAAATAACTGTTCTAAGCACTTTTACATCTTTATTCTTTGGATTAAGTCTTGTGAAGCATTTTTAGAGGAAAAAGGAGCAGATTCACCACAAAATATTGGAATAAATCTGGTACGGTGAGATGTTTATGGTGAAAATATCGTACAGAGAGATTTGGATATCGTCACACCTCTAATATCTGTACTTTTTACTTTTACTTCTCTACATCTGAGGTCAGGTATCTGGACTTTCTTCTCCACTACATTTTTTTATTTGGACTGAACAGTAAAAGTATTTCTATTATAGTTTAGAGTTTATTTTTTAACACTTTCGTAATTTGAGCAAAGAAAAATATACAAATAAAAACAGCAGACAAAAACAATTCAGTTATTTCTGTTCAACAAAATTCTACATTTTCACAAATCACAACATTTTAAGTTTTATTAGACCTCAAAACCTGCGTGAAATACTTTTGTACTTTTGTTAGTGTTTCAAAATAAACAACTGGGAATAATAAAATTGTGAATCGGGGGCGTAATTAAGGAAAACTGTTCTGTTTTCCCGCCATTCACGACAAATGAGTCAGTTTAGTCACATTTTCTTTGTGTTTTGGTCATTTTTAAGCAGCTTTTCTTTATTTTACCTCAACAAATGACAGTTTATGCTTCTCTTTACTGTTGTCGGGTAAAAAATTGGTAAAAAATAGGGACATTTCTTGTATAAAACTGGGACAAAACCCTGGTTTTGTATAAATCTGCTGGGACAGGGGACACAGGGCTCCAAACTGGGCCTGTCCCGGGGAAAACAGGGACGTCTGGTCGCTCTAACTTTTGTCTCTTTAAGTTCACTTTTAAACTTAAATACTTAACCTGTATCTGTACTTTTGCTTGAATAACAAAATCGAGTGTTTCTTCCATCGCTGGGCCCTGAAATAAACAAATCTGACAGCAGAAAATCCCCCACACACTGTTCAAATCCCGTCTGAATTTCATTATTGAGCTGGTTTCCTCGCTGCAGACGGAGGAAATACATGTTTAAAGCGCAAAGATTCTGATGATTCTCTCATTTTTTACTGCATTTAGTCGGATAATACGCGTTGTAATTATAAATAACAGTTTTACATCAGTCAATTTGTGAAGAAATTTAAGCTAAAATTCTTTACTTCCTTTAATTATCGCCAGATTTTTCTATTTTACGGCGTTCCACATACGAGACGACGTCACACTGGGAACATTTTGTCCAAAAGTTCGACATGATTTACAAAAAAACACATTTTTCTGAAACTTTAAACATGATTTCAACTAAACAAAGGTGTTTTCTTATATTTGTATTTGTCAAATTATAATTTCTGTGTGGAATTCACTAGTGTGACGTCCGGATCTCCGATTAGGAAGTCACATTTTGCAATTAAAACCTAAAAAATGTCCAAACAGGGAAAGAAAATTAAAGTCTTTTGTTTGTTAAATGTGTTTTATCGTTGTTTTTTTTAATATAATGAACTTAATAGTGTTTTAATCAGATGAGTCCAACTTGTCATAAGCACTTTTCCTTTTTTAAATTTTATTTTTTACTTATTTTTACATTTTAAACCCGTGTGGTTTCATGATTTCCAATGAGGAGCTAAAATTTTGAAAATGAAATATAAAAAATGTCCAAACTGGGAAAGAAATTTAAAGTCTTTTGTTTGTTTTTTAAATAGTTTTATACTTGTTTTTTTATATAATGATCATAAGTGTGTTTTAATCAGATGAGTCTAACCTGTCTTAAACACTGTTACTTTTTTTAATTTTATTTTTTACTTATTTTTACATTTTAAACCAGCGTGATTTCATGATTTTCACTGAGGAGCTAAAATTTTGAAAATGAAATATAAAAAATTTTCAGACAAACTTGGGGCCCTCATTATAATGCTCTGTTTTTTGTTTTTTGTTTTTTAATTAAATAGTGTATTTATTGTCCGTTTTCCTCCATTGTTCTTGACAAACGCACGTCTCTGGACTGGAAACTTGTCTTATTGGTTTGGCAGCGACTTGAGGGGAAACACTTCGATAGTTAAAGTAGATTCGACAGTCAGATACTGTTTTTTCCACATGTATTTTCATATTTTAAGTAGAAAAAGTCCTGTTCCTCTGGCAGATCATTTTACTTTCCAAGTGAAATGGACTCAAATCATGGTAAAAAAAAAAAAGAAGATTTGAGTCCAAATGATCTGCCAGTGGAACAAGACTTTTTCTACTTAAAATATGTAAATACATCTGGAAACACTTAAAATAAGAAAAATGACTTGAATGAAGAAAAAAACACTTCTTCCACTGCAGATCATGTGACTTGTCGAGCTGAATCTGCTCAAATAAAGTCAGATGTTCTTAATTTAAGTCATGTTTGCTTACTTAGATATTGTTCTTTGTGTGTAACCTGCTGTGTGAACGTGTGATTGTGTGAACGTGTGATTGTGTGAACGTGTGAGTGTTTCCTTGATTTTAAGGCATTTTGAGTCTTGAAAGTGGAAAAGTTCTGTATGTGTCTGTGACAATTTACCATTAAAGCCACATCAGGGTTTGGTCTTCACCACAATTAATGTTTTTAAATTTGTTTTAAAATAAACTAACACTACTACTACTACTGCTACTGCTGCTGCTGCTACTACTACTACTGCTACTGCTACTGCTGCTGCTGCTACTACTGCTACTGCTGCTGCTGCTACTACTACTACTGCTACTGCTACTGCTGCTGCTGCTACTACTACTACTGCTACTGCTACTGCTGCTGCCAGCTACACTGCCACGCTGCCGCTGCTACCACTACCTACGCTACCGCTACCGCTGCCGCTGCTACCACTGCCACCGCCGCCGCTGCCACTACTACCGCCACTGCCACCGCCAGCCGCCGCCGCTGCGGCGGCAGCAGCACCGCCGCTGCCGCTACCACCACCACTGCCACCGCAACTACCACCAGCAACTACCGCTACTGCTACCGCACTACCACCACTGCCAGCAGCCATCACTACCACCACCGCTAGCACTACCACTGCCACCGGCAGCTGCTGCTACCAGCAGCAGCGGCTGCTGCTACTACTACTACTACTACTGCTACTGCTGCTGCTACTACTACTACTGCTACTGCTACTGCTGCTGCTGCTACTACTGCTACTGCTACTGCTACTGCTGCTGCTGCTACTACTGCTACTGCTACTACTACTACTAATAATAATAATAATTTGCACTTTACATGAAATAAACTCAAAGTGCTACAGGTAAAAAACAGTGAATTAAAGTGCATCAAACTCTTACAGAGCACAACATAGAAGCAATAAAACACAAAAAGCACTGGGAAACAGATCCATTTTCTTTTCAAATTAATACATTTGAGGAGTTTGGCTCCTGTAAGACAAGAAGCAAAATGACCTGTACCTGCCTTTAGTGTGTGTGTGTGTGTGTGTGTGTGTGTGTGTGTGTGTGTGTGTGTGTGTGTGTGTGTGTGAGTGTGTGTGTGAGTGTTTATTATTATTATTATTATTATTATTATTATTAACTGGTTTAATCCTGCTTTGGTCCTGGTTTAGTCCTGGTTCTTTCCTGGTTTAGTCCTGGTTCTATCCTGGTTTAGTCCTGGTTCTTTCCTGGTTTAGTCCTGGTTCTATCCTGGTTTAGTCCTGGTTCAGTCCTGGTTTAGTCCTGGTTCTTTCCTGGTTTAGTCCTGGTTTGATCCAGGTTTAGATCGGGTTTGGTCCTGGTTTAGTCCAGGTTCAGTCCTGCTTTGGTCCTGGTTTAATCCTGGTTCAGTCCTGGTTTAGTCCTGGTTTAGTCCAGGTTCAGTCCTGCTTTGGTCCTGGTTTAATCCTGGTTCAGTCCTGGTTCAGTCCTGGTTTAGTCCAGGTTCAGTCCTGCTTTGGTCCTGGTTTAGTCCTGGTTCTTTCCTGGTTTAGTCTTGGTTTAGTCCTGGTGCAGTCCTGGTTTAGTCCTAGTTTAATCCTGGTTTAGTCCTGGTTCAGTCCTGGTTTAGTCCTGGTTTAGTCCTGGTATAGTCCTGGTTTAATCCTGGTTTAGTCCTGGTTCTTTCCTGGTTTAGTCCTGGTTTAGTCCTGGTTTAGTCCTGGTTTAATCCTGGTTTAGTCCTGGTTCTTTCCTGGTTTAGTCCTGGTTTAGTCCTGGTTTAGTCCTGGTTTAATCCTGGTTTAGTCCTGGTTCTTTCCTGGTTTAGTCCTGGTTTAATCCTGGTTTAGTCCTGGTTTAGTCCTGGTATATTATTTCTTCTACACTGAAAATGTCGATAAATAGAAGTTAAAAAACAAAACAAAACGACCACTTGATGACATCACAAGGTGGAACAGCACGTTTGGAGCCAGAGTAATACTACAGAGTGACTCAAACACGTGTGAATGAAACAAAACACGTCTCCAGGTCTGTTTTTGGCGCGGTAACGACGTCCTAACGTGGTAAAACGTGTAACCCAGGCCCTGACCGTTGTGCTCCGGTCCAGCAGGGGGCGATGGAGGAGTGCGGCTCTCAGAAGCTGTCCTGGGACGGCGAGGCGAAGGCGGTGCAGCAGTGCCTGACGGACATCTTCACCAGCGTCTACACCACCTGCGACGTGCCCGAGAGCGCCATCTTCGGGCCCTGCGTCCTGTCGCACACCTCGCTCTACGACAGCATCGCCTTCATCGCGCTGAAGGCCACCGACAAGAGGACCGCGCCCTACATCTTCAGGGTGAGTCCAGGTCCTGGTTCTGGCCCTGGTCCTGGTCCTGGGGAGTCCTGGGGAAGTCCTGGTCCTGGTCCTGGGGAGTCCTGGGGAAGTCCTGGTCTTGGTCCTGGGGAGTCCTGGGGGAGTCTTGGGGAAGTCCTGGTCCTGGGGGAGTCCTGGTCCTGGGGGAGTCCTGGGGAGTCCTGGTCCTGGGGGAGTCCTGGAGGGTCCTGGAGGGTCCTAGGGGGAGTCCTGGGGATAGTCCTGGAGGGTCCTGGGGGAGTGTGGTCCTAGTGTAGTCCTGGTGTAGTCCTGGTGTAGTTCTGTTTTGGTCCTAGTGTAGTCCTGGTCCTTGTGTAGTCCTGGTCCTGGTGTAGTCCTGGTCCTGGTGTAGTCCTGGTCCTGGTGTAGTCCTGGTCCTGGTGTAGTCTTGGTCCTGGTGTAGTCCTGGTCCTGGTGTAGTCCTGGTCCTAGTTTGGTCCCAGTTTAGTCCTGGTCTTAGTTTGGTCCCAGTTTAGTCCTGGTCTTAGTTTGGTCCCAGTATAGTCCTGGTCTTAGTTTGGTCCCAGTTTAGTCCTGGTCTTAGTTTGGTCCCAGTTTAGTCCTGGTCTTAGTTTGGTCCCAGTTTAGTCCTGGTCTTAGTTTGGTCCCAGTTTAGTCCTGGTCTTAGTTTGGTCCCGGCGTAGTCTTACTTTAGACCTGTTGTAGTCCCGCTTTAGATCTGGTGTAGTCCTGGTTTAGGCTTTGTTTAGTCCTGGTCTACGGAAGCCGACGGGGCTCAAAACAAATACAAAAGTCACAATTAAAACAAAAAGCCACAACAAAAGTGACGGCGGGACTTTATTTTCCGACGGACCGAGGAGGACGAAGCGTAAAACTATAATAAAATCTGGAAGATGAATCCAAGATGGCGCCGTATTGTTTTCAAAGGTCTGCGCTCGCTGGTGCTCATTTACTTGACAAGTGGAATCTGCTCGAATAAAGTGAAACGTTCTTAATTTAAGCCATTTTAACTGGATTTGTCGTGAGCCCGACTGGTACTGGTCACAATTAAAACTGTAGGATTTAGATTACAGTAACTTTTTCCCAGTCAAAAGTGTGTGTAATCCACAGATCCGTGCGATAAAACAGTAAAACAGGATGTGACCTTCTGCTGTCTGACGTAACAGTCGTTCTGGAGGACTGTGCTGTGGCCTCTGCTGGAAATGAGGGGAGTGTGAAGACGTTCTGCTCTTTATAAATGTTTCATGAGCCGTAACAAAGTGTAAGAATAACGTAAATCTGGTGATATCGTATCGTCAAAGGTCTCGCAATAATATCGTGGAGCATCACGATATAGTGAATAGTCAATACTTTTGCAAAGAAATCTGACCAACACTAGTCCCGGTTTGCTGATCTGGGTTTAGGTCTGGTTTAGTCCTGGTGTAGTCTTGGTTTAGTCCTGGTATAGTCTTGGTTTAGTTCTGGTGGAATCTTGGTTTAGTCCTGGTATAGTCTAGGTTTAGTCCTTGTGTAGTCCTGGTCAAGGCCTGTTTTAGTCCTGTTCTAGTGCTAATTTAATCTGATTTAGACCTCCAGTAGTCCTGGTTTAGTCCTGGTTTAGTCCTGGGTTAGTCCTGGTTTGGTCCTGGTTTGGTCCTGGGTTAGTCCTGGTTTGGTCCTGGTTTAGTCCTGGTTTAGTCCTGGGTTAGTCCTGGTTTAGTCCTGGTTTGGTCCTGGTTTGGTCCTGGTTTAGCTCTGGGTTAGTCCTGGTTTGGTCCTGGTTTGGTCCTGGTATAGTCCTGGTTTGGTCCTGGTTTGGTCCTGGTTTGGTCCTGGTTTGGTCCTGGTTTAGTCCTGATGTAGTCCTGGTTTAGTCCTGGTTTAGTCCCGGTTTGGTCCTGGTTTAGTCCTGGTTTAGTCCCGGTTTGGTCCTGGTTTAGTTCTGGTTAGGCCTGGTTTGGTCCTTGTTTGGTCCTGGTTTGGTCCTGGTTTAGTCCTGGTTTAGTCTTGGTTTAGTCCTGGTTTAGTCCAGGTTTGGTCCTGGTTTATTCCTGGTAGAATATTTGTTCTACACTGAAAATGTCGATAAATAAAGTAAAAAAACCAACAACAAAAACGACCACTTGATGACATCACAAGGTGGAACAGAGTGTTTGGAGCCAGACTAATCATACAGAGTGACTCAAGCACGTGTGACTGAAACAAAACCCAGCTCCAGGTCTGTTTTTGAGGAGGAAACGACGTCAGAACACGGTTTAAAAGTGAAAAGAATCAGTTTTGTGTCATTTCAGTGTCACATTTGTCCTCACGGTGCCTCTGTGTCTCCAGGTGGACACGTCGGCAGCCGGCAGCACCTCGGAGGGCCTGATGTGGCTGCGTCTGGTGCAGTCGTCGCGGGACAGGGAGGAGCAGAACCTGGAGGCCTACGTGAAGAACGGGCAGCTCTTCTACCGCAGCCTGCGCCGCATCGAGAAGGACGAGGAGCTGCTGGTGTGGTACGGCAAAGAGCTCACCGACCTGCTCCTGCTCAGCGCCAGCAGGGCCCCGGCCAAGAGCAAAGGTACAGGACTGTGGAGGAGAGTTACTCGTTTATTTTAGATTATGTCGCAAAAATATTAAACCTCGAAGATCTACGACATCGTATACGACTCCGAGGAATATGTTTTCTATAACCGCGCAGAACTTTCTAACGGTAAAAGACAGAAACTTCCTTTTCCCCTCTGAAAGTGCAGACATAGAGGTTTCCGTACATTTCTGCGGCTTTATCCTACGTCACACTCACGCTGTGTGATGACGTGAGCAAAACGAGTGTCCAATAGGAACTTTGTTTTCCCCAAACTCATGCGCTCCGTCCATTTTGATCGAGCCAAACTTTGCCAAAGAGTGAAGTGAGTCAAGATGGTCGACTCCTCTGACTGTGTGTGTTTAGAACGAGGGAAAAAGTCGCTCTAAGTGGAGTTAATTCTCAAATAAATGGAAAATGACACATCTTGGTGTGTGTAATTGCGCATCCCTTTCTATTTTTATTTAAATGTTTATTTCAGTCCAAATGAACAAATCCAAATGTAATTTCCACCCTGGAAATGCAGAAGTGCTGTGGCTCTGGCCCTGGACCTGACAGGAGCTGTTTCCAGGACTGGACCAGGAAAGTCATGGAGCCACTGCACTTTTTATTTTGTTTTTAGGGCAATAAGGAGATTTTTTATTTTCTTACAGACTTGATATTTTGCATTTTTGTAGCTAAGGTCCTAAATTAAGCATTTTTTATGTCCGAAAAGTTGTTTCTACATGTTTGCTGTGAGTTTTGTATGAAGGAGTCCATCCATCCATCTTCTCCTGCTTAATCCGGCTGGGTCGCGGGGGCAGCGTGCTGCCCAATACTCATAGCACCTGACCCCCCCTATGAACCCCTCTGCAGGTGGTGAGCCCACAGGAGGGTGGACAACATGGTCCTTGATGTTAGATATAAGGGTATGAAGGAGTGTGAATTTTATTTTCTGTTGTTTTGTTTTTTTTCATCTCTATTTCTGGTCCTGTAGCTTTTCTCACAGCCTCATGACACAACTACAGCAGCAGATTGTGAAATAACAGGTTGGACTGAACAAAAGGAGGTAGAACACTTCATTAGGGGTAAAAGGGGCAAAAAGGCTAAATTAAGAAAAAAATCCAGGCGAGGAGAAATGTACTAAAAGGTCTTAGGTCTTCGGGGGTTAAGAGACGCTGCAGGTGAGTAGGAAAAATCTTAAATTAGAGAAATCAATTTTAAACTTTTTCTGTAGTTTGTTAAAAAAAAGTCTCGCAAGTTTCATCATGTAATGTTTTCATATAAAGTTATTTTATGAGTAAAAAATAGGCAATTTTTGGGACATTCAAAAGAGAAACACGAAAAGGTTTTAATTCAAATCAAATCAATATTAATATAAAATCAGTCAATCAATATTATTTATAAAGCGCTTTTCATACAAAAAATGCAACCCCCCCCCAAGCAAAGCTAAGCTAAACAGGTGGGTCTGTATATTTGTATCTTTTTACTTTATTTTATTATCTTTGCACTGAACGAGGAATGCGCTTAATTTTGTTGTATTTGTGACAATGATGAACAAAGATATTTTAATTCTAATTAATAATGATAACTTTATTTGAAATTAAGTGCAATCCGTCAGTGCAGAATAAAGAAATAAAAAAACACACAGATCCATCTCATAAGTTAAGAGTTGAAAAAGTTAAAAAGTCATTTGAACTTTAGCTGTGTTTAAAAACCTGATGCTCTTGGATACAAACTGTTTCTCAGTCTGTTTGTCCTTGTTTTGAGATCCCTGGATCATAGATTTATGCACCTGACACTGGAAATATTTGAAAAAGTTAATCAGAAACTAATATTTTTTTATATTTTAAAATTTGTCTGTTGAAAATCCTTATACGTCATGAAGAAATACATGATTTTACTGTATTAGGATTGAGTTTCATCTTGAATCTAAGTTATTTTTCTGTATTTTTACGAAAACCCGCATGTTCTACTCTGTGTCTCCAGGCTCCAGTCACTACGTCTGCCCTGACTGCAGCCAGCGCTTCCAGTTCGAGTTCCCGTATCTGGCCCATCTCCGCTTCCGCTGCACCAAGAGACTCCAGAACGTGAGCGTGTCCGAGGAGGAGGCGGCCAAAGAGGGGAGTCCGGACCGCCCGGCCGGGAATTCAACCAGCAACCCCCCGGCCCGGGCCAGCCCCAACCCCAAGATGGGCCGTTCCGAGGGCTACCAGGACAACGCCAAACCATCCACAGACTTCCACAACCTGGCGCGGGACTTAGAAAACAATCGCACCAGCCCGCCCAGCGACAAGGAGGCGGAAATCTGCAGCGAGAGTTCCGGGAAGAGGAAGTTCTCGGAGATCGACGAGAGCCGGGAGCGGATCGGCGCGGGCGTGTCCAAATCGAAAGAGGAACTGGCGACGTCGGCGCAGAACTACAGGGGCGCCTACAGCCTGGAGGAGCGGTCGTTTTCCCCGCCGGCCGAGATCGTGGAAGCCAAACGCAGCGCATTTACGGAAGTGAAAAAGTCCCCGCAGAGCCTCAAGCACCACAGCAAGAACTCGGAAAACAAAGACGGCGGACGCCCCAACGGAAGCCCGACGGAGAAGCATTTGAACATCCGGCAGGTTCTTTCGGAAACGCAGCCGCCCCAGACGCAGCCCATTGGCAGCGCCTTTACGTCCGTGGGGCAGCAGGGCGGCGCCGGCGGGAACGAGCGAAAGAGCGCGTTCAGCCAGCCCTCGCGTTCCTCGTTCTCCCAAATGTCGTCCCTGGTGATGCCGCCCAAACTGCTGGACTGTCACCCGGCGGTCGGTGACGCCATCTCCTCCAACAGACTCTACCAGGCCGACCACTTAGCTGCAAAGCTACAGGGAGCCGAGCTGGGCGCCAACTGCCCGGTGCCAGGAGGGGGCGGCATGGCGAAGCAGAACCCGTTCGTCTACGCCACGGCCTTCTGGCCCAAGAACTCGGGGCCGATCCAGCTCCAGATGCCCTCGGCGCTCACCCTGCTCCCGCCCTCCTTCACATCGCTGTGTTTGCCGGCGCAGAACTGGTGCGCCAAGTGCAACGCCTCGTTTCGCATGACCTCGGACCTGGTGTACCACATGCGCTCGCACCACAAGAAGGAGTACGCCATGGAGCCGCTGGTGAAGAGGAGGAGGGAGGAGAAGCTCAAGTGCCCCATCTGCAACGAGTCCTTCCGCGAGAGGCATCACCTGTCGCGCCACATGACCTCGCACAACTGAGGAGGGACTGCTGTCTGAGGAGGCTTCTGTCTTAGGAGGCATCTGAGGAAGCTTCTGAGGAGATTTCTAACTGTGGCAGCTTCTGTCTGTGGAAGTTTCCATCTGAGAAGGCTTCCATCAGAGGAGGACTGCTGTATGAGGAGGTTTCTAAATGTGGAAGCTTCTATCTGGGGAAGCTTCTGTCTGAGGAAGCTTCAATCTGAGGAAGTTTCCATCTGAGGAGGCATCTGAGGAGACTTCTAACTCTGGAAGCCTCTGTCTGAGGAAGCTTCCATCTGAGGAGGACTGCTGGATGACAAGATTTCTAAATGTGGGCGCTTCCATCTAAGGAGGCTTCCATCTGAGGAGGCATCTGAGGAGACTTCTATCTCTGGAAGCTTCCATCTGAGGAAGCTTCTATCTAGGGAAGCTTCTATCTGAGGAAGCTTCTGTCTGAGGAAGCTTCTGTCTGAGGAAGCTTCTATCTCTGGAAGCTTCTATCTGAGGAGGCTTTCATCTGAGAATCCTTCTGAGGAGACTTCTAACTGTGGAAGCTTCTAGGCTCACTACGTTTACATGCACAGTGATTTCCGAGTGTTAAAAATGGCTCAAATGTGCATGAACCACTCCAAATACAACTCTGAGAAGGTAAATGAGAAGAAAACAACTGCAACATTTTTAAAATCTCCAAAAAGTCGATTTCTGAATAGTTTTACATCAACATAACGCACCAAAACAATGAAACGAAATGAAAAAGTCCAAAACAAACACAGAAAACAAAGTATAATATTTTCCAAACTTTATTTATCGATCCTTTCACAGCACTGAAGGTGACCGAAGTTCTTTCCAATAAAACGAACACGATATAAAAACATTCAAAACTTCTCCAGATGTGTTATTTTGAACTGGAATATTGAAACACTTCAGTTTTAGTTCAGGATTGAAAATGAAATCGCAGTGCGCAAGTCATCTGGTTTTCCAGATACGCATGTAAACGTAGTGACTAAAGAAGTAACTGAGGAGGCTTCTGTCTGAGGAGGCTTCTGTCTGAGGAGGCTTCTGTCTGAGGAGGCTTCTGTCTGAGGAGGCTTCTGTCTGAGGAGGCTTCTGTCTGAGGAGGCCTGTTCATATCAGACTCATTACGTTTACATGCAAAGAGAAACAACCAAATTCAATTTATCTTCGCCCAAACCAGATCACTCCAGGTCTACAGCAGCTCAAAGAACCCAGTAGGTGTGAGCAGGAGGGAGAGAAACAACCAAATTAATTTAATCTTTGTCAAAACCAGATTGTTTTTGCATTTGGAATTAGAATTGCTGAGAAAAACACCCCAAACACCTAAAATTTTGGTTCCCAGATTGCATTTTGACAGTAAAATTGGAGTATTTATCCTGTTTTCCTGATGTGCACGTGAACGTAGTGCCTGAAGAAGCTTGTAGAAGTATCTGAGGAGGCTTCTATCTGAGGAGGCCTGTTCATATCAGACTCACTACGTTTACATGCTGAGAGAAACAACCAATTTCAATTACAGCAGCTCAAAGAACCCAGTAGGTGTGAGCGGGAGGTTATGCAGCGTTTATTGGTGTTCTTTTTTTGCATTTGGAGTTAGATTTGCTGATAAAAACACTCAAAACACCTCAAATTTTAGATCCCAGATTGCAAAATTAAATTGTTGGAGGCCAATTATCCGGTTTCCCTGGCGTGCATGTAAACGTAGTGCCTGAAGAAGTATCTGAGGAGGCCTGTTCATATCAAACTCACTACGTTTACATGTACAGAAAATCATTTCAGTTTGTCTTTGCCAAAACCAGATCACTCCAGGTCTACAGCAGCTTAAAGAACCCAGTAGTGTTTTTTGGCGTAGTTTTTTTTTTTGCATTTGGAGCTAGATTTACTGATAAAAACAACCAAAACTCCTCAAATTTTAGTTCCCAGATTCATTTTGAGAGTAAAATTGGAGCATTTATCCTGTTTTCCTGACGTGCATGGAAATGTAGTGCCTGAAGAAGCTTGTAGATGTATCTGAGGAAGCTTCTGTCTGAGGATGTCTGTTCTTATCAGACTCGCTACGTTTACGTGCACAGAGAAACAACCTAATTCAATCTGTCTTTGCCAAAACTCTGCGTTTAGGGTGTCGTTTTTAGCATTTGCAGCTAGATTTACTGATAAAAACAACCAAAGCACCTCAAATTTTAGTTCCCAGGTTGAATTTTGAGAGTAAAATTGGAGCGTTTATCCGGTTTTCTAGACATGCATGTAAACGTAGTGCCTGAAGAAGCTTGTATCTGAGGAGGCTTCTGTCTGAGGAGGCCTGTTCATATCAGACTGGAGGAGAACACTGGAGCTCCAACACTTCTGGACGACCACAGCCCCTTTGCACTTCACTTTCTGGAGTGTGGACGTGTCTCGTGAAGCAGGTCGGGCCGACGCTGACGAAAAACCTTTGGGAAATTCCGCTTTAATTTCAAAACACTTAATTTAAGAACTCTGTATTTGCATTTTTTTATTTATTTTTTGCTCCAGGACAGACGTAAACACAAAAGAACGAGAATCCAGTTTCAAATTCCACAAAAGTTTGACAAAAATACTCAGATTTCTTCAACGTCCGCCTGCTTCACGAGTCCGGCCGCGTCTCCAGACCTTTCAGACTCGGCTCGGTTTTTCCTCTTTGTACAAATGTCCAGTTTTTTGGGTCTATTTGAAAATGCGTTTTGAGAAATTTGAAATCTATTTATTGAAGCACCGGAGGAGGGGGCGGCCTGTATGAAGTGTACAGTACGGGAGTGCATGTCTGTTTCATATATCTATCACGTGTACATACTCGGCTTTGCTCATACTCGTGTCCGTTGGGAATAGTTTCTGTGATTTCATAGTTTATCCAATCATGTTGAATGCATTGACAATAAAATAGCTTTATTTTCAACTGAAACGTCTCGAAGTGTTCCTCATTTGACCCTTTGGTAACAGTTTACTAACATTAACACTTACTAACATCTAACTACTTATTACTACTAACCAGGTGCACAAGAAATGTCGTTTTTAACTTATTAGAATCAGAATTCGTTGACAAAAATGGCCTAGTATCACATTAAAAAGCAGTAATAATGAGTGTATTAATAGGAAAGTGTAAATGTCTAATAGCAGAATAAGTTTATGGGGAATTAGTCGTTAATAAGGGCCAAATAAATATGAATTAATGACAAATTAACATTTGCAACTTGCTAATTAGCACACTGCAAAAAGCAAAATCTAGTCAAGATAAAATGACTTGGATTAAGAAAGTTTTACCATGATTTGAGTCCATTTCACTTGACAAGTAAAATGATCCGTCAGTGCAGTAAGATTTTTGCATTTAAAACATGAAAATACATCTTGGAGCTACAGCTACACTTAAAATAAGAAAAACAACAACTTTTTGCACTTAACCCTGTAAAGCCCAAACCATTAAATAAGTGAGAGAAAATCCCAATTCTTTCTATTTTTTCTATTCATTTCAAGCCTTTACTGGTCCCTCTGAACAAACAAAAACATTTTTAAATATCAGTTTCCATATATGAGTTTCATCATCAGGTCACAATGCTCTTTTTTTTTTTTTCCTGAACAAACAAAAACATAATAAAATACAAATAAATCCACAAATGTGTAATTCTAAACATAAAAAGTGCCACCATGATGCAGTAATAGGAAATCCACCACTGGAACTGGCTGGAAAACATAACTTTTTTGTTGTTGTTTTGTTTTTGTTTGTGTTTTAGTTACACTTTTATGTTTTATTTTATTATGCTCAAATAAACACTGATTTTAGTTATTTTTACTCTTTTTGTGGTGCACTGCATGTATCTGATTGTAGACATCAGGTTTTTCAGGGAAACAAATATCACACCGCTCATGTGGAGGGCTGAAAAACTCATGTATCAAATATGATACGTTTGGCGTTATAGGTTTAAAATAAGAAATAAAATCAAATGTTGCTTGAATTAAGAAAAACACACTTATTCCAGTGGCAGATCATTGCACGTGTGGAGATGAATCTACTAAAATAAAGTCAAATGTTCTTAAGTTAAGGCATTTTAAATGACCTGTATAGTGTTTTTTCCAGTGCAGGTAGTTAGATGTTAATAAGTGTCCCCTAAAATAAAGTGTTACTGAGCCTTTTAAACTTTAAATTTTGCAGAAAAGATGAAAAATGATGATCCGCGTGGAAGTATTTAATTCATCTGAAACACAGGGAGGACGAAGAAAGTTTTTTAAGAAAGTTTTATCATGATTTCAGTCAATTTCACTTGACGAGCAAAATGATCTGCCAATGGAACAAGACTTAAAATACTTAAAATACGAAAATACATCTGACTACACTTAAAAAATATGAAAAACAACAACTTTTTGCACTTAAAATGAGAAACAAAATGGAAATTTGCTTGAATTAAGAGAAAAACACTTGTACTTGTCTAGTTAAAGCTACTCAAATACTCAAATAAATGTTCCTAATTTAAGTTATTTTAACACATCTATAGCTTGTTTTTTTTTCCAGTGAAGGGCATCTGACACAGGGATATAAGAGCGAGGGAGGGCATCTGACACACAGGGATATAAGAGCGAGGGAGGGCATCTGACACACAGGGATATAAGAGCGAGGGAGGGCATCTGACACACAGGGATATAAGAGCGAGGGAGGGCATCTGACACACAGGGATATAAGAGCGAGGGAGGGCATCTGACACACAGGGATATAAGAGCGAGGGAGGGCATCTGACACAGGGATATAAGAGCGAGGGAGGGCATCTGACACACAGGGATATAAGAGCGAGGGAGGGCATCTGACACAGGGATATATCAGGGTCTGACTGACACAGAAATAAAGGCATCAGAAAATCTAGGGCATCTGACACAATGGGGTAGAAGAGGATTAAACACAGGGATACAGAATGACGGGAGGGCATCTGACACACAGATATAGAATGATAGGAGGGTGGGAGGGCATCTGACACACAGATATAGAATGATAGGAGGGTGGGAGGGCATCTGACACACATATATAGAATGATAGGAGGGTGGGAGGGCATCTGACACACAGATATAGAATGATAGGAGGGTGGGAGGGCATCTGACACACAGATATAGAATGATAGGAGGGTGGGAGGGCATCTGACACACAGATATAGAATGATAGGAGGGTGGGAGGGCATCTGACACACAGATATAGAATGATAGGAGGGTGGGAGGGCATCTGACACACAGATATAGAATGATAAGAGGGTGGGAGGGCATCTGACACACAGATATAGAATGATAGGAGGGTGGGAGGGCATCTGACACACAGATATAGAATGATAGGAGGGTGGGAGGGCATCTGACACACAGATATAGAATGATAAGAGGGTGGGAGGGCATCTGACACACAGATATAGAATGATAGGAGGGTGGGAGGGCATCTGACACACAGATATAGAATGATAGGAGGGTGGGAGGGCATCTGACACACAGATATAGAATGATAAGAGGGTGGGAGGGCATCTGACACACATATATAGAATAATAGGAGGGTGGGAGGGCATCTGACACACAGATATAGAATGATAAGAGGGTGGGAGGGCATCTGACACACAGATATAGGATGATAAGAGGGTGGGAGGGCATCTGACACACAGATATAGGATGATAAGAGGGTGGGAGGGCATCTGACACACAGATATAGGATGATAAGAGGGTGGGAGGGCATCTGACACACAGGTATAGAATGATAGGAGGGTGGGAGGGCATTTGACACACAGGTATAGAATGATAAGAGGGTGGGAGGGCATCTGACACACAGGTATAGAATGATAAGAGGGTGGGAGGGCATCTGACACACAGATATAGAATGATAAGAGGGTGGGAGGGCATCTGACACACAGATATAGGATGATAAGAGGGTGGGAGGGCATCTGACACACAGGTATAGAATGATAAGAGGGTGGGAGGGCATCTGACACACAGGTATAGAATGATAAGAGGGTGGGAGGGCATCTGACACACAGATATAGGATGATAAGAGGGTGGGAGGGCATCTGACACACAGATATAGAATGATAGGAGGGTGGGAGGGCATCTGACACACAGATATAGAATGATAAGAGGGTGGGAGGGCATCTGACACACAGATATAGAATGATAGGAGGGTGGGAGGGCATTTGACACACAGGTATAGAATGATGAGAGGGTGGGAGGGCATCTGACACACAGGTATAGAATGATAAGAGGGTGGGAGGGCATCTGACACACATATATAGAATAATAGGAGGGTGGGAGGGCATCTGACACACAGATATAGAATGATAAGAGGGTGGGAGGGCATCTGACACACAGATATAGAATGATAGGAGGGTGGGAGGGCATCTGACACACAGATATAGAATGATAGGAGGGTGGGAGGGCATCTATGTTTTATTTTATTTGGTTTATTTAGCAGGGACAGTGTACGTTAATCAACATTTCTGTACATGTACCAGAAAGTGAAGTGTAAATGTGCCAGAGCAGAGTTTTTCTCCCTGTACACAGATATAAAAGGACGGGAGGGCATCTGGCACAGAGATACATGAGGATTTGACACAGAAAGACTAGTATAGGAAGGGAGGGCATCTGACACACACGGATGGGAGGGCATCTGACACACAGGATTTATGAGAATAGGAGGGTGTGATTTAGACCTGGTTTAGATCCATTTTGAGTCTGTTAAAGGTTTAGTTTAGATGTAGGTCTGACTGGTTTAGTCCTGGTTTAGTCCTGGTTTAGTCCTGGTTTAGTCCTGGTTTAGATCTGGTTTAGACCTGGTTTAGATCTGGTTTAGACCTGGTTTAGACCAGGTTTAGACCTGGTTTAGATCTGGTTAATAGCAGGTTTAGTCCTGGTTCACTCTTGGGTTAGTCCTGGTTATATCCTCCTGGTTTAGGCTTGTTTTAGTCTTGGGTTTAGTCTTGGGTTTGGTCTTGGTTTAGTCTTGGGTTTAGTCTTGGTTTAGTCCTGGTTTAGTTTCCAGTTGAGTCCTGGTTTTGTCCTGGTTTTGTCTTAGGTTTAGTCTTGATTTAGTCCTGGTTTAGTCTTGGGTTTAGTCCTGGTTTAGTCTTGGGTTTAGTCCTGGTTTAGACTTGGGTTTAGTCTTGATTTAGTCCTGGTTTAGTCTTGGGTTTAGTCTTGGGTTTAGTCCTGGTTTAGTCCTGGTTCAGTCTTGGGTTTAGTCCTGGTTTAGTCTTGGGTTTAGTCCTGGTTTAGTCCTGGTTCAGTCTTGGGTTTAGTCCTGGTTTAGTCTTGGGTTTAGTCCTGGTTCAGTCTTGGGTTTAGTCCTGGTTTAGTCCTGGGTTAGTCTTGGGTTTAGTCCTGGTTTAGTCCTGGTTCAGTCTTGGGTTTAGTCCTGGTTTAGTCTTGGGTTTAGTCCTGGGTTAGTCTTGGGTTTAGTTCTGGTTTAGACTTGGGTTTAGTCTTGATTTAGTCCTGGTTTAGTCTTGGGTTTAGTCCTGGTTTAGTCTTGGGTTTAGTCCTGGGTTAGTCTTGGGTTTAGTTCTGGTTTAGTCTTGGGTTTAGTCTTGGTCCAGACCTTGTTTAGGCCTGTTTTAGTCTTAGGTTTAGTCCTGGTTTAGTTTTGGGTTTAGTCCTGGTTTAGTTTTGGGTTTAGTCCTCACTCAGTCTTGGGTTTAGTCTAGTCTTAGTTTCAAGTTTAGTCCTAGTTTAGTCCTGGTTTAGTCTTGGGTTTAGTCCTGTTTTACTCCTGGTTATATCCTGGTTTAGTCCTTGTATAGGTCTGGTTTAGTCCTGGTTTAGTCCTAGTTAGTTTAGTTCTTATAAACAAACCCTTTCTTGCCTTTCCTTGAGTATTTCTGGAGGCTCTGGTCCTGATTTGTGTCTCTCTCTTGTTTAAAGCGTCGGTTTTCCTCTTGTTTATGACGCTCACGCAGAGAAACTTAAACCAATGGCGCCATCGTGTGGACGGTCAGTAAACTGCACACAAACACAGGCTGCAGTATTAGGACAGTTTAGCAGCTCATATCTTCTTTAAAAAGATCTGACACAAACATCCTCCTATATCCCCGGTTTTACTGGTATTTTTACTTTTTTAACGGCTCTGTTTTACAAATAATTAAAAATAAGAGTGTTGTGAGCTTTAAGTCGTGTTCTAATGTTGTTTCCTCCTCACAAACAGACCTGGAGTTGTGTTTTGTTTCATTCACACATGTTTGAGTAACTCTTTATCATTAACCTGTCCACATCTCCAAAACTCAAAACGCTCTGTTCCACCTTGTGATGTCACGAAGCGGTAGTTTTCAAGCTAGCATCTACATTTTACCTTCAGTTCAGTAGAGATCAGCAATTCCAGGTCTGCAAATAATTCTATTGAAGGTGTGTGGAGTTTAAAAACACACCATAGCACTTCCTGTATCACCACATGACATCACAAGGTGGGGCATGGTGTTTTCAGTGACAGTTTGAGAGAAGAACTCAGCCTAAATCTGTAGAATCTGTGTGTTAAACGTGTGAATGAAACAAAACAACTCCAGGTCTGTTTGTGATGAGGAAACGACATTAGAGCAGATCAGAAAATAGTGAAATATTGAGCCCTTTAAACTCTAAGATACAATATTATTCATAATACTACTACAAATACTAATACTACTACTAATAATAATAAAATGCATATATACTGTGGCCTATGTGAAGAAAAACAAATAAACTGTAATATACATACAGTTCCTTTAACTCAGGCGTGTCCAAACAGCTGTTTTGGCCCTCAGGCTTCCAGGTGAATTGGCCCAAACTACCACAGTTGTACTTTTTACTGCATGTTTTTGAAATCTACCTTGATCAAGCAAATTTGATGTGTCCTTTTGAGGGTCTGAGCCTGAACAAAGGTCTGGAGGGTCATTCAAACCTGTTATAAATGCACAGAATTGAATTGTCGTATTTTTCAGACTATAAGTCGCTAAAAATGTGTAAGATGTGTAATGCTTTTGGACTCCACACTGTCCTTCAAAAAACATGTTAAAATGATCTCTCGTAGAATAAATTTTAATATTTCTAATTTTAATCAAATAAGAAGAGCTCTGACTGATGAAGCTGTAATGATGTTCTTGCTCTGTATGATCTTTCCCCATGTCGGCTATTGCATAACAAGCTGGTCTCTTACAGGTGTGACAATCCTAAAACCAATAGAAGCCTTATATAAAAAAAGGTTTGAAAATTCTAGACAAAAAACCTTTCACCCATCATCATTGTAATATCCTCTCAAAATGTAATTTGTTGAGCTTTGAAAACTTTATTAAATTTAAAAATGCCTGTATAATATACAAGAGGTTACATGGGTTGGCACCACCGCCTTTAAAAGAACACATTAAATACAAAACCGCATCACGAACCACCAGAGCCACAAGTAGGGGTGACTGTGAGGTTCCTGTGAGGAAAACTACTTTCGGTCAATATGTTCTGTCATACAAAGGCTGTGTACAGTGGAATAGTTTTACTTTTACTACATTTAAAAGGTACTTAAAGGAGCGGCTGAGATCAACACAAACATGTGAACACAATTCATAAGACTACTTTTTTATGGCATATAAAATTCAGGACTTGCACAATAAACTTTGCACTTTAGGATTTGTGCAATACACATAGCACTTTAGAACTCTTGAATACACACTGCACAATAGAACTCGTGCAACACACACTGCACTTTAGAACTCGTGCAACACACACTGCACTTTAGAACTCGTGCAACACACACTGCACTTTAGAACTCGTGCAACACACACTGCACTTTAGAACTCGTGCAACACACACTGCACTTTAGAACTCGTGCAACACACACTGCACTTTAGAACTCATGCAATACACACTGCACTTTAGAGCTCGCGCAACACACACTGCACTTTAGAACTCGTGCAATACACACTGCACTTTAAAGCTCGTGCAACACACACTGCACTTTAGAACTTGTGCAATACACACTGCACTTTAGAACTCGTGCAATACACACTGCACTTTAGAACTCGTGCAACACACACTGCACTTTAGAACTCATGCAATACACACTGCACTTTAGAGCTCGTGCAACACACACTGCACTTTAGAACTCGTGCAATACACACTGCACTTTAGAACTCGTGCAACACACACTGCACTTTAGAACTCGTGCAATACACACTGCACTTTAGAACTCGTGCAACACACACTGCACTTTAGAACTCGTGCAATACACACTGCACTTTAGAACTTGTGCAACACACACTGCACTTTAGAGCTCGTGCAACACACACTGCACTTTAGAACTCGTGCAATACACACTGCACTTTAGAGCTCGTGCAACACACACTGCACTTTAGAACTCGTGCAATACACACTGCACTTTAGAGCTCGTGCAACACACACTGCACTTTAGAACTTGTGCAACACACACTGCACTTTAAAACTTGTGCAAATACACACTGCACTTTAGAACTCGTGCAATACACACTGCACTTTAGAACTCGTGCAATACACACTGCACTTTAGGATAAATGTATCAATATGTGCATTTTATTCATTGCACTTTATATAAAATCTCCTATAATATTGTTGAAACCCTCCTGAGTTTGTTTTTGACTTGGCTTCCGTTTTGCTCTGTGTGTATTTATTTGTATTCTGTTTGTTTTTTGTTGTATTTTATGTTATGTTACATGTGGCCTTAAAGGTACGAACAACCTGTCCAGGGACTACAGATGGAAACTAGCCTGTGGCTAAAATCTAGCATATTTACATATGTTTCATGTGTTCATTAATATGCACTGTCCATTCTAAATAAAGAAAGAAAGAAAGAAAGAAAGAAAGAAAGAAAAAAACAGGTATAAGTCACACTTTTTGGGGAAATTTATTTTATAAAATCAGAGACCAAGAACCAACATTTCATCTTGAAAGGCAAATTATAGAAGTTATAGTAATAAAAACAAGAATTGGTGTATCATTCGTTTGTTTTTCAATACAGAACCAAAAATAAGAAAAGGGGAAAAAAATATTTTTTTTATTATTTGTCTCCAAACATTTTTTTTTTTTTTAATCGGATAACGAATAGTTTTTTTCATTTTTGATTCATATATACGATTCATATATTTCGTCTATGGGCTGTCAGTGTGAAAAATGTAATATATAAGTCGCAGGAACCACCTAAACCCTGAACAAAAGTGCGACTTATAGTCCGAAAAATACGGCACTGTTTTGACCCTCAGTCTATGACCCTTGATCGGCTTCATGCTGCTCTGTGTTTTAATATGTGAACATTTTTTTCCATTTAAAAGATATGATATTATGTTTTGAATCATTTATTACTATGGAAACAGCGCCAGAACAGCAACATCCTGGAACTTATGAAACTGAGCCAGAGGAAAAGCCACAATTTGACAACTTTTTACCTTTCTAATGATACTGTTGTAATTGTTAATTACTATGAAATCAGCACCAGAGAAAAGGCGACATTTTGAGGACTTCTTACCAATGAAAAGATATGATATTATGTTTTGACTCATGAATTACTATGGAAACGGCGCCAGAGCAAAGAGAACACTTTTTTACCATTGAAAAGATATGACATTATGTTTTGAGGCGGCACGGTGGCTGAGTGGCAACACTCAGGCCTCACAGCAAGAAGGTTGCGGGTTCGATCCCCGGGTCACCCGGGCCTTTCTGTGTGGAGTTTGCATGTTCCTCCCCGTGTCTGGATGGGTTTCCTCCGGGTACTCCGGTTTCCCCCATCAACCTAAAACATGCCCGCACCCCTATGAACTAACATCAAGGACCATGTTGTTCACCCTCCTGTGGGCTCACCACCTGCAGAGGGGTTCATAGGGGGGGTCAGGTGCTATGAGTATTGGGCAGCACGCTGCCCCCGCGACCCAGCCGGATTAAGCGGGAGAAGATGGATGGATGGATGGAAACTGCGCCAGAGCAAAGAGAACACTTTTTTACCATTGAAAAGATATGATATTATGTTTTGAATCATGAATTACTATGGAAATGGCGCCAGAACAGCAACATCCTGGAACTTATGAAACTGAGCCAGAGGAAAAGCCACAATTTGATTTGTTCCACCTGGAGAATCACAAGCACCATTTTTATATATATTCTTCTATAGCTTATATGAGCTTGTATACTTATCGCTGTAGCTCTCACGTTCACACTATCGCATCAAAAGTCTGAGCACGTAAACACTGCAGAACTACTGAAAAAAGTGTTGAATTCGTGCGCGGCTTCACCTGGAGGCAGCGCAGTGATACGACCAGAGAGAAAATAGTACCAAGACATTATGAGGTCTGACTTTTTTCCTGTTCACGTTTTGTCACGCAAATGTTTCACTCTTTTGAACACATATTGTTTTGAAAAGAAAAACGCTTTATTTTCATGACCCCAGCCAACTTGCACCAAAACCGGGGAAGAACTCGGCTCAGACGCTGTCGGGAGGTAAGTCAGTGTTGATGCGACGCTGCTGACGGAGACGTACAGATGCATGTCAAAAAACACAAACTATCCCTTTAATATCGCTGGGTTGAAACATGGAGTATCAGCAGTATTCGTAACCTGAGCAGTAGTAGTATGCGCAGTACTCGTAGTATGCGCAGTACTCGTAGTATGCGCAGTACTCGTAGTATGCACAGTACTCGTAGTATGTGCAGTATTACGGAGTACGTCATGACGAGTGGTGACAGAAACATGAGGTCATCTGATCCACATGAGACCAGCAGAATGTGAGAGCACTTCATCAAGAGACCTGCTCCAGACCTGTTCCAGTCCTGGTTTAGTCCTGGTTCAGTCCTGGTTCAGTCCTGGTTTAGTCCTGGTTTAGACGTGGTTTAGTCCTGGTTTAGTCCTGGTTTAGTCCTGGTTCACTCCTGGTTTAGTCCTGGTTTAGTCCTGGTTTAGTCCTGGTTCAGTCCTGGTTCAGTCCTGGTTTAGTCCTGGTTCAGTCCTGGTTCAGTCCTGGTTCAGTCCTGGTTTAGTCCTGGTTCAGTCCTGGTTCAGTCCTGGTTTAGACCTGGTCTAATCCTTTTTTAGACCTGGTTCAGTCCTGGTTTAGTCCTTGTTTACTTCTGGTTTAGACCAAGTTTATCAAAATTTGGTCCTGGTTTAGTCCGGGTTCACACCTGGCTAACTTCTGGTTTAGAAGTAGGTCAATCCTGGTTTAGTCCTGGTTCAGTCCTGGTTTAGACCTGGTTTAGTCCTGGTTTGGATCTGGTTCAGTCCTGGTTTAGTCTTGGTTCAGTCCCTGTTCAGTCCTGGGTTAGTCTTGGGTTACAGTAGTCCTGGTTAGTCCTGGTTTAATCCTGGTTTAATCCTGGTTTAGTCCTGATTTGTACCTGGTTTAGTCGTGATTTAGTCCTGTTTTAGTCCTGGTTCAGTCCTGGTTTAGTCCTGGTTCAGTCCTGTTTCAGTCCTGGTTCAGTCCTGGTTTAGTCCTGGTTTAGTCCTGGTTTAGTCCTGGTTCAGTCCTGGTTCAGTCCTGGTTCAGTCCTGGTTCAGTCCTGGTTCAGTCCTGGTTCAGTCCTGGTTCAGTCCTGGTTTAGTCCTGGTTCTCCCTGTGTCGCTGTGGCAGAGTGGTTAGCCTGTCCCGCCGCTGAACTCCACCAGACGAGAGGAGCAGAAGACGGATGGAGCAGCTGATCCCGGTCCTGAGTCCAGGTCCTGGCTCAGATCTGGTTGTGATCCGGGCGCTGATGGAGGCCACATACCTGCGCCGGGGTCAAGAATCCGCCCGGTGCTCCATCTCGGACTCTGCTGACAGACCCGTCCTCCGCCGCTCTCTTTCACCCCCAAATCTGAACAAGTCCTCAAAATGTCGCCCGTGGTTTGGTTCTCGAGACGTCACAACGTTCTCAAACTCACTGCAAAAAATCTTGGCCAAAATGTACGATAAAAACACAAGGGAATGTAACAATAACGTAAATCTGGTGATATCGTATCGTCAAAGGTCTCACAATAATATCGTGGAGCATCACAATATATCGAATCCCAAGTCTCTTTGCTTAAAGTGAATAGTTCTGATGCAGAAATAGCTAAAAAAAAACAGAGGGAACTACATAGACCATGATCCTTTGCTCCGTTTCAGTGCAGACGACATGAAGAAATAACTGTTCTAAGCACTTTTACATCTTCATTCTTTGGATTAAGTCTTGTGAAGCATTTTTAGAGGAAAAAGGAGCAGATTCACCACAAAATATTGCAATAAATATCGTAGCATGAGACGTACATGGTGAAAATATTGCTAAAATCGACTCTCACAGAATCAGTTTGAACATTTTCTCAGGGTTTATATGAGTCCAATCTGTTCTAGAGTTAATTTAACATTTTTGGAAATGTTAATGAAGTCACACTGGACCAAAGTTCCTGTTTAACCCCGAAATCCAGAGTTATATTCACGTTTTGAGAGTAAACGGAGAACACTTTGTAGAGTTATCCTGATTTAGCTGAGCAACACACAGAGGTGTTTTATTTTTACACTTTATTTGAGTTAATTTAAAATGAAATTATGTACAAAAGTGGATCAAACTGGTCTTCCCTCACAGGAGTTCAAGTGGTGGGTGGGAGGTGCCAAATTAACACTACAGGAAGTTGAATTAATCATCATCATCATGTTTATTTGTTTGGAGCAGTCAGTACAAAGAAAAATAGGCTTCAACATAAATTACAAAAACAAAACAAGTTTGCATGATAAGCTCGAAAAGGAGTGGGAAGAAGAAAACGTATTAAACTTAACACTAAAAGAAGGTGAATTAACACTAGCGGGAGTCGAATGAAGAGTAGGTCGACTCCAGCGGCGGCGAGAGGCTCAAGAATCAACTACTGACGGTGAAGAAGAAGAGAAACTGAAAGTTGTTGAAAGAAAATGGTTCGGGAATGTAATTTGAGCGTTTTTCAAAAAATATAATTAATACAACATCAGCGATCGAGTCTTTTGGGCTTTCGAGAAAGTGGTGTTAAGTTTCTTCAGTGTGAAGCAAATTGGCGTTTTACGAGGAAGTTAAGAACTTGCCCCCATCACTACACTAGTTTGTTGCCTTGACAGACTCACTGCCACACATAGACTGTATATATGAGTGGACGTAGCTAAAGCGTTAGCCGCCACATGCCAAACAGGAAGTGCTCCAGGAGGCTCTTCCGGCTCCTTCTCTCCCTTTTTCCCGTTGACTCACACTGGGATCTTCTGGCTCCTCTCTCTGGACCTGCTGCTGTGGCCTCGTCATTTTGGTCTTAAATGTTCGTATGAATCCGCGACACAGGATCCTGAATTTTTCATTTCTCTGTTTTGTTCCTAAATCAGGATATGGGCGGCACATTTAACGACCTCAGTCATGATTGGCTCTTGTGGTTGCTATGATACTCGCGGTCGGATTTCCAAATATGGAGTCCACTCATGCATACGGACTATGCTGCCACAGTGAGATCTCCGCTGAGGAAACACTGATCTGTGCCCGTTTTTTGGGCTTCTGACAGAATTCCACCACCTCTAGCGACGGACTTTAGCTTCAAACGTGCCGGAGTTCAACTTTAAGAACCAGAATCGCACAAACCAAACCTTTTGCAGCACAAACGATTGACAGTTTTTGTGCAGGTTTGTGTTTGTTGAGGGCCCAACTTCACAGAGGTGGATAACCTGTTCTCAAATGCACTCAAAAGTAAAAAGTACACACTGCAGTACTGTATTTTACTTGTACTTGTACTCGATGACATTCCCCCAGTGCCGCACATACACAGAACATGTGTGGACCTGACGCTGGGCGAAGTCGAAGTCGTGCGAGGTAAACCGCCTTTAATCCCGTTCCAGCGTCGCAGTCGTGCTCTCTTCTTCTTCTTCTCTTCTTCTCTTCTTCTGCATTTGTTGCATAATCGCCATGGCGACGCTCTTTGTCTGTTGTGATTGGTGCGGCGGCGTAATGAGATAATGAGAGTGTGCGAGGCCCGGACAGCTCATCAGTCACAGCCCCACACAGGAGCAGTGTTCCACAGCGGGAGTTGAACCCTCGCACACACGTCTCTGTGATGGATGCTCCTCGCTCCAATACAACTCTTCCAATAACAAACACAAACGCACAAAAAAACGCACAAAATAACTCACAGAACTCACAGGACGCGGCTGTTTGGAGTTCGCAGAAAGCGGCGGAGGAACGTGACGAAGTACGAGGACTGTGTGACATGAGAAAAGTACAAATACTTCAAATGTAAAGTGTATAATTGTACTTTTACTTTGCATCTGAGAGCAGGATTTGTACTTTCTACTGCAGTATCCACGGGACTGAAAAGTACAAGTATTTTTTATTATTGTGTGAGATCTGGTTTAGACCTGGTTCAGTCCTAGTTTAGACCTGGTTCAGACCTGGTTTAGACCTAGTTTAGGCCTAGTTTAGACCTGGTTTAGACCTGGTTTATACCTAGTTTACACCTAGTTTAGACCTGGTTTAGTCCTGGTTTAGTCCTGGTTTAGACCTGGTTCAGACCTGGTTTAGACCTAGTTTAGACCTAGTTCAGACCTGGTTTAGACCTAGTTTAGACCTAGTTTAGACCTGGTTTAGACCTAGTTTAGACCTAGTTCAGACCTGGTTTAGACCTAGTTTAGACCTAGTTTAGACCTGGTTTAGACCTAGTTTAGACCTAGTTCAGACCTGGTTTAGAGCTGGTTCAGTACTGGCACAGTCTTGGTTTAGACCTGGTTTACCGTGGGTTAGACCTGGTTTAGTCCTGGTTTAGACCTGATTTAGACCTGGTTTAGACCTAGTTTAGACCTGGTTCAGACCTGGTTTAGTCCTGGTTTAGTCCTGGTTTAGTCCTCGTTTAGACCTGGTTTAGACCTGGTTTAGTCCTCATTTAGACCTGGTTTAGACCTGGTTTAGTCCTGGTTTAGACCTGATTTAGACCTGGTTTAGACCTAGTTTAGACCTGGTTCAGACCTGGTTTAGGCCTAGTTTAGTCCTGGTTTAGTCCTCGTTTAGACCTGGTTTAGACCTGGTTTAGACCTGGTTTAGTCCTGGTTTAGACCTGGTTTAGTCTTAGTTTAGTCCTGGTTTAGACCTGGGTTAGACTTGGTTTAGACCTGGTTTACTCCTGGTTCAGTTCTGGTTTAGGCCAAGTTTAGCAAGCATTTGTCCTGGTTTTGAACTGGTTTAGACCCGGTTTAGTCCTCATTTAGACCTGGTTTAGACCTGGTTTAGTCCTGGTTTAGACCTGATTTAGACCTGGTTTATACCTAGTTTACACCTAGTTTAGACCTGGTTTAGTCCTGGTTTAGTCCTGGTTTAGTCCTCGTTTAGACCTGGTTTAAAGTAAAAGTAAAAGTATTTTTTATTATACTGTGGGACCTGCTGAAAGTCTGAGTGTTTATTTTAACACATTTGTAGTTTGAACAAACACAAACACACACGAAATAAAAAAAAACTGCTGGAAAAAAATAACTTGCTCAACCACAAATCTGAATGAAAGAAGTTTTATTAGATCAAAACCTGTACGAAATACTTTAATGCTTTTACTGGATTTTTTTTCATGCAATACTTTTATTTTTACTTATTTTTTTTCCCTCCTGTATCTCGACTTTTAATGACAATGCAGAGAGTGTCCAGGAGGGGGCAGTATCCAGGAGGGGGCAGTGTCCAGGAGGGGGCAGTGTCCAGGAGGGGGCAGAGTCCAGGAGGGGGCAGTGTCCAGGAGGGGGCAGTGTCCAGGAGGGGGCAGTGTCGAGTCTCCGTTTCAAAACCATCAGAACACGTCACAGGTTTCAGTCCATTTCACCACAGCGTTCAGCTCCAGGCAAATGAAGCTCACTGAGGCCAGCGGAGAAAAGGAGCCGAGTCCAGATCAGGAAAAGGAGTTTATTTACGGAGAAAACAGAGAAATAAAAATGGCAGAATTATGAAGAGCTGAAGGGTAAAAACAAAGATTTAAGAGAAAAACGACGAGGCTCACAGAGAGAGAGATGAGGGAGAGAAAGATCACGGAAAGACACAGAGAGAGAGAATTTAGGGAGAGAAAAAGAGAGAGATGCGGAAGAGAAAGAGAAATGAGGAAAAGAAAGAGAGAAAGAGAGAAATCTGAGAGGAGAGTAAGATGAGGAAGAGAAAGAGATGAGAAAAAAAGACAGAGATGAGGGAGAGATGGAGAAAAATGGAGGAAGAGAGAAAAAAGGAAGAGGAAAAAAGACAGAAAAAATGATGAGGGAGAGACAAAGAGAGAGAAGAGAGAGAAAAAGAAATAATAAAATAACAGAATAAAAATATATAAATTGTCATATAATAAATTCTAAATAAAAACAGAGAAAGAGACACGTGTGAAATGAGAGACTTATATAAGAATTATATAAATGTAAATGTTCAAGTCACAATAAAACAGAAAATCTCAGTTATGTACAAGAGCTACAATATAATAACTGTGGCTCAGTAAAGTTTGTCTAAGTCCAGATGCCTAAATTCATACTTAAGTGTAGTACTTTATACTTGTACTTCATTACAGTGCAGTACTTTATACTTTTACTTCATTACAGTGCAGTAGGCTACTTTATACTTTTACTTCATTACAGTGCAGTACTTTATACTTTTACTTCATTACAGTGCAGTAGTTTATACTTTTACTTTATTACAGTGCAGTACTTTATACTTGTACTTTATACTTTTACTTCATTACAGTGCTTTACTTTATACTTGTACTTTATACTTTTACTTCATTACAGTGCAGTACTTTATACTTTTACTTCATTACAGTGCAGTAGTTTATACTTTTACTTTATTACAGTGCAGTACTTTATACTTGTACTTTATACTTTTACTTCATTACAGTGCTTTACTTTATACTTGTACTTTATACTTTTACTTCATTAAGCTCCAGCTCTGGGTTTGTTTGCGTTACATGAGACCTGAGTTTAGACCTGGTTTAGACCTGATCCAGTCCTGGCACAGTCCTGGTTTAGACCTGGTTTAGACCTGGTTCATACCCGGTTTAGACCTGGTTTAGACCTGGTTCATACCCGGTTTAGACCTGGTTTAGTCCTGGTTCAGTTCTAGTTTAGACCTTGTTACAACCTTGCTTAGTTCTGGTTTAAACCAAGTTTAGCAAGCTTTAGTCCTGCATGGTTTTGGACTGGTTTAGACCCAGTCAAGTCCTGGTTTAGACCTGGTTTTGGCCTGGTTTAATCTTTTAGTCCTGGTTTAGTCCTGGTTCAGAGCAGAAAAGTGAAAGTATTTTTACCTGCTGAAAGTCTGAGTGTTTATTTTAACACATTTGTATCAGCTCTGGGTTTGTTTACGTTCCATGAGACAGATTTGGAAGAACGAGAGGCAGGTTCAGAGTGCGTCCCTGCCACTGACAGGAGCAGAGACAGGGGCTGTTACAGGGGCAGTGACAGGGGCTGTTACAGGGGCAGTGACAGGGGCTGTTACAGGGGCAGTTACAGGGGCAGAGACAGTGACAGGGACAGAGCGGGGGCATCTGCTGGAGGAGGTCTCGCGTCGTGCGTAAAACCGAGGCGCGCCGTGCGTCCCTTGGCACATCCACGCGCCCCGCCCGCGAGCCCGGACCATGGCGGAGCGCGCGCCACGGGGCTCGAGGACCATGCCGCGAGGACGAGCCGGCGGAGGAGCGCGACCGCGGGAAGCATGAACGTGGCGCTGTACGTCGTGACCGTGGCGCAGTGCGTTTACGCCGCGTCCGTGGGAGTGGGACGCGCCGCCGTGGAGGGACGCAGGACGTGCCGGCTCTACTGCCGCGTGGGCATCGGCTTCCACCTGCAGATCCACGAGGACGGGCGCGTGAACGGCAGCCACGAGCCCGACCACCTCAGTAAGTTTGGACTCTTCCTCGTCACGGTCACACTCTTCCTCATCACGGTCACACTCTTCCTCGTCACGGTCACACTCTTCTTCATCACGGTCACACTCTTCCTCATCACGGTCACACTCTTCCTCATCACGGTCACACTCTTCTTCATCACGGTCACACTCTTCTTCATCACGGTCACACTCTTCCTCATCACGGTCACACTCTTCTTCATCACGGTCACACTCTTCCTCATCACGGTCACACTCTTCCTCATCACGGTCACACTCTTCCTCATCACGGTCACACTCTTCTTCATCACGGTCACACTCTTCCTCATCACGGTCACACTCTTCTTCATCACGGTCACACTCTTCCTCATCACCTCCGTAAGTTTAGACGCGCTCAGGTCACGTTTTACGCGCAGAATCAACAGTGAAGTGAAATAAAAACACTGCGAAATAAAAACATCGCGGACTCTGGGCTGCGAGTGGAACAAAAAAACTGGGACTCCGAGGGATTTTTGGTGGTTTGTAATAATTAAATTGTGAATCGAGTGCGTAATAAAGTTATATTGTTGTGCAGACCTGGTTCATACCCGGTTTAGAACTCGTTTAGTCCTGGTTTAGTCCCGCTGTAGTCCTGCTTTATTCCTGGTTCAGTCCTGGTTTAGACCTGGTTTAGTCCTGGTTTAGTCCTGGTTTAGTCTTGGTTTAGACCTGGTTTAGACCTGGTTTAGTCCTGGTTTAGACCTGGTTTAGACCTGGTTTAGTCCTGGTTTAGACCTGGTTTGGTCGTGTTTTAGACCTGGTTTAGACCTGGTTTAGTCCTGGTTTAGTCCCGCTGTAGTCCTGCTTTATTCCTGGTTCAGTCCTGGTTTAGACCTGGTTTAGTCCTGGTTTAGTCCTGGTTTAGTCTTGGTTTAGACCTGGTTTAGACCTGGTTTAGTCCTGGTTTAGACCTGGTTTGGTCCTGTTTTAGACCTGGTTTAGACCTGGTTTAGTCCTGGTTTAGTCCTGGTTTAGTCCTGTTTTAGTCCTGTTTTAGACCTGGTTTAGACCTGGTTTAGACCTGGTTTAGAACTGGCACAGTCCTGGTTCAGACCTGGTTTAGTCCTGGTTTAGTCCTGGTTTAGACCTGGTTTGGTCCTGTTTTAGACCTGGTTGAGACCTGGTTTAGACCTGGTTCAGTCCGGGCACAGTCCTGGTTCAGACCTGGTTTAGTCCTAGTTCAGTTCTGGTTTAGACCAAGTTTTTCAAGCTTTAGTCCTGGTTTAGTTCTGGTTTTGAGCTGGTTCAGACAGGCCCATTCATGACAGTCAGGTTAGTCACATTTTCTTTGGTTTTTGTTGTTTTTAAGCAGCTTTTCTGTATTTTACCAAAACAAATGTAAATGTTTGCCTCTCTTAATTACCGCAAATAAAAAATATATGCAAGCTTCACCTAAACTCTTTAGTATCAATTAGCAGTGTAAGAAAAAAATCTAATTATCGATATATCGTGATACTTCTTTACACAATTCTCGAATCGATTCAAGATGGATCTGAATCAAATTTTTTTTGTTGCATTCACTGTAATAAATTCTATCTCATACAACTGTGTTCTCATAAAAGTGCAGCTGACTGGATTATTAGACGTAATTATTGATAAATCACAATATATCGTCTACTGTTTTAGTATCAGGATATATCGAATTGTGGCGTGTGTATCATGATATGTATCGTATCGTCAGACTCGAGGCACACGCCTAGTATCAATTAATAATAATTGTAAAGAAATTAACCTTAATAAAATATTTTAAGGAATGTAAAATTACTTTAAATGAAATACTAAACGTAATTAAAGATTTTTGCGTGATTCTTACCCCTTAAACAATAAGACTATAAACATTAAAAAAAAACCTTAGGCAAACTTACCTCAATTTTTTAAAATTACTGCTTAATTGTTCGGTTTACAGTGATAAATGACAGATTATGTCTCTCTTTACTGTCGGTAAGGATCAAATTAGTCAAAACTAAGGACATCTCGGGCATTTCTTGTATAAAACTGGAACAAATCAGTGGTTTTGTATAAATCTGCTGGGACAGGGACACGGGGCTCAGGACTGGGACTGTCCCGGGGAAACAGGGACGTCTGGACACAATAAACCAGATTAAAGAGAGAAGTGGGAAACACTGTGAAGTGGGAAACACTGTGAAGCGGGAAACACTGCAGAATAAAAAGATCCCGGACACTGGACTGTGAGTATAACAGTGTAGAGTCCAGTGAGGATTCCCAAAGCTTTTCAAGTCATTTTAATGAACCTTTATGACGCAAAACTGACTCTTGTAGCTTTAAGTCGTGTTCGAATGTTGTTTCCTTCTCAAAACAGCCCCAGAGTTGTGTTTTGTTTCATTCACATGTTTGAGTGACTCTTTATCATCGCCCCTGTGCCTTTGAGCAACGCGTGTCAGCACCGCCGGGCTAATCCCACGCAGCTTCACTTGGCTCTAAATCACCACCGGGAGAATTCAGGCGGCTTCAGTTACACGAGAAACAACTGAAGCTGCGCTGGCATTTAATACAGTAATTACACCACCACAGGACAGTAATTACACCACCACAGTGCAGTAATTACACTATTATTACTACAATACAGTAATTACACCACCACAGGACAGTAATTACACCACCACAGGACAGTAATTACACCACCACAGGACAGTAATTACACTATTACTACAGTACAGTAATTACACTATTACTACAGTACAGTAATTACACCACCACAGGACAGTAATTACACTACTACAGTACAGTAATTACACTATTATTACAGTACAGTAATTACACTATTACAGTACAGTAATTACACTACTATTACTACAGTACAGTAATTACACTATTGTTGATAAAACTGCAGTAAAGCTGCGTACTTTTACTTCAACCGGACTAAAATATTTGAGAGTGTAACAGTTCATCTCCAAATGAACCCTTCCAATAAACAATGGTGCCATGGTTCAGTCCTGGCTCAGTCCTGGTTCAGTCTTAGTTTAGTCCTGGCTCAGTCCTGGTTCAGTCTCAGTTTAGTCCTGGCTCAGTCCTGGTTCAGTCTCAGTTTAGTCCTGGCTCAGTCCTGGTTCAGTCTTAGTTTAGTCCTGGCTCAGTCCTGGTTCAGTCTTAGTTTAGTCCTGGCTCAGTCCTGGTTCAGTCTTAGTTTAGTCCTGGCTCAGTCCTGGTTCAGTCTTAGTTTAGTCCTGGGTCAGTCCTGGTTCAGTCTCAGTTTAGTCCTGGCTCAGTCCTGGTTCAGTCTTAGTTTAGTCCTGGCTCAGTCCTGGTTCAGTCTTAGTTTAGTCCTGGCTCAGTCCGGGTTCAGTCTTAGTTTAGTCCTGGCTCAGTCCTGGTTCAGTCTTAGTTTAGTCCTGGCTCAGTCCTGGCTTAGTCTCAGTTTAGTCCTGGCTCAGTCCTGGTTCAGTCTCATTTTAGTCCTGGCTCAGTCCTGGTTCAGTCTCAGTTTAGTCCTGGCTCAGTCCTGGTTCAGTCTTAGTTTTAGTCCTGGCTCAGTCCTGGTTCAGTCTCATTTTAGTCCTGGCTCAGTCCTGGTTCAGTCTTAGTTTAGTCCTGGCTCAGTCCTGGTTCAGTCTTAGTTTTAGTCCTGGCTCAGTCCTGGTTCAGTCTCATTTTAGTCCTGGCTCAGTCCTGGTTCAGTCTCAGTTTAGTCCTGGCTCAGTCCTGGTTCAGTCTCAGTTTAGTTCTGGCTCAGTCCTGGTTCAGTCTTAGTTTAGTCCTGGCTCAGTCCTGGTTCAGTCTCAGTTTAGTTCTGGCTCAGTCCTGGTTCAGTCTTAGTTTAGTCCTGGCTCAGTCCTGGTTCAGTCTTAGTTTAGTCCTGGCTCAGTCCTGGTTCAGTCTCAGTTTAGTCCTGGCTCAGTCCTGGTTCAGTCTCAGTTTAGTCCTGGCTCAGTCCTGGTTCAGTCTTAGCTTAGTCCAGGTTTTGGTTCCTCTTCTCACCGTGAGTAAAGCCACAAGTGACAGAAGCTTTATGTTACACAAAATGTCCTCTGGTGAGCTTTAAAGTTGCATTGTGTAGCTTTTTCCAAAAGCTCAAAACACTCTGTTCCACCTTGTGACGTCATGAAGCGATAGTTTTCACGTGAACAGCTCCTTTTACCTTTAGTTCAGACGTGATCGGCGATTCCAGGTCTGAAATTATCAAAAACAGGGACGGGACGAGATAAATCAGAGGTAATTAAATTGTGTAATCCAGTTCCCAATTTTATTCTCACCATTTTTGATTTGACTTTATTTATTATTTTTGCCGTAGCGCTGCTTTATGTGACGACAGCTTCCCCCCAAAATTTCATCACCAGTACATCACTTTTTATCCAATCCAAACGTAACAAAGAAAAAAACACAGGAATAAATCTTACAGTTTTGTTGCACGAAATCTTGTGATCTCTAAAGCCTAAATGTGCAGGTTTGTGCGTTAAAACATGTGTGAATGAAACTAAACACTGCTCCAGGTCTATTTGTGACGAGGAAACGACATTAGAGCAGATCAGGAAATAGCGTAATAGGGAACCTTTAAAGAACTCTCATCACCGCATTCAAACTGACACATGTGGGCCAAGTGTCTTGCCAAAGGACATAAAAGCAGCACCGGATATTCCCAGCGGTCTCCCATCCAAGTGCTGCCCAGATGAGATCAGCCTTTCAATTTATGTGTGTATTAGTCCTGGTTCGGTCCTGGTTCGGTCCTGGTTCGGTCCTGGTTCAGTCCTGGTTCGGTCCTGGTTCGGTCCTGGTTCGGTCCTGGTTCAGTCCTGGTTCGGTCCTGGTTCGGTCCTGGTTCGGTCCTGGTTCGGTCCTGGTTCAATAGAACATTGTTGGTCCATTTGGAGATGAACTGTTACACTCAAATAGAAGTAAAAGTACGCAGTCTGAAAAGTACTGCAGTTTTATTAAGTAGTGTCTTAAGTGGTACAAGACTGTAATTACTGTTTTGTACTGTAGTAATAGTAGTGTAATTACTGCACTGTATTTAGTAGTACAATTACCGCACTGTCCTGTAGTAATAGTAGGGTAATTACTGTACTGTGGTAATAGTGTAATTACTGTACTGTACTGTGGTAATAGTGTAATTACTGTACTGTACTGTGGTAATAGTGTAATTACTGTACTGTACTGTGGTAATAGTGTAATTACTGTACTGTACTGTGGTAATAGTGTAATTACTGTACTGTACTGTGGTAATAGTGTAATTACAGTACTGTAGTAATAATAGTGTAATTACTGTACTGTGGTAATAGTGTAATTACAGTACTGTAGTAATAATAGTGTAATTACTGCACTGCACTGTAGTAATAGTGTAACTACTGTATTGTAATAATAGTGTAAATACGGTTCTGTAGTAATAGTGCAATTAGTGTTCTGTAGTAATAATAGTGTAATTACTGTACTGTGGTAGTGTAATTACTGCATTGTAGTAACAGTGTAATTACTGTACTGTGTTAATAGTGTAATTACTGCACTGTGGTAATAGTGTAATTACTGCACTGTGGTAATAGTGTAATTACTGCACTGTAGTAACAGTGTAATTACTGTACTGTGTTAATAGTGTAATTACTGCACTGTGGTAATAGTGTAATTACTGTCCTGTGGTGGTGTAATTACTGTACTGTAGTAATAATAGTGTAATTACTGTACTGTGTTAATAGTGTAATTACTGTCCTGTGGTAATAGTGTAATTACTGTCCTGTGGTGGTGTAATTACTGTATTGTAGTAATAATAGTGTAATTACTGTCCTGTGGTGGTGTAATTACTGTATTGTAGTAATAATAGTGTAATTACTGTCCTGTGGTGGTGTAATTACTGTATTAAATGCCAGCGCAGCTTCAGTTGTTTCTCGTGTAACTGAAGCCGCCTGAATTCTCCCGGTGGTGATTTAGAGCCAAGTGAAGCTGCGTGGGATTAGCCCGGCGGTGCTGACACGCGTTGCTCAAAGGCACAGGGGCGATGACGGGGCTCGTTGGGGGCTGAGGTCACTCTTGGCAGGTACAGAATCTGGAAGCACTATTTCGGGCTGAGACAGGTGCACTCCCGATCAGTGCGCCTGTCAGCACCTGTCGGCCTGAGTCACAAAGGAACGCAGGAGCCACTCGCGACGCCGGATGCCAAACCGCTGAGTTTGTTTTTCGGTGTAACGCAGCAAAGGGTTAAAGGAGCTGTGCGCGAGATTCTGATCTGACCCATTTGTGTCCTCGGACATAAGAAATGTGCAAATCAAAAGGGTTTTACTGCAACAGTGGCGTGCAAAAATATTGAAATATCGCTATGTCATATTGTTTAATTTGATGATACAGTATCGATATCGTGGGCTACTATATCAATATATCGCCAAGAGTATTTTCAGGTATATTTCACTAAATTATTTTGTGTAAGAGCTCCATTTGTGTCGACATTTTCACTGATTTGACGAGTAAAAAGTGTTTTTCATATCACCTTTGCACAAATTCAGTGGACTTAGTAGACTTACAGTATCTGTGTAGAATCGATTTGAAATATATCGTATTGAATGGAAAGTGCTTTGTATCAAAACACTAATGATGGGTCGGTTCTGGCTCTTTGAAATGAACGATGGGAGCCGGCTCCTTATTGGGAGCCATGTTTTATTTTTTTTCTTTCACTCTTGCTCTCACTTTTTTTCTGTTCACGCTGCACACACTGTGTTTGTGCCATACGGTCTGTGGGGCGGTAGTTACAGAATCTGACCACATCAGCGCTTATAGTTTATGCAAATGGAAACAAATGTGCGCAAAGCTGCATTAAACACATTATTACTCAAAGTCTATCATGAGTGGAGTATCAGAAAAGTATGTAGATAAGTGGTATTTTTTACATTTTATGTGGAGTGAATAAATAAAAGCATATTTATATAATAAACATATATAAATAAAACACGTTTTTTACATTAATAATACATTTTGTGCATAATTTTATATTGTTGTTGATCATAAATTAATTAAAGCAACAAAACAACCTGAAGAGCCGCTTGGGAGCCAAAAGAGCCGGCTCTTTTTAGTGAGCCGAGCCAAAAGAGCTGGTTCTCTAAAAAGAGCCGGAATTCCCATCGCTATAAAAAACATATCGTATGGTGGCCTATCTCGATTTTTGTGCACAAACCATCGATCTATAATAAAAACTGGACAAGCCTCTGCAACTCTGGCCCAATTCCAGACCGACTAGTGGCCACTAGTTGGTACTGCAGCTCCCAGGGGCTTGGGCCAAGAAAGAATCCTCCCATAGAAGCACAAAGCATATTTTAGGAATTCAAACTGTCCGTGTTCATCTGACAGGGCATCGGGATTTCACAAACGTCGGATTTTGTTGTACGGTGACCAGACGTCTCTATTTACCCGGGACAGTCCCAGTTTGGAGCCCTGTGTCCCCTGTCCCAGCAGATTTATCCAAAACCACTGATTTGTCCCAGTTTTGTACAAGAAATGTCCCAGGTGTCCCTATTTTTGACCAATCTGATCAGTAAAAAGAGGCATAAACTGTCATTTTTTTCAGTAAAATGCAAAAAAGCTGTTTAAAAACGACCAAAACACAAAGAAAATGTGACTATACTGACTCACATGTTTGTCATGAATGGGTTGAGTGCAGAACTATTCACACATTTGACAGCTGAAAAATGGAGAATCAAAAAGAGGGAAGCGAGGAAAGAGAAATGAGACGTGGCCGTTTTATTCTTCGGTCTTTTGGCTGTGGTACTGACCCGTCCCGTTTCCCGGTGCAGGTGTCCTGGAGCTGTTCTCCGTGTCTCAGGGCGTCATCGGCATCAGAGGCGTCCACGCCAACCGCTACCTCTGCATGAACCACCGAGGAAGACTGCACGCCACGGTACGAGGACTGAACCGGGACTGAACCGGGACTGAACCAGGACTGAAGTAGGACTGAAGCAGGACTGAACCGGGACTGAACCGGGACTGAACCGGGACTGAAGCGGGACTGAACCGGGACTGAACCAGGACTGAACCAGGACTGAAGTAGGACTGAAGCGGAACTGAAGTAGGACTGAAGCAGGACTGAAGCAGGACTGAACAAGGACTGAACAGGGACTGAACCGGGACTGAACCAGGACTGAACCAGGACTGAACCAGGACTGAAGTAGGACTGAAGCGGAACTGAAGTAGGACTGAGGCAGGACTGAAGCAGGACTGAACAAGGACTGAACCAGGACTGAACAGGGACTGAACCGGGACTGAACCAGGACTGAACCGGGACTGAACCGGGACTGAACCAGGACTGAAGCAGGACTGAACCGGGACTGAACCGGGACTGAACCAGGACTGAACCAGGACTGAACCGGGACTGAACCAGGACTGAAGTAGGACTGAACCAGGACTGAACCAGGACTGAAGTAGGACTGAACCAGGACTGAACCGGGACTGAACCGGGACTGAACCGGGACTGAACCGGGACTGAAGTGGGACTGAACCGGGACTGAAGCGGGACTGAAGCGGGACTGAAGCGGGACTGAAGCGGGACTGAAGCGGGACTGAACCGGGACTGAAGCAGGACTGAAGCAGGACTGAAGCAGGACTGAACCAGGACTGAAGCAGGACTGAACCAGGACTAAACCAGATCTGAACCAGGACTGAACCAGGACTAAACCAGATCTAAACCAGGACTAAACCAGGTCTAAACCAGGACTAAACCGGGACTGAAGCGGGACTGAACCAGGACTAAACCAGATCTGAACCAGGACTGAACCAGGACTAAACCAGATCTAAACCAGGACTAAACCAGGTCTAAACCAGGACTAAACCGGGACTGAAGCGGGACTGAACCAGGACTAAATCAGATCTAAACCACGACTAAACCAGGTCTAAACCAGGACTGAACCGGGTCTAAACCAGGACTGAACCAGGTCTAAACCAGGTCTAAACCAGGACTAAACCAGGTCTAAACGAACCAGGTCTAAACCAGGTCTTAACCAGGTCTAAACCAGGACTAAACCAGATCTAAACCAGGACTAAACCAGGTCTAAACCAGGACTAAACCAGGACTGAACCAGGTCTAAACCAGGTCTAAACCAGGACTAAACCAGGTCTAAACCAGGTCTAAACGAACCAGGTCTAAACCAGGTCTTAACCAGGTCTAAACCAGGACTAAACCAGGTCTAAACCAGGACTGAACCAGGTCTAAACCAGGTTTTAACCAGGTCTAAACCTGGTCTAAACCAGGACTAAACCAGGTCTAAACCAGGTCTAAACCAGGACTGAACCAGGTCTAAACCAGGTCTAAACCAGGACTAAACCAGGTCTAAACCAGGACCAAACCAGGTCTAAACCTGGTCTAAACCAGGACTAAACCAGGTCTAAACCAGGACTAAACCAGGACTAAACCAGGACTGAACCAGGTCTAAACCAGGACTGAACCAAGTCTAAACCAGGTCTAAACCAAGTCTAAACCAGGTCTAAACCAGGACTAAACCAGGACTAAACCAGGACTAAACCAGAACTAAACCAGGTCTAAACAGATTATTTAACCTCCCCCTGTGTCTGACCCAGATCTCTGCTCTTAAAACACTTGTTTTTCTTCTTCTTGTGTTAATAACTCTCTGATTAGCTCAGTCTGTCTGGAGTTACGGACTAAACCAGGACTCAGATTGATGTTAGACGTGATCCATCGCATTACACCGGGTCTAAACCAGGCCTACGCGTGGTCTAAACCAGGTCCGGAGCGCGACATGTATTTACATCGGCATTCTGTCATTCCGGCCTCTGATAACACAGTCGGGGCTATGCTAAAAGCGCAGATCCGGTGTCCACTTCAGTCGCATGCACTTCATATTTGGAGGATTTAAAAGCTCAGGAGACCCGCGGGAGGGGCCCTGGGGGGGTCCTCATATAGAGAGAGGGTGAGGGGGGCAGGAGGAGGGGGTATGTGGGGTATCCAGCACACGCCGTCCTCATTCATAAAGCTGAGAGACACTAGAGGGAGTTTTCAGACAGGAGGATGGGGCAGGAAGTGAGCGTGGGTTCCAGTGTTCTGTCGAAATGAGCCTAAATCCACAGTGACGTCTATTGATTCACGCTGCCCTGTCGAAATAAGCTCCCCGTGTTTTTCCGTTTACAGTTGTCTAGATCCAATAAATGAATCTCCACAGTTTTACGTATTTCTTTGGATTGAAGACAGCGGGTTTGATGCTGTTTGCACACGGTGATCACACTTTATACCTATGTCAAATCTAAACTCATTTATATGAATCTGCATAGTTCAGTTGCATTCTGCTCAAACAGGGAGCACATATCGACAATTTAAAGTTGAACTCCGGCACGTTTGAAGCTAAAGTCTGTTGTTAGAGGCGGTCGAATTTTGTCAGAAGCCAAAAAAACGGCACTGCGAAGCGTCGATTTTCTGATTCTGAATCGATTTGTATATTAATTCCTTAAGATCGATTTGTACATTCAAAGATCGATTTAATTTTTGATACATTTTCCCCCGGTATCAAAATAATGAACACGGCGTCGGACACGAGTGGCAGCGTGAGCCAAGTCTCGGCTTTGATGACGCCAGAAACACTCAAAGCTCCGTCTGGCTCCATTTCGGGTTCAGAAACGATAAAGACAAAGATGCACTTGACAGAAGCAAAGAGATTTGAGGCCAAATGGAGGTGAAGTACAGCGGAAACACAACCAACCTCAGGAACCACTGGAACGGCTCAGGAACGGCTCAAAAATGGCTCTAATAACACGAACCCGAATCCAGATTGGATCAGATCGAATCGTGATAACATTTACCACAGAAAAACATTACCCGGAAGCTCCACAAACCTAAAGCGGGACTTCCGGCTGTTGTGAAAAAGGTCTCTTCACTTTCTACTCTCTCTGTATCTGCTGCTGTCAGGCTCATCATTTTGATCTTTGAATGTTTGTATTAACCCGCTCTACATGATCCTAGTTTTTTATTTCACAATTTTGTCCGTAAATCAAAACAATAATGTTCAAAGTCAGTCACAATAATCATGTATAACTGTAGATTAACTGATCACGTCTCTCACACATGTAAAAGGTTCAGATTTGAGCGAATGTCATTCAGAGTTTTTAAACTAGGTCAGAACAATGAGTACTTCAGTATTTTTCATAAAACTACGTCCTCACCACTGAGCTGTAAGTCTCTTTATCTCCTCCGCTCCAAATGCCACGCTCTTTACTTGAACTTTTAAAACTTGAGTGCGTTTGTCCCATCGAGCCCAGAATAATCTCCACAACCCGGAAAACTCGGATCAGCCCAGAGACCAGAGACGGAGCAGCTTGGCACGACTTGGGGGTTTGGGGTCGATTTAGACCTGGTTTGGTCCTGGTTTGGTGATGTTTGGGTCACAGAAGCTCAGGTACTGTATGTTGACTCTTACTTGACAGTGTGAAGGGGCGATTGGTAGTTGTTGCCGTTAGTGTTTGGGGGGTTCGCCTCTTTGCACAGCGGCACAAACCGATTAGAAGCTTCTGCAGCGTCTGATAGTGGAATTAACCACGAGGAAGGTTTCTGAGATGTTCTCAGTGGCTAAAGTAACCACTGGGACATAATAAAATTGTGAAACGAGTGTGTAATTTCGAGGGATGTAATCATATCCAAGTCTCACGATACGATATCGTCACGGTCTGAACCTCACGGTACGATATTTATTGCGATATTGTGGGAAAGCTCACGATATTACGATATTCTACATAATAACAAGACTGACTCTAAAATGCTTTGTCCAGTCATTTGGTACAACATTTATTGTCATTAGGGATGGAACGATATCCAAATCTCTCTGTACGATATTTTCACCATAAACATCTCACCGTACCAGATTTATTACAATATTTTGTGGTGAATCTGATACTTTTTCCTCTAAAAATGCTTCACAAGACTTAATCCAAAGAATGAAGATGTAAAAGTGCTTAGAACAGTTATTTCTTCATGTCGTCTGCACTGAAACGGAGCAAAGGATCATGGTCTATGTAGTTCCCTCTGTTTTTTTAAGCTATTTCTACATCAGAACTGTTCATTTAAGCAAAGAGACTTGGGATTCGATATATGGTAATGGTCCATGATATTATTTTGAGACCTTTGACGATACAATATCATCATATATCATCAGTATAATCACATTTTCTTTGTGTTTTGGTCATTTTTAAGCAGCTTTTCTGTATTTTACCAAATCAAATGACAGTTTATGCCTCTCTTTACTGTTGGCAGGGATCAGATTTGTTGAAAATAGGGACTCCTTGGACATTTCTTGTATAAAACAGGGACAAATCACTGGTTTTGGATAAATCTGCTGGGACAGGGGACACCGGGCTCAAAACTGGGACTGTTCTGGGTAAATAGGGACGTCTGGTCACTCTACCTCAGGCTAAAGTTCTGAGCTTTCACATGAGGTTTGTCCATAAACTGAGAGTGAGACAAACTTGGACGTGTCCTCGATCTGCAGTTTAAAGCTCGAGGTTGTGATTGTTGCAAAACTACAGGAATTTATGGAATACATATGAATATTTAAATCCAAAGCTGATATTTATTGGTACGGTACGCAAGTGTCTATTTAATATAATGTAAATAAGCCATAGAAATACTGCACTAGTATAAATCAGATCTATTATTATGCAAAATGGACATTCAGAGCTTTTAACCAGGTTACAGTTGTTTCCCATCACCATTTACCCTCTCGAAGTTGTATTTGATTTGTGTGTAGCATGTGTGTAGATGCCGGCCTGAACAGTTAAAGCGGAGTTATTATAGGCCAGATCAGAAGGTATCAGCTCTCGGAGGTGCGTGACAGCAATAATACGACGAGACAGTAATTTGTTGCTGTATATTAACCGTGACAGAAGTGTGAAGACAGCATAAACTCAAATATTTACAGTCTGCAGATATGCATTTCAAGCTGGATTGTTAAAGCACTTTGATTAGAAATTCAGCAATTTGTTTTCCACATAAATATTCAGTTCACAGTCGGCAATAGAGGTATTCAAGAGTATACAACCGTCCAGTGCAAACCCGCCTGCTAAAAATACTGTGACGCCATTAAGAGAGTCACTATAACTTCCACGTGGAGTAACAGTTTGAGTGTCCAAAGTAACAACCAGAGAGTTTATGAATTGTCCTTAGAGCTGAAAACGGTTTGTGAATGTGAGCAGTGGATATGGAGGAGAAGTGTGGACTGTGGACTGGCTTTAGCAAGACTCCGACCAGACGAGTGCTGCGCCGAGAATCGTCTGCCCGCAAACAGCTGCTGAAACGGGCGGGTTTTAACGTTCTGGAGATTTACGGGCGGGTAATGATCCACACGGGCGGGTCAGGTGGTGTTGCTCCCAATCCTGCATCCAGCGCTGCAATGAGAGACTTTTCCTCTGCTGGATTTGTGATCCAAGAACACAAAACGCAGCTGAAACCTGCAACTGAAGACGATACTGTTCCTGCACAGTGACCTTGGTTAGATCAAATTAAGGCTTTTAGGAAGTAAGTAAGTAAGTAAAGCTTATTTATATAGCGCTTTTCACAGACATAGGTCACAAAGTGCACAAAGCATCTACACTTTCTAGAGAGCACAGGTGAGGAGGCAGCTCAGTCCAGAGTTTAGGAGAGACGGCTTGAAAAGATCTGTCTCCTCGTGTTTTAAAACTTGTCCGAGGTGGACCTGAGGGTACGAGCAGAATTGTACGGCTTTATCAGATCTGTGATGTAAGCTGGAGCCTGACTGTGTAGGGCCCTAAAGGTCAACACCAGGATTTTAAAGTGGATACAGAAAAGAACAGGGAGCCAACGTAAGGATCTTAAGATGGGAGTTATACGGGCTCTCCTGCTGGTGCGGGTTAGGTTTAGGTCGGGTTTATTTTGTGTTAAACTGACATTGGTTGTTTTTTTCGTTGTTTCATTGTTATTGTGCTGTTTAGGGCTCAGGTAGAGCAAAATGTTTAGCCCACAAGTTTAACCTACCAGTGATTAAGAGACAACGAAAAGTGGAAAGAAAAGAAAAAATGGAGTGTATCGTGTGTCACTACTTCAAGGCTTAGTGGCGACCGACTACTGCTGTTTGTTCGTTGTTGTTTGTTCAGAGGCGCATTGAAAAAAACAAAGTGCGTCATTTCGAATGCTTCTGATTTATGTGTGATTTATCATAGGTCCGGGCGGGTGCGGATTTAACTTTTATATCATCACGGGTTTGCAGGCAAGTGTGGGTCACCAAAAATGGACCTGTGCAGGACTCTGGTTCACAGTGAAGCAGTTGACGTTCTGGGAGGTTCTGGGAGGTTCTGGGAGGTTCTGGGCTGGTTCTAGCTCACCATCGTGTGGGTTTGTACCGGACTGGACTCACCTGGCCTGAGTGTTAACAGACTGGGCCATCTGTAAACGTTATGCATAAGTAAAGGTTAGTTAGCTCGTATTCTCACTTCAGTTTCAGTGTATAACCTCCACATTAAATAACTTCATAGGAAATATCATTTACATAAGTGCAAATAAACAACATTCACGTAATGCTCTTGCTTTAATGTGCTTTGAATTAATATGTACAATAGTGAACAATAGCAAGCTGCACAAATTGACTTTAAATGGCTCTTAAAGCTTTAGTCAGGCAAAACAGAAAGGCTCCAGTGGTTTTCAGCGTGTGATATTAGCGCACGAATGCACTTTGACATAAACAGTCTCAACAGTCCCACTTTGTGATCTGTGTGCAGCCAGAACTCTGCTCCTGCGGCGGCAAACAGACGTCTAAAAACATAAAGCACAGGATAAAAACAGAATAAAAGTAGTCGTAAAAAGAGTATCGTGATTATTTGTGAGACTCACCTGTGCAGTAACGCTGTAGCTCCTCCTGAACACGGAGAGAAGCACCGGAGGTTTGGATCGGGCGCTGCGAGGAACGTGATTGGCTGAGGCGGCTCTGTGTGTGCGTCACGTAACTTGACGTACGTTCACCGACAGGTAAAGTAGGAAATTACATTTTCTGCTGTTTAAGCGCATTTATAACCTGAGTTACACGTGCCTGTCTGAGTAATCTTTAATCGCTCATTGTCCAAATAGCATTTTGCCGATCAACCCTATAGACTGTTTATATAAATGAACATCTCTAACGCTCTAGTCGCTGCGTTCCAAACAGGAAGTTCACATGCGGCTCTCCCGGCTCCTACTGGCTCTCGCTCCCATTGACTCACATTAGAATATTGTGGCTCCTCTGTTTGTACTTGCTGCTGTGGCCTCATCATTTTGGTCTTAAAATGTTTGTATTAACCCACTCTACATGATCCTGTTTTTTATTTTTTATTTTGTCTGTTTAAAAAGCCCATTCCTAACACAGAGCCTGGCTCCAAAGTCCCTCCTGTAACCGTCAGTATTTCTATTTCACTTGAGCTGAACACTGTGGGTGACGTCACACTCATTTAGCCCACTTCTTTATACAGTCTATGATCAACCCCCATTTTTACCGTCCCGGCACACGTCCACTGCTCTGTACTTCTTTTTCCAATTAGATTTTCCTAATCTGTGATACATGTAGGATTCAGTGAGTCAGGCTGGTGCTCCCTAGTGCCTCTGTCAGTTTCATTTCTCTCCAGAGACTCCGTCAGGAATCAGAACACACTCTGCATTTGCAAGAACCCCGGAAGTTGTAGTCGGCACTCCGGCCAATCAGCTGTGAGCGGTGAAGCCCTGAGGTCAAACTCCAGCACCTCTGGGTCCTTTTGTGTCCAGCACAACAGGAAACAAAGATGGAGACGAAGTCAAACATTTTGTTTTGGCAACGCTTCCCGACATCAAGGATTTAAAGCCGGAACAAAGGAAATGTTTGGTGAATTTGATCAAGGGGAAAGACGTTATTTCTCTTATTCCTACGGGATTTGTGATTACTACATCACTGAGCGTTTCGGCACATTACACAAGTCACGACCAAACAGCAGCGATTGGTTAAATAAAAGAAGTACCCGCCTACTGTCGAGCGAACGAATCCTAATGCTGCTTAAGGTCACACAGCTTCCACCAAGTGAACCCGGCTCATGAATCAGGGCAGGATTCAGCGGCGTTGTGTCGTCATTTTGGTGCAAAAATGAGTATAACTAGTGTAACCTGCAGATATCCACAGGAGGTGATGACGTTTACGACGACATCAGCTCCCGTTGGACACCACAGTTTTCTAACGTGGACGTCAACGCACTTGTTTCTTTTATTCAGTTGTTTTAGATCAATCAATATTATGATTTAAATGTGTAAATGAAAACAGAATGATCCACTGCGTCGTAGATTAAAACTATAGCGCGCACACATGAGCACAACATGTCTTCGTTGAACTGTAGGCCGACCGTCTGCTCCTGAGCCGGGCCCAGGGGATTATGGGAAAGTCCCTAATGCAGTGTGACAAATGCAGCTCTGTATGTCCGACAGCTGCACATGTATTTTACAAGTCTGATCATTTTAACTGGTCTGTCCAGGAACCCTCCGCTGTAGAAACACTCCAGGGGCCGGGCTGCGCTCTGGGGCCCGTTCGAGTAACAGGATCTGCGGCAAAGAGAAGCTTCTGACGAGCTGTTCACTGACAAATATTCTCCACAATATTATTTTATCTTAAAGACGGGCTGTTATGGAGAATAAACGTTTTGGAGATTTCTGCCATAACATTCAAAAACATTCCTGAAGAGGTTTTAGATGTCATCCATGTGTTTACTTTGTGGGTCAGGCATAATCTGAGGGTCTTTATGGTCATTTTCAAGCTCAATTTTCTGTATTTAAGCTAAACAAATGACAGTATATCCCGATCTTTGCTGTTGGTGGGTATCAAAGTGGTCAAAATAGGGACACCTGGGACATTTCTTGCCTAAAACTGGGACAAATCTCTGGTTTTGGATAAATCTGTTGGGACAGGGGACACAGGGCTCAAAACTGGGACTGTCCCGTGGAAACAGAGACATCACACATCACACTATGTTTGAGTAATCTCTCACAGGCACTGAACTTTCTTTACATCCATGCTCCCACACGACTGTTCTCCATAAATATACAAAAACAGGATACAAAGCAATACACTACAACTCCACAAACCTGATGCAATGTGCAGTTTTATTAGCAAAATGTACGTTGATCGACTCAACTCGACTTATCGCGTCAAAAACAAACCTGAAATGTGTTCAGGATAAGCTACACTTTATTGTCCCCCGTAGGGAGCCTAGTTCTCTGCATTTGCCCCGTCCCTCAGAGCCACTGGGGGCATCTCCTCAGAAATTGGACCATCTCCAGATTTTCTTCTAGTCTTGGTCAGGACCTTAGCTTCAGGATCTGACCTAATGTGCATGTTTTGGGGTAAACAAGGGAGACCAGAGTGTTGTAGAAGTTTTCAGCTTGTCCAAGAAAGGGTGGAAGTAAACCCAACTCCACAATGAGACAATTACATCATAATTTAGTAGAGATTAAACAAATCCAGAATACGAAATGAGAAAAACAATCAAACCAATTAATTTCCATAACCCGTTAAGGACTTAAATGATATATTTGATTTGCACAGGATATCTGTCAAGCTTAAATCTGATAAGGCAAAATCTCCCTTTTGGTAAAAACCAAAAGGAAGAAAAATCAGCACTTACCAGATCAGCTTTATGTAGATTAACTGTCTGTGACGCCAAACTGTTGTAGAAGTTTTCATCTTGTCCAAGAAAGGGTGGAAATAAAAGGCTGGAGACCAACTGGATGTTTATTTACCATCAATAATACGGGCCCGGGGGGACTTGAAAACTGAACAAAACATGATTTCAAACGTGTATCATAGTCTGATCTTTGAGTGTTCAAGCCCCTTTACTATGTTTCCAAAAGAGGAGGTTTATAACGCAAGTGTGGGGAGACTGTGAAGGCCAAGAGACTTAAGTTAGACACATTTAGAGACTATGAAGGCCAGAAGACTCCAGCTACAGAGCATTTAGAGACTATGAAGGTCAGAAGACTCCAGCTAGACAGCATTTAGAGACTATGAAGGTCAGAAGACTCCAGCTAGACAGCATTTAGAGACTATGAAGGCCAGAAGACTCCAGTTAGACAGCATTTAGAGACTATGAAGGTCAGAAGACTCCAGCTAGACAGCATTTAGAGACTATGAAGGTCAGTAGACTCCAGCTAGACAGCATTTAGAGACTATGAAGGTCAGAAGACTCCAGCTAGACAGCATTTAGAGACTATGAAGGTCAGTAGACTCCAACTAGACAGCATTTAGAGACTATGAAGGCCAGAAGACTCCAGTTAGACAGCACTTAGAGACTATTAAGGCCAGTAGACTCCAGCTAGACAGCATTTAGAGACTATGAAGGTCAGAAGACTCCAGCTAGACAGCATTTAGAGACTATGAAGGCCAGTAGACTCCAGCTAGACAGCATTTAGAGACTATGAAGGTCAGTAGACTCCAGTTAGACAGCACTTAGAGACTATGAAGGCCAGAAGACTCCAGTTAGACAGCACTTAGAGACTATGAAGGCCAGAAGACTCCAGTTAGACAGCATTTAGAGACTATGAAGGCCAGAAGACTCCAGTTAGACAGCATTTAGAGACTATGAAGGCCAGAAGACTCCAGTTAGACAGCATTTAGAGACTATGAAGGCCAGAAGACTCCAGTTAGACAGCATTTAGAGACTATGAAGGCCAGAAGACTCCAGTTAGACAGCATTTAGAGACTTTGAAGGCCAGAAGACTCCAGTTAGACAGCATTTAGAGACTATTAAGGCCAGTAGACTCCAGTTAGACAGCACTTAGAGACTATGAAGGCCAGAAGACTCCAGTTAGACAGCACTTAGAGACTTTGAAGGCCAGAAGACTCCAGTTAGACAGCATTTAGAGACTATGAAGGCCAGAAGACTCCAGTTAGACAGCATTTAGAGACTATGAAGGCCAGAAGACTCCAGTTAGACAGCATTTAGAGACTATTAAGGCCAGAAGACTCCAGTTAGACAGCACTTAGAGACTATGAAGGCCAGAAGACTCCAGCTAGACAGCACTTAGAGACTATGAAGGCCAGAAGACTCCAGTTAGACAGCACTTAGAGACTATTAAGGCCAGAAGACTCCAGTTAGACAGCACTTAGAGACAATGAAGGCCAGAAGACTCCAGCTAGACAGCACTTAGAGACTATGAAGGCCAGAAGACTCCAGTTAGACAGCACTTAGAGACTATGAAGGCCAGAAGACTCCAGCTAGACAGCACTTAGAGACTATGAAGGCCAGAAGACTCCAGTTAGACAGCACTTAGAGACTATGAAGGCCAGAAGACTCCAGTTAGACAGCATTTAGAGACTATGAAGGCCAGAAGACTCCAGCTAGACAGCACTTAGAGACTATTAAGGCCAGAAGACTCCAGTTAGACAGCACTTAGAGACTATGAAGGCCAGAAGACTCCAGTTAGACAGCACTTAGAGACTATGAAGGCCAGAAGACTCCAGTTAGACAGCACTTAGAGACTATGAAGGCCAGAAGACTCCAGCTAGACAGCACTTAGAGACTATTAAGGCCAGAAGACTCCAGTTAGACAGCACTTAGAGACTATGAAGGCCAGAAGACTCCAGTTAGACAGCATTTAGAGACTATTAAGGCCAGTAGACTCCAGTTAGACAGCACTTAGAGACTATGAAGGCCAGAAGACTCCAGCTAGACAGCACTTAGAGACTATGAAGGCCAGAAGACTCCAGTTAGACAGCACTTAGAGACTATGAAGGCCAGAAGACTCCAGCTAGACAGCACTTAGAGACTATGAAGGCCAGAAGACTCCAGCTAGACAGCACTTAGAGACTATGAAGGCCAGAAGACTCCAGCTAGACAGCATTTAGAGACTATTAAGGCCAGTAGACTCCAGTTAGACAGCACTTAGAGACTATTAAGGCCAGTAGACTCCAGCTAGACAGCATTTAGAGACTATGAAGGCCAGAAGACTCCAGTTAGACAGCATTTAGAGACTATGAAGGTCAGAAGACTCCAGCTAGACAGCACTTAGAGACTATGAAGGCCAGAAGACTCCAGCTAGACAGCACTTAGAGACTATGAAGGCCAGAAGACTCCAGTTAGACAGCACTTAGAGACTATGAAGGCCAGAAGACTCCAGCTAGACAGCACTTAGAGACTATGAAGGCCAGAAGACTCCAGCTAGACAGCACTTAGAGACTATGAAGGCCAGAAGACTCCAGCTAGACAGCATTTAGAGACTATTAAGGCCAGTAGACTCCAGTTAGACAGCACTTAGAGACTATGAAGGCCAGAAGACTCCAGTTAGACAGCACTTAGAGACTTTGAAGGCCAGAAGACTCCAGTTAGACAGCACTTAGAGACTATGAAGGCCAGAAGACTCCAGTTAGACAGCATTTAGAGACTATGAAGGCCAGTAGACTCCAGTTAGACAGCACTTAGAGACTATGAAGGCCAGAAGACTCCAGCTAGACAGCACTTAGAGACTATGAAGGCCAGTAGACTCCAGCTAGACAGCATTTAGAGACTATTAAGGCCAGAAGACTCCAGTTAGACAGCACTTAGAGACTATGAAGGCCAGAAGACTCCAGCTAGACAGCACTTAGAGACTATGAAGGCCAGTAGACTCCACTTAGACAGCACTTAGAGACTTTGAAGGCCAGAAGACTCCAGCTAGACAGCAATATGCCACAGTTTAGATAAAGGTATGCCAGTGGTATGTCAAGAGAAGGTGATGGTGTTATTTTAGCTCCTGTGAACCAATGTTAAACCGAGAGATGCACGTGGAGGATAAATTACTTAAATTCTCTTACACAGAGACAGACACAGGGAGAACATTAGTAATACTCCCTTTTTAAAGCTCACAAGAGTCCATTTTGACTAATATCGGACCTTTAAATCTTGTGTTGCAGGAGCACTTCTCGGAGGACTGTCAGTTCCGCGAGCGCTTCCAGGAGAACAGTTATAACACGTACGCCTCTGTGGCTCACGGGGCCCCTCGCTCCGGCCGCCAGTGGTACGTGGCCCTCAACAAGCGAGGCAAGGCCAAGATGGGCTCCAGTCCCCGAGTGCGGCCCCAGCACGTCTCCACCCACTTCCTGCCCCGCGGAGGCCTGAGCGGGCACGGGGGCCTGGGCTTCACCATCACCCAGGGGCAGGAGGGGCAGGAGGGCAGGAGAACCGGCAGGACCAAAGGGCTATCGAAGGGTTCGCTGAAGGAGGCCGACGCCAGCGTGAACGCACCGGCGAGAAGGACGGTGAAATACTGGCCCAAGTATCGCTTCGGATAAGAGGTTTACACAGACTTTGAGGTGATGTTGGAGCGGTCGTGACGGAGGAAAAGCGCTGAGATCATTCCCGGATCCTGGAGGAGCTTAAGGAGGTTTTGACAAGAGCGGAGTTGGGAGATGCCTTCAAACGTGAGTACAGTTTAATCTAAACAAGAAATAGCCCTAAATGAAAAGTGTAAAACGGGCACCGCCAAGTCGTCCCTCGATGCATAAAGGACTTTTACTATATTCAGTCCTGCCTCGGGTTTGTACCTCACCCATTTTTACACTTTTCAGTAAGGGCTATTTCTTGTTTAGATTTCACTTCAACCCTGGTAGCACACTTGCGCGGCTATTTTTTCACTTTTGTGACCCAGTGAAGCGCATACCTCCTCTGTTTATGTGAGTACAGTGTAATGCCACATTTGCCACGTTTACATGACAGCTGTAATTCCAAATAAAAATAATTTAATTCTGAATAAAAATGAATTCCACTTTTAAAAGATCATGTGAACACTTAATTCCTAATGAAAATGATTATTCAGGATTAATTTACTGTATTTTTCGGACCATAAGGCGCTAAATCAATGACTGGGTATTTTTTCATATATAAGGTGCACCGTATTATAAGGCGCATTAAACGAGACTGATGCCTTCGCCCGGGCGTCCTCGATCCATTGGCAGATCATGGCGTAACTCGCCCGGCGTTGCCTCTGTCTTTGTGAATGTGAGTTCACCTTCTGTCGTCCGACGCTCCCACACAGCGGCAATTTAACTCTGGACAACCTGATGACACCGATATATAGCGGTTAATCCACCCGGAATGACGGCAGCAGTAAATTAAGCTTCTCTATATATACAGTGAGTAATAATGTGTTTAATGGAGCTTTGAGCACATTTGTTTGTGTTTTACAGAAACGAAATTTAAAACCGCATGGCTAATTTGCATAAGCGCTGAAAAAAACAGCTTGTGCGCTGATGTGCTCAGCTTCAGTCAGACTAAAGGATTCAGTGGAATATGAGTGTTCTTTCTGTGACAGAGGGATGTGGAGATCACGGTAGAGTCCTGCACAGGTTCGGATACCCACGGATCCTGTACGGGTGAAGCAAATTTGAATGAAACAGGTGAAAAATGTCATGTTGTGTCAGACGCAGGAGAGCGCGAGTCTAATCTGTGGTTTACAAAACATCATGTGTGAACAAAAAACAGGGCTGTATTTTAGGGAAATGCAAACGTGCCGTTGTTTTTACAAGATGATGAAATGTGAAATCCACATGTTCTGCCTTCACGTGCGCATTCCCAGAAATCTCTGCCACTTTCATTTTCAAACCTCACATGACTACGTCCTGTAGTTTAAAATGACTCTCGAGGAGCCGAAAAGAAAATTAGCGAGTGGAAAGTATAAAGTTGTGGCTCTTTTTTTGCTCTCAGACTGATTTTCATTCGGGTGCGGTTCGGGTGTTGGTCTGTATTTACAGTGGGTCGGCTTGGGTGCGGAATTTTATTTCAATTCTGTCGGAAAACGAGTCGGGTGCAGATTGAGGTATGACGGGTACGGGTGGCTGCGGTTTGTCAAAATCAGACCCCTGCAGGACTCTGGCTCACAGTGAGTCTGTTCTGTGTGTATGTTGCGTTGGAGATGGTTCATGTTAAACTTTTCTGAGATTATAAATCTGCAGTAGCATAGGCCGGTTTAAATCCTCGCCCTCTAGTGTTGTCGTGGTGAATTACTCCGTGGCACACAGACCTCGACGCAGAACCATAAATCAAAAACGCCGGTGACAAGGCGATGCAGAGTCGATGCGTTGAGTCGACACAGAACTATAATTCAGCCTTTAGTTTGCTTCAATCGGGCACGTACGTCGCCATGTCTCTCAACAGGGGCCATTTCGGGACCTTATAGTCACATACATACATAAAGCACACTGATGATTTTTGAGAAAAATGATTTTAAGTGCACCTTATGGTCTGGAAAATATAGTAATTAAGTGGGAGATTATTCCGATTTTAAAGCAGAATGAATTTCTTCCTGGATCATGTAAACGTTTCTCCTTCTTCAAAATAATCCCGGTGGTTGGTGCTCGTTGGCTCGTCCTTCTGATCCGGCTCCTCCAGTCGTCTCTTCAGACTTTCCTCCACGTCTCTCTGGATTTGTGAGCGGGATGTGGGAGTGGGCTGAGGTGTGGCAGCCTCAGACTCAGTTTGTCTTCTTCCTCCTTCTCCCACACTCTTCCCTTCTCCTCCTCAGCTCACAGACGTAAAGCGTGAGGAGAGAATTCTCCAGCTGCTGCTTCATTACCATCGGAATGACCGCGGAAAAAGTTTGGATCGAGTTTGTGTCGGTGGCGAAACGACAAACAGATGACAGAAAAGCCGGGAGCAGCTGAAGTGTGGGTTTTCTTCTCAAAGACGGAAATACGTTTGTGTCGCTGTCCAATCAGAACCTTCCCCACCCCCAGACGCGGAGCGGAATTAAATAAAGACCATTTAACCTGTTTCCATGGAAACCTCAATTCAGAATTATTATTTCCGTGTAAATATTTTAATTCAGAACAATTAATCCGGAATTAAAAAACATCATGTAAATGTGGTCAGTGTGCAACTTTTGGATGTTTTTATTGGATTGAAAAACATAAAACTGTGCTTCCTCACTCTGAGCTTGGGCTCGCATCTCCACAAACCTGACTGGTAATTCATTTTTGGCTGTAATATTCCACTGTAGGCGTACGATATAAAACTTCTACATCTATCGCCATGGAAAATGCTCCGAAATGTGGTTTTCACTTTACCTTTCCATGGAATCTTGCACGAGACCATCTCCCATCTCCAGAAAGTTACGCACTGTCGCTTTAAAGATTCACTGAGTAACTTTTCTAGCGTCTCCATGGAGATGTGATCGCTTTGCCAAGTAAAAACAGTGAAAGTTAAAAGCGCACTGTAACATTTGCCGCTTGAGTCCATGGAGACGCTGTTGCTTTACCTCCGATATTCCAAAGTACGGCATGAAACTTCATTCAAATCTCCATGGAAACGAGCAGGAGACGCCACCGGGCCAATGTACAGGTGAGATCTGTGGAGAGGCGAGCCCCTCACACACTCACAGTCAGAATACATGGTTTTAAAGCTATATTTGACCAATAAAAAAAGCCATAATCACAACAAAAATGCATCTTAAGTTTAAGCGTTGCCATGGTAGCAAACGCCCGACCCAGAAAGTTACGCAGTGCAGCTTTAAGGACTTAAGGACTCGTTTAATTGAGTGTTTTTTTTTTTTGTCTTTCAGGATTTGGCGTCCGAGCGTCTCTTCGACCCTCTGATCTGTGACACTGAAGCTCGCGACAGCTGCAGCCCCGACGATCAAACGGCGAAACACCGATCTGCTTTTTACTGACGGAGGAGAGAAAGAAGAGGAGGAGGAGAGAAAGAGGGAGAGAGAGTGTGAGTGCGAATGAGAGGAAGAAAGAGAGCGATGAGAGGAGAGAGAAAGGAAAAGAGCTAGACAGGAGACAGGAGAGAGAGAGTGTGGAGATATGAGGGGTGAATGAGAGGAAGAAAGAAAGAAAGAAAAAAGAGAGAAAGGGGAGGGAGGGGAAAAGAGAGGGAGAAAAGGAGTGGGAGATACGGAGAAAAGAGAGAGTGTGGTGTGAATGAGAAAGAAAGAGAGCGATGAGGAGAAAGAGGAAAAAAGGGAGAAAGAGCTTGACAGGGGAGGGGAAGAGAGCGTGTGAGGGGTGAAGGAGGGGAAAAAGAGAGAGGGAAAGAGTGAGAGCGGGAGCTAAAGAAGGAGAAGAGAGAAAGAGTGCGTGAGGAGTGAATGAGAGAAAAAAGCGAGGGATGGGGAGAGAGAAAGAGAGCTAGACAGGAGAGAAGAGAGATAAATGAGGAGCAAGAGTGTGAGGAGTGAATGAGAGGAAGAAAAAGAGAAAGGAGAGAGGGAGGGGACTGAATGAGAAGGATGAGAGAAGGAAGAGAGAGGGAGAGGAAGAAAAAGCGAGTGATAGGGAGGGAAAGAGAGAGGGAGTGAGAAAAACAGAGCGAAAGGAAGGGAGAGCGGGAGAGAGTGTGAGGAGCGAATGAGAGAAAGAAAGAGAGCGATGTGGAGAGAAAGGGAGAAAGAGAGATCGACAGGAGAGAGAGTGTGAGGGGTGAAAGACAGTTGCTAGAGAGAAAGGAAGAGAAGTGAGAGAGGGGGATATAGGGAAAGGGGAGAGAGTGTGAGGCGTGAATGAGAGGAGAGAGCTAGACAGGGAGAGGAAAAGATGAGGGATGAATGAGAGAAAGAAAGAGAAATAGAGAGCTAGACAGAGTGAGAAGAGCGAGAGTGTGAGGGAAAAATGAGAGAAAGAGCGACAGAGAAAGCAGGAACGATATCTAGACAGGGAGAGGAGAGGGAAAGGGGGATGCAGTGTCAAGGATGAATGAGAGAAAGAGAAAAGAGACGGAAAACAGACAGAATCCTCTCCTCTTTGTGGCTTCTGAAGTGGGAGATTTGGCGCCCTCTTATGGACAGCTCCGGTACTGCAGGGGGATCCGGCTCCACAGAGAGTTTCAATTTGCAATGTTTTTTTTGGTTTTTTTTACTACTAAGGATTTATCTGTGGACGTACGATGTTTTAGAGACTTTTTGTGGAATTTTCAAAGTATTTTCAAAGCATGCAGTAAACAATAACAGTGTGAAACTCACTGCGTTCACGTGCACGTAGAGAAAACCGGATAAACAGGCTGGTCTGATTTAAACTGAGTGGTGCTTTTTACTTTCTACTCCACTACATTTTTAACAGGACTGAAAAGTAAAAGTATTTTTTAGGACTGTGTGAGAGCCGCTGAAAAAACTGCAGAGTATTTCAATAGTTTTAATACTTTCATAATTTGAGCAAACACAAATATACAAAAGCTCCTGTTGCATGTAAACGCAGTGACCGTGTGAGAATCAATATTTTTCTACTGAACACAAATAAATATTGATGTACAAACTCATTCAGTGGTGTAAAATATTGTAAACAATAATAAAGTGTACAGACTGTTGTTTGTTCATTTATTCATGTCACAGGATCGTTTCAGTCCTGGTTTTGATACCGGGCTAAACCAGGTTCGGTCCTGGTTTAGTTCTGGTTTAGCCTTGCTTTTAGGGCTAGTTAAGTCCTAGTCCTGGTTCATCTCTCGTTTAGTCCTGGTTTAGTTCTGCTGTCCAGGTTTAACTCAGGTTTAGTTTTGATTTAGTCCTGGTTTGGTCCTGTTTAGTCCTGGTTTAGTTCTGCGATGGTCTGGTTGCTGTAGGTGGAGGTCCAGAAGGAGACGTGATCCGCTCTGAGGTCGTAGCTGTGGGACATACAGGGAAGTCAAGATTAATAAAATATTTACAAAAAAAAACATCTTTTGGCTTAGTTTTACATCAGTTAAATGGCAGTTTGTGGAACAAAAGTTGAGAAAATATTTTAGTAAAATCTTAAATAAATTACCTCCACCTAACTCACACCAGACTGATCTGTGTAAGAACTGAGAACAACACATTATCAACCTGGGACGCAGAATGTAAAGTGGAGAGTGTAAAGTGGAGAATGTAAATTGGAGAGTGCAGAGTGTAAAGTGTAGAGTGTAAAGTGGAGAGTGTAAAGTGGAGAGTGTAAAGTGTAGAGTGTAAAGTGGAGAGTGTAAAGTGGAGAGTGTAAAGTGGAGAGTGTAAAGTGGAGAGTGTAAAGTGGAGAATGTAAAGTGGAGAGTGTAAAGTGGAGAATGTAAAGTATAGACTGTAAAGTATAGACTGTAAAGAGTAAAGTGTAGAGTGGAAAGTGTAGAATGTAACATGTAGATGTAAAGTGTAGACTGTAAAGTGGAGAGTAGATTGTAAAGTGGAGAGTGTAAAGTGGAGAGTGTAAAGTGGAGAATGTAAAGTGGAGAGTGTAAAGTGGAGAATGTAAAGTGGAGAGTGTAAAGTGGAGAGTGTAAAGTGGAGAGTGTAAAGTGGAGAGTGTAAAGTGGAGAGTGTAAAGTGTAGGGTAGAGTGTAAAGTGGAGAGTGTAAAGTGGAGAGTGTAAAGTGGAGAGTAGAGTGTAAAGTGTAGAATATAAAGTGTAGGGTAGAGTGTAAAGTGGAGAGTGTAAAGTGGAGAGTGTAAAGTGGAGAGTGTAAAGTGGAGAGTGTAGAGAGCGTTCTGACCTGACGGAGTTCTTGGACATCTTATTGTTGATTTTGAGGTACGGCTGGTGGGAGGTGGTGAATCTGGGCCACGGGACTGGAACCCTGCTCTCCCCTTGGTTTGGATCACTGCGGACCAGAGTTAGTCCTGGTTTAGTCCCAGTTACAATTAGTCCTGGATCAGTTTTGATCAAGTCCTTGTTTAGTCCTTGTTTAGTCCTGGTTCAGACCTGATCCAGTCCTTATTCAGTCCAGGTATAGAACTGGTCAAGTCCCTGTTTAGTCCTGGTTTAATCCGGGTTTAGTCCTGGTCCAGTCTTGGTCTTGTCTTGGTTTATCCCAGGTATAGTCCTGGTTTAGTCTTGGTCCAGTCCTTATTCAGTCCTGGTTTAGTCATCTTTTAGCCCTCGTTTAGTCCTGGTCTAGTCGTTATTCAGTCCTCGCTCAGTTCTGGTCTAGTCTCGGTTGAATCCTGGTTCAGTCCTGTTCTAGTCCTGATCTAGTCCTGGTCCAGTCCTGGTTGAATTCTGACCCGGTGAGTGCAAAGTTGCTCCAGTATTTGATCATGTAGGTGTAGAGGTCGCAGTTTAGTCCTGGTCCAGTCCTGGTTTAATCCTGATCTAGTCCTGGTCCAGTCCTGGTCTAGTTCTGGTCTAGTCCTGGCCCAGTCCTGGTTGAGTTCTGACCCGGTGCGTGCGAAGTTGCTCCAGTATTTGATCATGTAGCCGGAGAGGTCTCTGTGTCGGGGGAAGTAGGCCAGCGAGAAGGAGAAGGGTTTTCCGAACAGATACTGCAGATCCTCCGCATGCTCCGCCTCCACCCACGCCGGGAATCCTGGGATACGCGTCTTCATGTTGAACAGGTACGAGTAAGTCCGTGCTCCGCTCGACCTGCAGGGACAAACCAGGAAACTACTAACAAAACTCTTTATGTAAAACGTCTTTGAGTATCTTGAAAAGCACTATACGAGTGTATGTATTATTATTATTAGTAGTAGTAGTAAAAGTAGTAGTAGTAGTAGGAGGAGGAGGAGGAGGAGGCAAAATTTGAAAACTAATTTAAATGTTTTTTTGGTAAATCGTTGCACGTTATGTCAATGATAACACTTTATGATTAACCCTTAAGAACCCAGACCCATTTTGCCTTAAAGGAAAATTATTTGGGATTATACCACAGACCAAGTGGACCACAAAGATTTTAAAAAAGATCTGTGTTGTTACATATATATTAAATTAGATGTTAGTGGTAAACGTATTACTTATTAGAAAATAAGTAAATCTGACCATTTTTACTGCTTGGTAACATAAAATTGCCTTTTTATTTGCATTTCCACAACATATATCAAAGCTGTGACTTTAAGGTTTAACATAAAATTCATCTTCAGTTTTGCTTTGTGCCACAAAATATGCCAAGTGCATCAAAATAAATAACATTGCCGATTTGGGAGCATTTGTGACAAGCTGCCATAGGTACAGAGAACTGAACAACAGACCTAAAAACATAAATTGTGCAAAAAAAAAATTAACTGCTGAAAGAAATTCAGTACACTGGTGTCACCGTGGGTTCTTATGGGTTTCATAACATCTCCTAATCTTAACGTCTTAATTAAGAAGTTGCCTATTTGCATTTGCTCTTGTTTAATTAAAGGATTAATTCAAACTAAAATTCCAAAATACAAGTTTAACCACAAATTGTATTAAATATATGAATAATGTAAAAATATCTGTCTTAATAGAAGAGGACATGCGACCAACGGTGTGCTGATAGTCCAGTGTTATGTTCCCATGCTCACATCACCATGGTAACAGCTGAATGTTCCTCCCTAGAAATACATGTATTCTCCCCCAGCGTGATGTCTTTGCAGTGACCTCCATCAACCGTCACATTAGAACACAAAGAAAAGTGTTCAGATCGTCTGAAAACAGCACATTTTCAGGAGCCTGTGATCGGTCCGAGCGCTCACTGTCCTGCTTAACCCTGGAGAACCCAAGAACCCTTTTCTTCTTCAGAAAATTATGAACTATGCCTTAAATGATTGCTATAAGTTCACTGAACACCAAAATATCTACTTTTTAAATTTTAACCCTTTATTCCCTGATTTAGGATTTGGGTCAAATCTGACCCATTGGGCTTTAGGTGTATAATTTTAAAGAACGACTATAAGATACACTGTCAATGCAAACTGTTTTAAATTTAGGAAAACAATCAATAATTTACACCAGAACATTTAACAATAGTTATTTTTGCATGTTAGAACTGTATTTCTAATGTTTAAACACACTTTGGCCAACTGAAACAAGAACACAAGGCCATAAACGACTAATAAAAAACTAACACCATTGGTCTTTGCTTATCCAAAATCTTTTCTACTAGAGAGAGGAAATCACACTAGACATTGTGGTAGTCTTTGGGCTTTTAAGGTTAAATTTGACATTTTTTTCAATTTGGTTCATTTTTAGTAGCAGCAATTAACAGTGGTCAAATTTGACCCCGTGGGTTCTCCAGGGTTAAGTTTGATTTTCAATAAAAAATCAGCTCACCTGTTGTAATTCCAGATAAATCAGTTCTTTATGGTCAGATTATGTTAAATCAAAGCTCAGATTTAAGCCGCAGACAGAGCAGAGCCTCGTGTCAGTAGAGCATCGGTGGAGTTGATGCCTGACAGACAAAGATGAGGGAGAAGCTGGTGCCCCTTTTTTAGTTTTGGTTTTTCTCAGACCTGCTGTGCTTGGCGTGCAGCTTGAGGGCGATCTGCGTGGGCACCAGGAACAGGAAGTCCGTCTCGATGTCGGCCACCGTCCTCTTCACCAGCGCCGGCTCCGGAGGAACGCCCCACGAGGACGAGTACAGGTCCAGAGCCCGGTCCAGGACTGGGCCTGACCTCTGTCTGGTCAGACCGGAGAGAACCCCACGCACATCGGCCCTGAGAGAGGAGGACGGAGAGAGAGAGGAAAAGAAAGAGGAGAAAAAGGAAAGCGTGAAAAAGAGGAAGAGCAGGTGGGATAGAGAGAGAAAGGGGAGCAGAGACGAGAGAGGAGAGACAAAGAAAAGAGAAAAAAGGAAGGAGAGAAAGAGAGGAGAGAGAGTTCACAGTGAATCCTCTGCCAAAACCAAAAAGTTTTTACATCTGGGAATGCTCACCGAAAAATGTCAATGTAAATACGAGGGCTGTCAACGATTCATTTTTAAAATCAGATTAATCACGCTTTATAATTTTGATTAATCACGATTAATCGCAGTTAATTATTCTTCAAAAAAAAAAGACCAAAATATTTTGACAAAAATGCAATTTATTATCAAAAAGTATTATTGACATTTTCTATCGCTGGTAGTTTTGTTGACAACATTACCACGGGTGCACTCAGCTTGTTGTTGGTACAGTAGCGTCTTTGCTGCCGCTGAATCAAACCCGTGTTTTGCTTTAAGATGGTATTTTAAACTTAACTTAAGCTTCTGTGGAAAGAGAGTTCATCGCTGCAGTATCTGCAAACTACCTTAGTTTTATCTAAAGTTGCGTCAGGCAGTTTTTTGAAGTGAAATTTGCAGCTGAGCACCAGTCACAGTCTCATCTGTCATCTTCACAGACCTGATCACTGACCTAATAACCTGCGCCGCCTTTCAGGTCACCACCCGCACTTTCCATAGAGGAGCGTTCAAAATAAACTGTGATTAATCTGTGTTAAAAAAACATTAGTGCAAGATTTTTATTGTGATTAAACGCGTTAACGTTGACAGCCCGACTAAAAACGGTTCCGAGGACACCCAGGTTCACCCGATCCTGAGCTTCTCGTTGAAAAAATAGTGTCAATTGCGTTGAGTGACCAAGTTACCATAGTTAATTCGGGTTCGGAGAGCAAAGCAGAGAGAGTCTCTCAGAGTGTAAAACACGACAAGAAAGAAAGACAAAGCAGGAAGATAAGAAAGAACAGGAGAAAAACAGGTCCACCCTCGCCAAGAGCCAGAGAGAAAAAGCTGTGTACTTGTACACACTGTGTACTTGTACTCACTGTGTACTTGTACACACTGTGTTCTTGTACTCACTGTGCACTTGTACACACTGTGTACTTGTCCTCACTGTGCACTTGTACTCACTGTGTTCTTGTACTCACTGTGTACTTGTACTCACTGTGTACTTGTACACACTGTGTTCTTGTCCTCACTGTGTACTTGTACTCACTGTGCACTTGTACACACTGTGTACTTGTCCTCACTGTGCACTTGTACTCACTGTGTTCTTGTCCTCACTGTGTACTTGTACTCACTGTGTACTTGTACTCACTGTGTACTTGTACTCACTGTGTACTTGTCCTCACTGTGTTCTTGTACTCACTGTGTACTTGTACTCAATGTGTACTTGTACTCACTGTGTTTTTGTCCTCACTGTGTACTTGTACTCACTGTGTACTTGTACTCACTGTGTAATTGTACTCACTGTGTTCTTGTACTCACTGTGTTCTTGTACTCACTGTGTACTTGTACTCACTGTGTACTTGTACTCACTGTGTTCTTGTACTCACTGTGTTCTTGTCCTCACTGTGTACTTGTACTCACTGTGTACTTGTACTCACTGTGTTCTTGTCCTCACTGTGTTCTTGTACTCACTGTGTACTTGTACTCACTGTGTACTTGTACTCAATGTGTACTTGTACTCACTGTGTTTTTGTCCTCACTGTGTACTTGTACTCACTGTGTAATTGTACTCACTGTGTTCTTGTCCTCACTGTGTACTTGTCCTCACTGTGTTCTTGTACTCACTGTGTACTTGTACTCACTGTGTACTTGTACTCACTGTGTTCTTGTACTCACTGTGTAATTGTACTCACTGTGTTCTTGTACTCACTGTGTTCTTGTCCTCACTGTGTTCTTGTACTCACTGTGTTCTTGTACTCACTGTGTTCTTGTACTCACTGTGTTCTTGTCCTCACTGTGTACTTGTACTCACTGTGTACTTGTACTCACTGTGTACTTGTACTCACTGTGTAGTTGTACTCACTGTGTTCTTGTACTCACTGTGTTCTTGTCCTCACTGTGTACTTGTCCTCACTGTGTACTTGTACTCACTGTGTTCTTGTACTCACTGTGTACTTGTACTCACTGTGTACTTGTACTCACTGTGTTCTTGTACTCACTGTGTTCTTGTACTCACTGTGTACTTGTACTCACTGTGTAATTGTACTCACTGTGTTCTTGTCCTCACTGTGTACTTGTCCTCACTGTGTTCTTGTACTCACTGTGTTCTTGTACTCACTGTGTACTTGTACTCACTGTGTACTTGTACTCACTGTGTACTTGTACTCACTGTGTTCTTGTCCTCACTGTGTACTTGTCCTCACTGTGTACTTGTACTCACTGTGTTCTTGTCCTCACTGTGTACTTGTCCTCACTGTGTAATTGTACTCACTGTGTTCTTGTCCTCACTGTGTTCTTGTACTCACTGTGTAATTGTACTCACTGTGTTCTTGTCCTCACTGTGTACTTGTACTCACTGTGTTCTTGTATTCACTGTGTACTTGTACTCACTGTGTAGTGTTGGCGTTGCGTTTGTTGATGGAGGGCACGTCCACCCCGGCAAAGATGTGCCCGTCCATGCTGTTGACCCCGGCCATGTAGTCGAAGTGTCCGGCGTTGGAGAACAGGGTGCTGGGCTCGGCTGGGATGAAGTCCCCGTCCACCACCGGGGCCAACTCCAGGAGGTCCATCACCACACCTACAACAGCACACACACTGTCAGGAGGTCCATCACCACACCTACAACAGCACACACACACTGTCAGGAGGTCCATCACCACACCTACAACAGCACACACACACTGTCAGGAGGTCCATCACCACACCTACAACAGCACACACACTGTCAGGAGGTCCATCACCACACCTACAACCACACACACACTGTCAGGAGGTCCATCACCACACCTACAACAGCACACACACTGTCAGGAGGTCCATCACCACACCTACAACAGCACACACACTGTCAGGAGGTCCATCACCACACCTACAACCACACACACACTGTCAGGAGGTCCATCACCACACCTACAACAGCACACACACTGTCAGTCAGGAGGTCCATCCACACCTACAACAGCACACACACTGTCAGGAGGCATCATCACCACACCTACAACCGTACACACGCTGTCAGGAGGTCCATCACCACACCTACAACAGCACACACACTGTCAGGAGGTCCATCACCACACCTACAACAGCACACACACTGTCAGGAGGTCCATCACCACACCTACAACAGCACACACACTGTCAGGAGGTCCATCACCACACCTACAACAGCACACACACTATCAGGAGGTCCATCACCACACCTACAACAGCACACACACTGTCAGGAGGTCCATCACCACACCTACAACAGCACACACACACTGTCAGAAGGTCCATCACCACACCTACAACTGCACACACACACTGTCAGGAGGTCCATCACCACACCTACAACAGCACAAACACTGTCAGGAGGTCCATCACCACACCTACAACAGCACAAACACTGTCAGGAGGTCCATCACCACACCTACAACTGCACACACACTGTCAGGAGGTCCATCACCACACCTACAACAGCACACACACTGTCAGGAGGTCCATCACCACACCTACAACAGCACACACACTATCAGGAGGTCCATCACCACACCTACAACAGCACACACACTGTCAGGAGGTCCATCACCACACCTACAACAGCACACACACTATCAGGAGGTCCATCACCACACCTACAACAGCACACACACTGTCAGGAGGTCCATCACCACACCTACAACAGCACACACACACTGTCAGAAGGTCCATCACCACACCTACAACTGCACACACACACTGTCAGGAGGTCCATCACCACACCTACAACAGCACAAACACTGTCAGGAGGTCCATCACCACACCTACAACAGCACAAACACTGTCAGGAGGTCCATCACCACACCTACAACAGCACAAACACTGTCAGGAGGTCCATCACCACACCTACAACAGCACACACACTGTCAGGAGGTCCATCACCACACCTACAACAGCACACACACTGTCAGGAGGTCCATCACCACACCTACAACCACACACACACTGTCAGGAGGTCCATCACCACACCTACAACAGCACACACACTGTCAGGAGGTCCATCACCACACCTACAACAGCACACACACTGTCAGGAGGTCCATCACCACACCTACAACAGCACACACACTGTCAGGAGGTCCATCACCACACCTACAACCACACACACACTGTCAGGAGGTCCATCACCACACCTACAACAGCACACACACTGTCAGGAGGTCCATCACCACACCTACAACAGCACACACACTGTCAGGAGGTCCATCACCACACCTACAACCGCACACACACTGTCAGGAGGTCCATCACTACACCTACAACAGCAGAAACACTGTCAGGGATCAGGGGGGAAGAGATAGACAGATAGATGGATGGATAGATGGATGAATAGATGGATGGTTGGTTGGATGGATGGATGGATGGATAGAAGGATGGATGGTTGCATAGAAGGACGTATAGAAGGATGATGGATGGATGGATGGATGGATGGATAGGCGAATGGTTGGTTGGATGGATGGATGGATGGATGGATGGATAGAAGGATGGATGGTTGCATAGAAGGACGTATAGAAGGATGATGGATGGATGGATGGATAGGCGAATGGTTGGCTGGATGGATGGATGGATGGATAGAAGGATAGGCGGATGGTTGGATGGATGATAGATAGATGGAAGGATGGATAGATGGATGAATGGTTGGATGGATGGATGGATGGATGGATGGGTGATAGAAGGATAGGCGGATGGTTGGCTGGATGGATGGATGGTTGGATAGATGGATGTATAGAAGGATAGATGAATAGATGGATGGATGGAAGGTTGGATGGATAGAAGGATGGATGGATAGATAGAAGGATGATGATAGATAAAAGGATGGATGAATAGAAGGATAGGCGGATGGTTGGATGGATGGATGGATGGATGGTTGGATTAATAGATGATAGATAGGTAGATGATGGATGGATGGTTGGATAGATAGATAGATAGATAGATAGATCACTGTGTACTTGTACTCACTGTGTACTTAGGGTTAGGGTTGCATTAGGGTTGCGCATAAAGGTGAAGATCTCTGTTTGTTGTGCACAACTGATTAATATTTGTGACTGAAATTAAACGCAGTGATTTGAAATGTTCGAAAGTAATTCTCAGTGTTGATGTTTTGTCTGGAAAAAGGAAAAGGTGCAGATAACATAACAGGACTCTTCTTTCTGCTCCTTTTCATTCATTTCTTCTATACTTAAAGAAACAAACAAATAAATAAACAGGCAGTACCTCTCCCCAGCAGCAGCAGCACGTCGATCTTTCCGGCCATGGTGAGTCCTACTGGGTCAGACATCTTCAGACATGTGATCATCTGGTCCACGTCCGTCTTCCAGCAGCCCACTTTACTGGCGATCTGCACCAGGCATTTCATTTAGATTATCAACATTTATGTGGGACAAAGAAAAGATTTGGGTTTTTTGGTATTTAGATGGAAACAGACAGATTAAACTCGTGAATCATGAGTTTAATGAGATGTTCAGATGTCGCGCTCCCTCATTCCCCTTCCTGCTGTTGTCCTTTATAAACCACCTCAGGACCAGTCCACACGACACTGACCTTCTTGAGGAGGTTGAAGGGCTCCCTCTGGTGGGCCCAGGGGCTCAGGGCGACCCCACACTGAGAGATCGCTCTGCGGAAGAGCCCCCTGCTGTACGGAGACAGCATCTGCACAGGGACAGGAGAGAAGAGAGAGAAATATGTTTGGTATATTTATATGAGTCACAAAATACAAATACACCAAATTATTATGCAAAGAGTGTCATAAAGGTCATATGTTTTGTTTTCCAGTGAAACACATGGATGGTTTTGTGTCTCAGGCTCTTTGGGTGAATCTCAGACTCCTACATGTCGAGTTTGTCCTGTGAGTTCAACTAAAGGAAAAATGACTGAAGAAGGACGTTCCAGCACCAGACTCAAGCAACATGGGAAAGAAAATGGATCTCTAGTGCCCAAAAGCTTAAAATAGTTGAATACCTTAGACAATAGATATTTCACAAAAACTTAAGTGTGATCATCGAACTATTAAGAGATTTTGTGTGATTCAGGACACATATGGATTTGTGCAGAAAAAGGCACAATGAGGAAGGTTTCTGCAAGACAAATACATCAGATTAAGAGAGCAGCTGCTAAAATGCCATTACAAACAGGTGTTTGAAGCTGCTGGTGCCTCTGGAGTCTTGTGAACATCGATGTGTAGATCCTCCAGAGGCTTCAGTTCTGCATAAACCTTCTATTGGGCCTCCCTTAAACAACGCTCACAAGAAGAAACAGCTTCAGGGGCCCAGAAACACAGAAGACTCATTTTCAAACAGTCTTGTTCACTGCTGAGGGCCGTGCAGAACAGGACTGTGTTCCAACAAAGGCTGCGAAGTCAGCAAGGAGGAGTCATGTGGCCGGAATCATGGGGAGAGCGCTGGGGCCCCTTTAGGGTCCCTGAAGGTGTGAAAATGACCTCTGTAAAGTCTGTGGAGTTTCTGACCATGTTCTTCCACAGTACAAAAAGAAGAACTGTGCTTTCTGTAGCAAAACCATCTTCATCAGGATAATGCTCCATCTCCTGCTGTGAGGAATCCCTCTGCATCATCGGCCACTCTGGGCATCAAAGAAGAGAAACTCCTGTGGCCCCATCCTCCCCTGACATCAACCCGACTGAGAACCTCTGGAGCCTCTTCAAGCCAAAGATCTGTGAGAGTAGGAAGCAGTTCACCTCCAAACAACAATGGGTTATATACAGTAGACTATGGTTTGCATGTTCTCCCTGTGTCTGTGCAGGGTTCCTCTGAGTCCCCTCCCTACATTAAACTATGCATCCTGCGCTCTTAGAGTTTTCAAAAAAGATATTATAATCACAACTGAACCTGCGTCTCCGGAGCCTTCACCTTCTCAGTCTCAGTTTCTGTCTCGGCCTCATGTGAAGCTCAGAACCTCCAGAATTCCCTCCCTGAGCTGCGAAGGCGGCACTAGCACTGTTTAGTGAGAGACCATTCAGATCAGAGACCTTTCAGGTTTCAACCAACTGTTTTTCAGCTTTGAAACTGGCAACGCGAATGAGAGAATCACATGAGGCTGGATAATCGTCTTGAGAACCAAAAAACACACAAATTATAACATAAACCTTCTTGTGCTTCATGTCCAGAGCTTTGTACTGTAATAAATCAGCAGTGCAACAGTTTTCCGTGCGTATATTTGTATTAAATTCGCTGTTTTTCTGACCTGGTAGCTCACACTGGCAGCTCCGGCCGACTGCCCAAATATGGTCATGTTGTCTGGGTTTCCTCCAAACTTCTGGATGTTTCTCTTGACCCAGGAGATGGCGGCGTGCTGGTCCCACAGGCCGTAGTTCCCTGAGACACAACACAGGGCGTTAAACCGGATGCCCTTCCACCGGAGGAAACAGCAGAGTTACAGTGAAAGCCTCATGTCCGTGTCTGTGTAAAATACTGATGATAATGGAACAATAACAATATCCAGATTTTTTTCATCCACTGGAACCAAAATTATGAATGTGTTTTGCAATATTTTTCAGATTTTCCAATATTTACTCCGACAATATTTACTCTTGTAAATAGCTGAGATTTTATATCTTACTTATGTTATATATGCTTCAGAACAATCCAAAAGACAAGGTTTGAATGATAAAATGGGTCCTAAAATATAAATGAATAAAAATAATATATAATAAATGCAAACTTAACAAATAAATAAATAAATAAAATATAAATGAATACAAATAAAATATAATAATACATACTGAATGAATAAATAAAAAAGTAAATGAATAAAAAAAATGTAAATGAATAAAAATAAAATATAATAAAAACATATTAAATGATTAAATAATAAAATAAAATATCAATAAATAAAAATAAAATATAATAAATACATACATTTAATTAATTTTTCAATACCAGGTAAGACAATTGAGAACACCTCATTTGCAATGACGACCTGGCCAAGAAAATACAAAAAATAAATGAAATAAAATGTAAATGAATAAAAATAAAATATAATAAATACATACTAAATAAATAAATAAAATGTAAATAAACTGATATTTGTAAAATCTATATTGATTTAACCATGTTGTGTTAGTGAAATTAGAAATAAAACATTCTACAAATCTTTAAATTAAAAATAGCAGAAGTAGCACTTAATTCACTCTTTTAAACGTTTACTCTGCAGCACTGTTTTTGCTGCTTCATTTGGAGAATAGTTTTTTTTTACAGCCAAAACTCAACATAATAATCCTGCAGATCTTTGTGTCCGAGACAAACTGAGCCGAGCGGTGACAGTTTTGGTGTTTTGGTGAATCTTATGTTTGTTTTCAGTAAAAAATATTGTCCACAGCTGGGCTCGGTTCCAACTTTATCTGAGCCAGAGATAACCCCGAGCAAAGCATCATGGGAAACCTGCAGCCGGTGCCTAAAACCTGCAGCCGGTGCCTAAAGACATGAGGCCTTTTCCAAACAGCCCCCGCCTCCCTGCACCCTGATACTCGGGTTTGTGTCTCAGTTCTTTCCTCACCTCCTTCTCTGAGGAAACAGAAATGAGACACAAAATAGAATCAAGTCAATGGGCCGAGCTCATGACTCCAGATTATCCTCGAGCCCAGAGAGATTCTTCTACAGGCCGACTGAACATGCAATAAAACTCTCTTCTCCCACAATCTGAGTGAGAGGAGCCAGAGCGGAGCTGGAGCAAATGATTAAAACACATTTTTTTAAGTTTATGATAAAAAAATAGGTAAAAATCACCACATGTTTGAAAGTTGTAGGCCCCTGTCAGCCCCTGTCAGCCCCTGTCAGCTGAACACGAGCAGTTTGTGATTACGCTGTGCTCTGTGGGAAAAATTATTTTTCAGCCCCAGGGCAATTTTTTCGCTGTCGCACCAGTGAGTGTGACTGCACCAACTGGAGTCAGCTACAAGCAGCAACACCCTCCATTTATTATAATCGGTCCATGGGTGCGACTGTGGACTGTGCTGCTCTGCCAGGGCGAGGATCAACCCACCTACACAGGAAGGAAACTCTGCTCTGCATTGAAAAAGGAATTACGTGTCGCTACCAAATTTTCTGCAGTATCGCGTTACACTATTTTAACCTGAAAAAAGTAGTTACGTCACGTCACTGTAACACGTTACACACAACACCGTCTACAACTTCTCAAACCTGATGCGATGTGCAGCAGTTTCATCAACAAAATGAGTCACAATTACTATAATGTGATAATTACGGAAGCATCATAACAAACACAAACACCACAACACAACAAAAACCCACAACGGTCGTGGTCGTGGGACTCAATTTTCCGACGGACCAAGTGAGGAGGACCAAGCGAGAAGAAGAATGTGAAAAGTAAAGGAACGGAGAGGTGAACGAAGTTGGAAACGTGAGTAAAAGTCATTGATTGTTTTGTGGCCAGGATCGATGTCACTGTCCGACCGTCGGAAAATAGAGTTCCGCGGCCGCTTCTGTTGTGTTTTTTTGTTGTGTTGTGACGTTTGTATCTGTTGTGAGCCCCGCCGGCTTCCGTAGACAGGGCTCTGAAGGGGGAGTGATGAGAGCAGAGAGCAGGGGGCCTCAGAACGTTGAAAACAAAAGTGAAAACATGTAGGTACGTCGTTTTGTACGTTGTTTTGGATGAATTGTGCTTATGTAAAATGTCTGAAGAATGCAAAGGAAAGCTTGTGATGTTCAATTAGAAGAAAGAGGAGGGTGGGATTTTAAAAGTTTTCTTCTTCCCACTTTTTTGTTGTTATTATTTTTATTATTTCATTAATGTTCTAATATGCTGTTCCTTTGTAAATAATGTAAATTGTGCACTGAAAATAAATACCTGAGTGAATACAGCATTTTCAAATCAGTAAAAGGAAACGTGAGAAATAAGAAATGAGAAATAAGCCAGAGAAAAACCAGGTCTGGACCCGGTCTGGACCCGGTCTGGACCCGGTCTGGACCCGGTGTGGTCTTACCGGGCATGCGGCTGTCTCCGCTGCTGAGGAACCCCAGGGTGCCCACTCTGTAGTTGACGGTGACGACGATGACGGTGCCTCGGTGGGCGAGCTCCACGCCGTCGTACAGGGACTGACCCAGGACCTCCACGTCGTTGGAGGCGCCGAGCAGGAAGGCCCCACCGAACAGGTACACCATGACGGGCAGGTTCGAGGAGACTGAGGGAGGAGAGGGCTGAAACGGGACTGAACCAGGACTGAAACGGGACTAAACCAGGTCTGAAACAGAAGTAAACCAGGACTGGACCAAGACTATAACAGGACTAAAATAGGACTAACCCAGGACTAAAACAAGAGAAAACCAGAACTAAAAGAGGAGTAAAATAGGAGTAAACCCAGGCTAAACCAAGGCCGAGACTGAGGGGTAGACCAGGACTAAACCAGGACTAAACCAGGACTAAACCAGGACTAAACCAGGACTAAACCAGGACTAAACCAGGACTAAAGCTGGACTGGGGTGAGGTCTTACGCTTGCTTCCTTGTGGGACAAAGATGTTGAGGTAGAGACAGTCCTCGGAGCCCTGGGTCTTGGTCTGGAGCAGATTCACCTGAAGACAACGATCCCGGTACTTCTTGGCCTTCAGCACACCTGGAACACAGACCAGAACCAGGACTGAACCAGGACTGAACCAGGACTGAACCAGGACTAAACTGGGACTAAACCAGGACTAAACCAGGACTGAACCAGGACTGAACTAGATCTAAACAAAGACAATACCAGGACTAAACAAGGTCTAAGCCAGGACTGAAACAGAAACTAAGACTAAAACAGGACTATAATAGATCTAACTAAAATCTAAACCAGGTCTAAACCAGGACTACACCAGGACTAGGTCTAAACCACTTAATCAGAACTGAAAAAGGACTAAATCAGGTCTAACAAAAAGTCTAAACCAAGTCTAAACCAGGACTATTTCAGGATCTAATCAAAGTCTAAAGCTTGACTAAACCAGGTCTAAACCAGATCTAAACCAGGTCTAAACCAGGTCTAAATCAGGTCTAACCCAGGTCTAAACCAGGACTGAACCATGTCTAAACCAGGTTCAAACCTGGTCTAAACCAGGTCTAAACCAGGTCTAAACCAGGTCTAAACCAGGTCTAAACCAGGACTATACCAGATCTAATCAAAGTCTAAAGCTTGACTAAACCAGGTCTAAATCAGGTTTAAACCAGGTCCAAACCTGGTCTAAACCAGGTCTAAACCAGGTCTAAAGCAGGTCTAAAGCAGGTCTAAACCAGGTCTAAACCAGGTCTAAACCAGGTCTAAAGCAGGACTGAACCATGTCCAAACCAGGTCTAAATCAGGTCTAATACAGGTCTAAACCAGGTCTAAACCAGGTCTAAAGCAGGACTGAACCATGTCCAAACCAGGTCTAAATCAGGTCTAATACAGGTCTAAACCAGGTCTAAACCAGGTCTAAACCAGGACTATACCAGATCTAATCAAAGTCTAAAGCTTGACTAAACCAGGTCTAAATCAGGTCTAATACAGGTCTAAACCAGGTCTAAACCAGGACTAAACCGAGACTATAAAAGATCTAATCAAAGTCTAAAGCTGATCTAAACCAGGTCTAAACTAGGTCTAAACTAGATCCAAACCAGGTCTAAACCAGATCTAAACTAGTTCCAAACCAGGTCTAAACCAAGTCTAAACCAGATCTAAACTAGGTCCAAACCAGGTCTAAACCAGGTCTAAACCAAGACTATAAAAGATCTAATCAAAGTCTAAAGCTGAACTAAACCAGGTCTAAACCAGGTCTAACCCAGGTCAAACCCAGGTCTAGACCAGGTCTAACCCAGGTCTAGACCAGGTCCAGGTCTGGGGTCAGTACCGGTCCATCCTGGGTGTGGTTGGGGTTTTTCCCATCGTTTGGGGACGTCGGCGAAGGGAATTCCTTTAAAGATGTCGACGCCGCTGAAGAGGCCCGTCCTGTGCCTGGTGCCCTCCACAGCGCCCCCTTCAGTCTGCACCACGCCCAGCTGAAACACACAGATTTACACGACTCTCTGAGCTCCACTGCGTTTTTAAACTCCACACACCTTCACTAGAATCATATGGATCATTTCAGACCTGGAATTCAAACATGTGAATGAAACAAAACACAGCTCTGTTTCTGAGGAGGGAACAACATTAAAAACATGACTTGAAGTTCACAAGAGTCCGTTTTTCATAATAAAGGAGCTTTAATTTGGTATCAACACATAAAAATGCATCTACAACATAAAAAAATAAACAATTAAGAAGCAACACATGACCAAAACTGTGAATTAACCTGAAGAAAATACTGTAAATGATTTTAAAATTTCGTCTCGTTCTTATGGACCTCGTCTCGTCTGAACCAGGACTATACCAGATCTAAACCAGGACTATACCAGATCTAAACAAAGTCTAAAGCTGGACTAAACCAGGTCTAAATTATGTCTAAAACAGGTCTAAACCAGGTCTAAACCAGGACTAAACCAGGTCTAAACCTGGACTGAACCATGTCTAAACCATGTCTAAACCAGGTCTAAACTAGGTCTAAACCAGGTCTACAACCAGGTCTAAACTAAGTCCAAAATCAGGTCTAAACCAGGACTAAACCAGGTCTAAACCAGGTCTGAATCAGGTCTAAACCAGGTCTAAACTAGGTCTAAACCAGGTCCAAACCAGGTCTAAACCAGGTCTGAATCAGGTCTAAGTCAGGTCTAAACCAGGACTAAACCAGGTCTAAACCAGATCTGAAACTGGTCTAAAATAGGTCTAAACCAGGTCTAAACCAGGTCTAAACCAGGACTAAACCAGGTCTAAACCAGGTCTAAACCAGGTCTAAACCAGGACTAAACCAGGTCTACAACCAGGTCTAAACTAAGTCCAAAATCAGGTCTAAACCAGGACTAAACCAGGTCTAAACCAGGTCTAAACCAGGACTGAACCATGTCTAAACTAGGTCTAAACCAGGTCTACAACCAGGTCTAAACTAAGTCCAAAATCAGGGCTAAACCAGGTCTAAACTAGGTCTAAACCAGGTCTAAACCAGGTCCAAACCAGGTCTAAACTAGGTCTAAACCAGGTCTAAACCAGGTCTACAACCAGGTCTAAACTAAGTCCAAAACCAGGTCCAAACTAGGTCTAAACCAGGACTAAACCAGGTCTACAACCAGGTCTAAACTAAGTCCAAAATCAGGTCTAAACCAGGACTAAACCAGGTCTAAACCAGGTCTAAACTAGGTCTAAACCAGGTCTACAACCAGGTCTAAACTAAGTCCAAAATCAGATCTAAACCAGGACTAAACCAGGTCTAAACCAGGTCTAAACTAAGTCCAAAATCAGGGCTAAACCAGGTCTAAACCAGGTCTAAACCAGGTCTAAACTAAGTCCAAACCAGGTCTACAACCAGGTCTAAACTAAGTCCAAAACCAGGTCCAAACCAGGTCTAAACCAGGACTAAACCAGGTCTACAACCAGGTCTAAACTAAGTCCAAAATCAGGTCTAAACCAGGACTAAACCAGGTCTAAACCAGGTCTAAACTAGGTCTAAACCAGGTCTAAACTAAGTCCAAAATCAGATCTAAACCAGGACTAAACCAGGTCTAAACCAGGTCTAAACCTGGACTGAACCATATCTAAACCATGTCTAAACCAGGTCTAAACTAGGTCTAAACTAGGTCTAAACCAGGTCTACAACCAGGTCTAAACTAAGTCCAAAATCAGATCTAAACCAGGACTAAACCAGGTCTAAACCTGGACTGAACCATGTCTAAACCAGGTCTAAACTAGGTCTAAACTAGGTCTAAACCAGGTCTACAACCAGGTCTAAACTAAGTCCAAAATCAGGTCTAAACCAGGACTAAACCAGGTCTAAACCAGGTCTAAACCAGGACTGAACCATGTCTAAACCTTGATTTATAATCCTGGTTTACACCAGGTCTACCCCAGGATTATAAAAGGTCTAATCGTTTGCGCTCGAGTGAACTTCAGGCTGAGCTGTACCTTTGCGGCGGAGCCCAGGTCCAGGGAGACCAGGACGAGAATCACAGCCAGAACCTCCATCTTCCTCCAAATGTGAAGGGTCCCGTCACAGCTGCGGGACTTATAGAGTCTGTTATCTGGACTCAGGAGCCTCTTATCTGCTCTGAACAAACACCGGGCACGATGCGGGTCAGACCAGAGCCAACGACACGACTGTGAGCGGCCGAGACCGAAACCCCAGAACCTGCACCGGGCCTGAGGGGGTGAACGATACCCGGGTCTCACGATACGATATCATCACGGTATAAACCTCACGGTACGATATTTACTGCGATATCGTGGGAAAGCTCATGATATGGTGGGGAGGACTGAAGCAGGACTGAAGCAGGACTGAACTGGGACTAAACTGGGACTAAAACAGGACTGAAACCAGTCTGAACTGGGAATGAACCAGGACTGAAACATGAATAAACCGGAACTGTACTGGGACTAAATCAGGATCAAAACTAGACTAACCCAGGACTAAAACAGGACTGGACCAGGACTGAAACAGGACTGGACCAGGACTAAAACAGGACTGAACCAGGACTAAAACAGAACTAACCGAGGACTAAAACAGGACTGGACCAGGACTGAAACAGGACTGAACCAGGACTAAAACAGGACTGAACCAGGACTAAAACAGGACTAACCGAGGACTAAAACAGGACTGGACCAGGACTGAAACAGGACTGAACCAGGACTAAAACAGGACTGAACCAGGACTAAAACAGGACTGAACCAGGACTAAAACAGGACTGGACCAGGACTGAAACAGGACTGAACCAGGACTAAAACAGGACTAACCGAGGACTAAAACAGGACTGGACCAGGACTGAAACAGGACTGAACCAGGACTAAAACAGGACTGAACCAGGACTAAAACAGGACTAACCGAGGACTAAAACAGGACTGGACCAGGACTGAAACAGGACTGAACCAGGACTAAAACAGGACTGGACCAGGACTGAAACAGGACTAAAACAGGACTGGACCAGGACTGAACCAGGACTGAACCGGGACTAAACCAGGACTAAACCAGGACTAAACCAGAACTGAACCAGGACTAAAACAGGACTAAAACAGGACTGAACCAGGACTAAAACAGGACTAAACCAAGACTGAACCAGGACTGAACCGGGACTGAAAATATAGAAACAAGAAAAATTACAGAAAACAAGATAAAAGTTTTAGAAACAAGAAACATTACAGAAAAAATTATAATAAAAAAATGACAGAAAATCACAAAGGCTGCACATTTTTTAAGCACCATAATTTTCCTCCACAAACAAACAACAAAAATCTCGTGTTTATTCTGTATATAAACTGCTCACCCTGTAGTTTAGATCTGTAAATGTTCTGAAATGTGATTTAAATGTGTTAGTTTATCACTTCACTTTTCATTCTTTCAGTCAGTTCTTCCGGACACGTTTAAAATGTGACATAAACTTGTAGAATCCTGTAATTAAAGCCAAATCTCACCTCTCGCCCCACTCACTTTCACACAAAACAGCCAAGTCCAGCCTCTCGTGAGGACAAAAGAGCGCCCTCTACTGGCAAACACGAGCCATTTCCAAAATAACCAGGGCAATAGTGATTTTCACATTTCCCCATCCTGATTTCAGAAGAGCTGATCTGATCTTTTAGGGCACTTGCACACCTGATTTTACGCACTATTTAATGTTTTCTCCTTCAAATTATAGTTATACAAATTTCAAAACTGGGGCAAACCCGGGTTACGACGGCTGGTATAAAAAAAATTGTGAAAAAAGCGTAACACTGTCCACTCTCCACTCACTTTTGGGTCCGTATAAGATCAGAGGGACGTCTCTAGGTGCGTTTATTTGCCGTAGGGTCATTTCCAAGCACGTTTTTATGTATTTAAGCAAAACAAATGACAATATAGTCCCCTCATTTGGTTAAAAATACGGACACCTTGGACATTTCTTGTATAAAACTGGGACAAATCACTTGTTTTGGCTAAATCTGCTGGGACACGGGACACAGAGCTCAAAACTGGGACTGTCCTGGGGAAATAAGGATATTATTTGGTCACCCTATAGTTCAACACGTCCAGAAGAACTGAGAAAATACTGAAAGTATCACATGTTTATGCAGATCTAAACTAACTTGGACTTAGATGACCTATATTGATTCACCAGAGAAATTATTTGAACACAGGAGCTCACGTATCACAATATAATACAAAGAGTTAAAAAATATATAAATGGTGATAGTAAATTCTAACTAAGTAGCAATAAAGATAGCAAGAGACCGGTGTCAAATAAGACATAATTTTATAAATAATAATAATACATTTTATGATGATTATTTATGTTTTGATTTGTTTGAATTTTGATTTCAATGTATTTCTTATTCTGTGAAGCACTTTGTGTGAATTGTGCTGTACAAATAAACTTGCCTTGCCTTAAATAATAATAAATTTAAGTGTACTTATAAAGCACTTTTAAAAACGAGGTTTACAAAGTTCTATACAAGCCACAAAGAAAAATACAAAAACCATAAAATAGCAGACAGAAGGCACACAGAGAATAATGCAAACAATTCAAGTAATTATAATAAATAACTAACTAAATAATAATAATAATAATAATAATAATAATAATAATAATAATAATAATAATAATAATAATAATAATAAATGTACAAGTCAAAATAAAACAGAAAAAGAAGTAATTAAAAAAATATATACTTTTACTCCACTCCGTTGTTTGTCTCTCTGTGATTGACAGGTGTGAGTGCGCGCGCGCGCGCGCGTGGGGGGGGGGGGGCGGGGCCGGAGCTCAGGTTACGTGGTGGGCGTGGCCTGCCGTGGCTGATGTCTGCGTGCGTCCTGACGCATGGCCCGCAGGTAAACAACTGTCCTCCTTTTAGCGCCTTTTGTCCGTGTTTCCTGCGAGTTTCTTCCGCGCGTGTCTCTGTCCGCGCGCACCGGAGGGTTCCTCGCGGCGGTATGCGGGCGCACGCGCACTGTCAGCCCGCGTGCGCTGCGTTTGGCTCCCGTTTTAGCCGTTAGCACGTTAGCATTAGCCCCGTTAAAAGTTTCACAGCTGCGTGAGGCGCGTGGCCCCAGCTACGCGGTGACGTCACGCGAAGTTTCTGCGCAAGTAAACACGCCTCACTGCGCATGCGCGGCCCTGCTCCGTCACGCGTCCCTGCTTACTATAGGATGAGCTGAGCCAAAACACACCGAAAGTTTCCAGGATTTCTGTTTAGAGCAGAGAGAGATCAGTGTTTTAAAGTAAAAAACTGGGAGGTCCCCTGTTTTTAGTGGTTGATAATAATAAAATTGTGAAACGAGTGCGTAATTACGGAGGATTGTTATGCAGAGACAAGTCAGAACTAACATTTGAGTCAATATATTAACATTTTCTTTGTGTTTTGGTAATTTTTAAGCAGCTTTTCTGTATTTTTCCTCAAAAAATGACAGTTTATGCCTCTCTTTACTGTTAGCAGGTATTAAACTGGTCAAAAATAGGGACACCTGGGACATTTCTTGTATAAAACAGGGAAAAATCAGTGGTTTTGGATAAATCTGCTGGGACAGGGGACACAGGGCTCAGAACTGGGACTGTCCTAGCATGCTGTAGTTTTTAATTTTTACAACTGGATCTTTCTTTAAACGCAATAAAGAGCTGTGATGATGATGCAATTTTCAAAAACAAAGAGCAATCTGCAGATTACTTCCCCAGTCGTCACTCTTCAAGAGGCAGAAATCGAAGGAGTTAAGTATTTTTAAATATCTAGGCATTTTAATTGATATAATCTTAGTTTTAAAGGACATGTCGAACAATTAGTTAAGAAGCTGAGACAAAAACATACCCTATTTTTACTTTAAAAATAGGGTTTGTTTTTTCTTTTAATGCAAAAACGAAACTAGTAGCAGCAACATTTTTATCAGTTTTGCATTACGTTGACCTTATTTACATGAATGCCCCAGCTCAAGTATTGACACTGTTAGACTGTGTGTACCACGCCTATTTACGGTTTATTACAAACTATACACCTCGTACACACCACTGTGAACTGTACACACATGTAGGCAGCACTGGAAACTCATACACTCACTGGGTTATGTTCATTTATAAGAGTTTTCTGCTTCTGCTCCATCATATCTGTGAATATATTCAACCCAGTGCGGCTGGACTGTGTTCTTTACGTTCCATTTAAATATTCTGCCCCTACAACATGGAACAATTTACAAAAACGCTGGAAATTAAAATCACTGGTTCCAAATACCACAGTTTAAACTATTGCTCAAAGGTTTGGAACTTAAATCCATGGTTTGTAAACACACACTAGAGGATTTTTCGGTCTTAAACGATTTTTAAATGTGCGACAAATGCGCAACACCACAGACACGAGGAGAAACTTATGAGACTAAAAATCTCCGATCTCTCAGACTGCAGCAGGATCTGTGTGTGGACCTCAGGATATAACTCTGTGAGGCTGTGATGGCGTCAGCTGTTTCCTGTCTACAGTAAAACCAGTCGCTCTGAGACTCTGAAGTGTTCAAAGATTAGACTCTGCACTTCCAGTTTAGACACAAGTCTAAATTGTGAAATGTGTGATACTTCAGATACAGGATTTTTAAAGCATAAAAGAGGCGATAAAGTCCACAGGAAGTAGAGTCACTGTCACTAATCTGCAGCTTTACGCTCTGTGGACGTAAACAAACACACGTGAGGACAAACTTTCGCCTTTTTACTTTCAAAGACGCTTCAAACTGGATTCACAACGCGGTTTTATGGACTGGATGTCATTATTTGCAGAGGACAAATTTCTATGGATAATGTGGATGAGACGCTGCAGTTTAAATTGACCACTTTATGGGAGGTGAGGAATAAAGTCTTTATTTTCAAGACGAAAATACCTCCCAAACTTTCTAACGACGCCTCAAAACGACGCAGACAATAAGGGCTGTGATTGGTCCTCTCCACCGCTCTACATTTCCTCCGCTCATTATAGACTTTGAGTAATAATGTGTTTATTGCAGCTTTGGCACATTTGTTTTCGTTTTACACAAACCAAACTTCAAACCTCATGGCTCATTTGCATACAGTATAAGCGCTGATAAAAACAGCTCGTGCTCTGACGCTGATGCGATCGAACGCTCTGCAAAGTTTAGTTTGATCAGAACTTGTGCCTCATCTTCAAATATAAAGCTGTGACTCTGTTTCTGAACAGTTTAGGTGCAGCTACAAAATAACTCTTAATTAGTCACAGTAATACCATAAACCCCGGGAAAATGCTGAGACGGTTTAACGAGATCAAAGTTTCGATATCGCCCAACCCTAATCTGCACAACGGTCAGGAGGAATCTTGGGCCGTTCCTCTTCACAAAACAGTTTCAGTTCAGCAGTATTTTTGGGTTCTCTGGTGTGAGTTGCTTTTGAGGCTCAACCTGAAAACAGACCAAAAATTAAATATTAAATATTAAATCTTGATCTGTTTTTATACATTCTGTGAAAATTTGAGGTTATTTCAACAAGAATTGGTAAAACCATTGGCCTGCGAAATTATATCAAATATTTTGTGACACCCTGTACATTTTCTGATAATCCTGCTGTTGTGTTATTGTGTGTTTAATTTAGCTTCAGTTTTCTCGTTACTCTTGTAGATTTCTCAGTAATTAGCAGTTTTTATGCAGAATCACACGGGATATTTAGTTGTTTATGGAGGAAATAATTGATTTTCTAATTGCGTCCGTTCAAATTGTGATTTCGATTTGATTGTGATTAATCCTCCAGCTTCTTTGTAATTACCGGTGTTCATTTTTCCTGTGATCTGTGTTTTTCCTGTGTGTTTGCTGCAGGTGTTAGCCATGTCCCGGGAGCCTGTGGTCCTGGACCTGTCTCTGCTGAACGGGTCTGATCTGAAGGAGGCGGAGCTGGTCAGAAACTCCCTGTCGCAGCAGCTCAACTCAGGTCCGACACGAACACAAACCCGGCTCAGATCCTGCTCACGTCAAGTTTCTAACATATTACACATTCAACACACTTAGACTTAGACAAACTTTATTGATCCACAAGGGAAATTATTTGGACACAGGAGCATCACACATCACAATATAATATAATAACAAAGAGTAAAAGTATAAATGGTGATAATAAATTCTAAATATGTAGCAAAAAAGAGCAAGAGACACATGTAAAATGAGACACAATTATATAAATGTAAATGTACAAGTCAAAATAAATTAGAAAAATACACTTTTCTACATGTAAAAATTATTGAAAGAATGAATGAAGTTTAAGGAGCACGAAAGCTGTCAGAAATATTTGCGTGCGTAGGATAGAAATCCTGCATATTTGGGAAATTTGTGCATTTAGCTGTAGTTGAGCATAAGATAAATATGCACATAATTCTCTCCTGTGCACTTGGATATTTCTGAAAGCTTTAGTCCTCCATAAAAATTGTCTTAAGATAAGAGAATAAAATATTAAAATAAGCATGAGTGTTTTTTGATTGGTGTTATTTGAAATTAACTTTAAATTAAATCTAGAAATTAGGGGTGTAAGAAAAAATCGATTCAGTGATGTATCGTGATACTTCATTGCACAATTCTTGAATCGATTCAAAATGCTTCTGAATCGATTATTATATTTAAAATAATTGTTTTCACTAAAATTCATTAGTTGCAGTCACTGTTCTCATGATTTAAAAAAGGTAATTAATTATATTTCCTGCAATTTGGTTCTCATGAAGGTGTAGTTGACAATATTATAAGTAATTATTGATAAATTTCAGTATGTTGTCCATTGTTTTAGTGTCGGGATATATCATGATATATCGAATTGTGACGTGCATATCATGATGACTACTATTTATTAAAGTCTGGATTCATTTAGTGACCTTTTAAAACTGAAAACGTGCCGTGTTTAACGTGCAGTTCCTCTTTCAGACAGAGGAGGCGCCGTCCTGACGTCCCTGGTGGACTTTTACCTGGAGACTTTTTCTTCTCAGGCCGTTTCTCTGCTGTCCACTGTCAGGGAGCAGCTGCACAAGGTAAGAGAGTAAGCCTGTAGAGATGTTAGTGCTTTGTTAGGAATGTTTCCCAGTGTGGCTTTAAACCTTTCCAAACGTCTGCCGGTTTTGTGACTTAAAGGGGAACTCCAGCACAAGCTAAAGTCCATCACTAGAGGTGGTGGAATTCTGTCAGAAGCCAAAAAACGGCACAGATCAGTGTTTCCTCTGTGGAGATCTCACTGTGGCAGTGAGTCTGTCAAGGCAACAAACTAGTGTAGTGATGGGGGCAAGTTCTGAACTAGTGTAGTGATGGGGGCAAGTTCTGAACTTCCACGTAAAACACCAATTTGCTTCACACTGAAGAAGCTTAACACCACTTTAACCCATCTGACAACAGCCACGAGTCTAACAAACAAAACGCTCTGCCTTTCAAAAAATATAATTCACTCATAAATAAATGGGATTAGAAATGATCGAGTCTTTTGGGCTTTGGCCTGTGCAGTGGGAAATCAACAGAGGGAAGTGTGAGGTGCTTATAAAGTTGTTTTCTAACGTTTCCAGACACTAATGAGTGAACCAGGCAGAGCGTTTTGTTTGTTAGACTCGTGGCTGTTGTCAGATGGGTTAAAGTGGTGTTAAGATTCTTCAGTGTGAAGCAAATTGGTGTTTTACGTAGAAGTTCAGAACTTGCCCCCATCACTACACTAGTTTGTTGCCTTGACAGACTCACTGCCACAGTGAGATCTCCACTGAGGAAACACTGATCTGTGCTATTTTTTGGCTTCTGACAGAATTCGACCACCTCTAGCAACGGACTTTAGCTTCAAATGTGCCGGAGTTCAGCTTTAAGCGTGAACAGAGCCCGTTCACACCTGTCCTGTTTTCAAAGGCGCTGCTGGAGAAGCTAAATGACGCTCTGAATAAATCTGCAACGCGACTGGCCGCCCTGACGCTGCTGGGCCACCTGACCCGGAAGCAGCCTTCATGGGTGCACCTGGTCACACGCTGCCCCCTGCTGGCCTCCCTGCTGCGCTGCCTCAAGGTCTGTCTGCACCACCGGCTCACAACCTCACGACCTAACAGTCTTTTTTGTTTTGTTGAATGAGATTAAAAAGGGAGTAAAGTTAAAGTTCTATGGGGTTTAACTACTAGTACACAGCATTATTCAGATCAGCACATTACCGTTTATTGTTTCGAAAATGCTGTATTTACCAAAAACAAAGTATTAAAAGTGTGTTTTGTAACTTTTCTGGTGGAGGGTCTGTCAAACGCTTTTCTCCATGGAGATTTTATTGCCTTTTCTGGAATGTTTCACAGTATTAACATTATTAAACCGTTCTATTTTCATGGAGACCAAACCAGACCAAGTTATAAAACCACCTGTAACTGAGTAAATGTAAAGTAGAGCTGTTTAATGTCACACTGTGGAACATTCCAGGCAGAGCAATGACTTCTCCATAGAAAAACATGGGTGACAAACTCCTGCCTTCACCAGAAATATTACACAATGCAATTTAAACATGCGTTATAAGTTTCACTGTTGGTTGAAAACTCTGTGTAAAATCCCTCAGTCGTCCAGGTAGAATTCACGGCAAAGGAGAGAGTTAAATTTGTCGACTGAACAAAGTTTAATTCGTTAAATACATTTCGCAGGTGAAGCTTGGCTGAGCCCAGAAGAAAAACCAGCGCCAACAACAGATCGCGAAGTGCTTACCCCGCTCCTCAGTTTAGATCGCAGAGCCTGTGAGAGGGTTTTACAGCCTTATATATACAAACATATGTAATAATTGTAAGAAATAAAGCTGACTACTTCCCGGATTTCGTCTATTGCGGGTTAATCTTAGAAAGTAACCCCAGCGATAAACGAGCAGCCGCTGTACTCCCCGTCCCACCGGTATTTATGACACAACGTGTGGAAACACGTGGAGCTGTCGCTTTGGTCGTCACCTGCTAAACCACAAAATATTTCCAGTCTAATCCTTCCTGCTGACTCAAGGAGGACGATCTGAAGACTCAAGATGCTTCGGTGTCACTACGAGGACAAAGAACAGACTGAACTCCTGTTTATTCTTCGGGTTAAAGAAAAATTCTCAGCTTTAACCGCGGTGTGACTTTCCTTCAGACCGATGGTGACGCTGTCGTCCTGTCCACTGGGGTCCTGGTGCTGGTGACTCTATTACCCATGATCCCTCAGTGCGGGAAGCAGCTCGTCTACGACTTCTTCGACGTGTTCGGGCGGCTGGCCTCGTGGAGCCTCAGGAACCCAGGTAAAATAACCAGTCAGAACTCATCGTATGTAAGTCCAGTCTGATTTAACTCCCCGCTCTCCCATGACCATGACATGAGCGTCCAGTCAGATTAGTTTATTTCAGTGATGCCTGTGAAACCTAAGAGTTCATTGGACATTCATTAATTTGAACAAAACCACATTCCTCTGAGCTCAGATCAAAGTTTAGTGCTTCGCTCACTGATTCTGCACAAGTGTTTTTCAGTCTCCTGAGGTCATTTTTGTCCATTTCCTCATAAGCAGCCATATTGGTTTTGATTCCAACGGACCATGCCTGTCCCTGATTGGCTAATCCACCTGTCAGTCACGCCCATCTGAATTTGAGGAGAGCCTTAAAGTTTAGAGAAAGTGTTTTCTGCATCCAAGGCAAATGGACTGTTCAGCAGTTGGTTCCGTTTTGTTTAGTCTCCCAGTCAAGGATTAGAGCAAAATAGTTTTTTTAATTATAATAATCCAACCAATAGTGAATCTTTTTATAAAATGTGTTTCATTCTTGGGCCATTTTAATTTAATTACCAGTTGGAATTATTGCTTTCATAACATAATTTGTTTGGGATGTTTGGGCTTTTTTTATCTCATGTTTTAAAGATGGCATCTGTAATTAGATTGTCCAATCTGACTGTTTTATTCTCACCACCACAACTGCGTAAGTCTGCCAATGAGCACAGGTGAGTCTGAATAAAGGTGAGGAGCCAGGTGAGGTTTCTTCCAGCTCAAGTTTAAACTCTAGGATTTCTATAATGTGATATCATATGAGTGTGACTTATAAACTGTAACTGGTCCTGTTATGTTTTGCCTTTCAGCTCAGGTGCCTGTGCTGCAGCTGCTCCACCTGCAGGGGGCGCTGTACTCGCTCTTCCACCGACTCTACGGCATGTTCCCCGTGAACTTCCTGTACTACCTGCGGCTGCACTACAGCATGAAGGAGAACACGGACACTTTCCACCGAGTCGTGAAGGTCTGAGCGCCAGAGAAGCCCGCGCCTCTGTGCTAAAATAAACCAGAAATGAGTTTGAACAGAAAATATTTATGTTACTACTGTGTTTATCGTGTTACTACGGCAACTGCCTCGTTTACGTGAGACCTTTAAATCAGATTAAAAATAAATTAAGATCATTCTGATTTAAAAAGATCATGTAAACACTTAATTCCTAATGTTTATTCGGATTTAAACTTGATTCCAAATTAAGTAGGTGGTTTATTCCGTTGTTAAATCCAATTAATTTAAATAATTCCTCGATCCTGTAAACGTTTATTCCGTTTAAAAATAATTCCGGTTGTTCAGCGTGTGCGAACGTTACCGATCCGAAATCCGATGTAACGTGTTGTCCGTGGAAACCTTAATTCGGAATATTTTCACGTAAACTCGAAGGAGAAATAATTTAATTCGGATCTATTTAATTCTGAATTAAAAACAGCATGTAAACGGGGCCAATGTCAGATTTTATAAACACACCAAATTAAATTATTGCAGCGTGCATAATTAAAGAAGCCTCGTTGTATCAGCCGAGTAACCTGCACAGGTAGATTCTGATATGTGTGTGTTTGTTTTAGCCCATGTTGGATCACGTCAGAGTTCACCCAGAACTGGTCACAGGAACTCAGGACCAAGAGCTGGACCCGACCAGGTGAGGCTCTTCTGTTCAGTCCACCTGCACTAAGTGTTTGCCCCAGAATCCAACCTGTGACAGACGGTTTCCACGCTGCCCTCCCTGATCTGGTATAAAAACTGGATATTTCCATCATAGACCTGTCGCAAGTTTGGACGAGTCGCCATTCGTTGTCAGCTACTGCTCCACCCGAACTCCGCTCCAGCCACTCTAACTGAGCATGGTCCTTGTGCGCGCTCCTGTGGGAGTGTGACGGAGCAGAAACTTCATTTTGCGTAACTTCTGCCGCGACTAACACATGGAAGCACCGGTACTGTCCTCCAAAACCCGCAATAAATCGACCCTTTACTCACCCTCGCGCTGCCGCCTGCTCCCTCATGCCAGGGGGTACTGGCAAACCCGGACACATCCGCACCGGGAGCTTAAATCCTCCTGTTGTGTGGGGTCATGAGAGCCACGAGCGACTGGCCTGGACAATTAACTGTATTTGATGTGTATTTAAACAGTTGAATGTAAGTTATGGATGTGAGGACTCGGCTAGTGGGTGTAGGTAACTGTTGGCCCTGGAAATATTATGCATCAGATTGGAGGAATGTTGTAAATGAATGTTTCAGAGGGGAGTTACGTACGGTGGGAGGGGCGAGGGGTGTATACAGGTGCCCCCTGCCGCTCAGCACCCAGTTAGATCGTGTCTTGAATCTGGTCTGTCCTTGTCGGGTCGTGTCTCCTAGTTGCATTGCCGGTAGCGTTCACTGAGCAAGCGAGTTTTACTTTTTTGTACTTGCTAGACTTGTTTTCACTGTCCCACTGTAAATATTTCCTGCGCACATTTTGGTACGTGGTTTTCTTGTTTTTGCACTATGGAATAAACGGCAAAAAACGCACATCCCGAGTTCCTGAGAGAATCCCGCGACAGGGAGAAAACTGCTTCTGGTTGGTGGGCAGTACAGACACTGAACGTACTTATCCGTTGAGGCTAATTCCTCCACACTCTGAGCTCTGGGCGCCGTGTTCTGTCCTGTGTGGGAGTTGACCTGTGTGTTTTCTCCAGATGGAGGCGTTTTGAGGTCCACGACATCGTGATGGAATGTTCTCGTCTGTCTCTGGACCCTCTGGAAGCGTCCAGTGAAGACCTGCTGTACTGCTCCTCCTCCTCTCTGCCCCCTCTGTCCTCTGTGCCCCCTGTGCCCCCTGTGCCCCCTGTGCCCGTCGCTGAGGGGGAGAGCAGCCCATACACTTCACTGCAGGTACCTGTTCTGTGAGCGCTGCCTGGGCACCGCTGTTCACAGCTTTGAGCGTCTTGAAGGTGGAAAAGCACAATATAAATAAACCATTAATAGGCCTAAAATTGATTTAAAATAAAAATCGAGTTGGCAAGTCAAATCGATTCGTTTTTTCAGAACATCGATATTTAAGCGTGTACATTTTGTATTCGCCAAGACTTCCTGTAGTCTTTCCGTAGTCACTTCCTGCATCTTTCACTTTCCCCCGAGAACGGCACAGGCACAAACAAATCTCTGACACAGAAAGAACACTCATATATTCCACTGAGTCGTGTCCTTTAGTCCGACAGAAGCTGAAGCATCAGCACAGGGAAAGAGCTGTTTTTTCCAGCATTTACAGTTTATGCAAATGAGCCATGTGGTTTTAAGTTTAATTTCTGTAAGATGTAAACAAATGTTTAAAGCTGCATTAAACACATTCTGATCTCACACTGATGAGGCTCTGCAGTGGTGATGGTTTATATGTTGTAAAGTTGAGTTTATTTATGCAGATGAGTAACAGTAATAATAGTGATGATAATTTTAATACAAAAACGTTAATAATTAATTGATAATCAATCATTATTCAAATCCCCATCCCTTCTGTGGACCATATGAAATGCTTGTGATTTACTCGGTTTTCACAACATGGTGAGTTTTGGACGCTCGTTATACGGTCGAATCGAATCGTGAATCAATTTTTTTTTTTATCTAACATTTTTTGGGATGGGAAAATCGCCAATCTCTAACCATTAATAATGTTGACTTATTTTAGGTCAGGCATGTCCAAACTATGGCCCATGAGCCAAATGTGGCCCTCAGACAAATTTTTCTTGACTCTACCTTGAGCAGTACTTTTTACTGCAAGTTTTTTGAAAATCTACCGTGATAAAGCCAATATTTAATATTTAGTGTGTGGTTTTGAGGATCTTAGCGTGAATAAAGGACTGACGGCTCATTCTGACAAGTTAAACATCCATATATTTCAATTATTCAGTGTATGGAGCACCAGTCTATCACCCTCCATCGGGCCTCTGCTTCGTCTGTGTTTAGATTTGTGGTCCTTGATGAAAAAAGTTTGGACACCCATGTTCTAGTGCCTCTGCTGTAGTTTAATCAAACACATTCATGATCTGGGAAGGAGAATTGTGAACAGAAGTGAAAAAACATAACTAAATAACAGACCTCGGTCACTCATATGAACCCTGTGTCTGTGCTCAGGCTGTAGATCTGGACTGGAGCCCCTCGTCCCACTGCGGCATGTCCACACCTCCACCTGAAAGACACGCCCCCTCCACACCAGGCCCCGCCCCCTCCGCATCAAGCCCCGCCTCCTCGACTCCAGGCCCCACCCCTTTTACTCCAGGCTCCACCCCTTCAGCTACAGGCCCCTTCCCCTCGACTCCAGGTAATCACAGAAGCCCCTTCTTAAGGCGGCCACACACTACAGGAGAATTTACCCGATTTTTGCTGCTTCTCCGTGATTTCGAGGAGGCGTGACCCGACTTTGTGTCTTTGTGTGCGATTATGAAGCTGCTCCTCGTGCGTGTGGTGTCAGTGTGACTCTGAGCTGCTCTTTCATATCGTATACGGTAAAAGACGATAAAACAGAGCGTCAGGGGCAAACGGTTACAGAAACACAGGTGCAAGATACAAACTCAATACAGTGAAAATACTCCTCTGTTCTCTGCAAATAATGATCCCAGTCCACAAAGCCACGCTGTGAATAAAGTTTGAGGCATTCTTTAAAAGTAAAAAGTCGAGATAGTTCCTCGTGTTTACATCCACACAGCGCACGGTTCGAGGTGACCTCCATGAAGTTGGCCCCCCATGACACTCAAACCTACACAAAAACTGTCGATCGTTTGTACTTCATTTGTGCTACAAAAACTTACTCCGCAAAACTAGTGGCAATAAATGATCTCAGGTTCAGACTAAAGACTGATGCAGACTTTTCTGCAGCCTGAGATCATTTATCGCCACTAGTTTTGTGATGTTTTGCTAAAGTCGCCGCCGTCAGACGAGCGGAAATGACGTCCTATAATTACCACAGAAATAATAATAATTTTGGAAATAAACTCGCACAAATGAACATTGTCACAGCACAAAACAGCACAAATGAATTACAAACGTTTTCTATAATTTTCTGTCTGTTTTGAGACTATTTCACATTCTGAGGGGCTGGCCCAAAAAAACTCTTAATATCTTAAAAACCAGAATTGCACAAACGAAACTTTTTGCAGCACAAACGAAGCACAAACGATTGACATAGTTTTTGTGTAGGTTTGCGTTTGATGGGAGTGCGACAGTGACTCTACTTCCTGTGGACTTTATCGCCTCTTTTCTGCTTTAAAAACCCTGTATCTGAAGTCTCGCTCCACATTTCACAAATAATAATAACACAGTTTGACTTGTGTCTAAACTGGAAGTGCAGAGTCTGATCTTTGAACACTTCAGAGTCTCAGAGCGAGTGGTTTTACTGTAGACAGGAAACAGCTGACGCCATCACAGCCTCACAGCTTTATATCCTGTGGTCCACACACAGATCCTGCTGCAGTCTGAGAGAGCGGAGATTTTATATCTCATAAGATTCTCCTCGAGTTTGTGCATTTTGTCGGAAAATCATTTAAAATTGAAAAATCCTGTAGTGTGTGGCGGCATTTACTTGTTATCCATGTTTATCTAAAGCTGCTCATTCACCTCTGACTCTGCGCAGTTGCGGCGTCGCCCCTCCAGGCTCCCGTACCTGTAGCTCCGCCCCCTGAGCTCTCACCTGTCTCCTGCGACCTCCAGGTTAAACATTCACACTTCATCGTTTTCATGTGCAGACTTTGCAAACTCCTGTATAATAAACTCTGAGTCTCTTTTCCCAGCAGCAGCAGCAGAACAGGCAGCCAATCACAGATCAGGATGGACAGAGTGACGTCCTGAAGCCCCGCCCCCTGACATATGACCCCAGCCGCCCCGCCCACTCCGTTCCCAACCAGTCGTACGAGGCGCTTTTTGAAATGGCTCTGCCTCGAGCTGCGCCGCTGTTTGTGGCTAAAAAAACAAAGGTTAGTCAGGATTTACATTACACACATTCAGATAGTTTCAGAATTATCTGTTGGTTTAGTTTGTCTGCGTTTTATATCAGTTGAGAGGCAGTTTTTGAAGAAAAATAAAAACCTAAAAGTTGGAAAACACAAGAAGTAGGTCAGTGTGCCATTTGTTCTTTTGAATTCAGTGTCGTTGAACAAAGGAGAGTTTATCGCTGCTTCTGTTTCTCGTCATGGAGTTCAACATTTACTTTCTAAGACGCCAAAGTAAACGCGTCGTTATAAAAGAAGACGACATGTTTGTCCACAAAACTGACGATTTTTCAGGTGTGTCCTTCAGCAGCAGAACTTAAAAAAAACAGAGAGAATAGGATATCAAAATTAAAACAGGTACCAAGACTGTTTGATTGGTAAATTTCTCTTTAAGAAAAGCTACCCGATGGAAGTATTGACGAAGGCGTGGTTTATTGCAAACTGTGCAGAAAAGAGTTTGCAAATCACAGAAGCACCTGAGCCCTATGACACCATTTAAATGCAAAACACGTCACGGCGAACACAGAAACTGCTGGAGCTGTCGGCGGGAGCAGTTCTGGTTTGAGGACAAACAAGAGGTGTCAGCGTCCTGTTGTGGAATCTCTAAAGTATAAAGAACAAAACTGAGAAGTTGTCTTAAATCAAAGAGTCTGATTTATTCCAGTAACTGTGCCACAGTCACAGCCCTGACTGTTCCTAACAGAGCGTCTCTCCCTGTGTCTGATGTTTACAGTCACCATCCAGAGCAAATGTACCACCCCAAGAGATCCATAGAGAGGAGTTTAGTTCCCAAACAACGACAAGGACGAGTCAGACACAACAACGCTGCGTTATTGGAAGTCAAAATAACAGATGGAAGCAAGTTGAATCCAACAAAGATGGAACGACATAATTTAAGGAGATATAAATTATAACTCAGTGGTCTGTTGTATTTTGAAAGTCCACGAGCGAATCGCCAGTTATGATTGTGTAAAGATTTCCATATCAGCCCAAACTCCAACACATGAGGGTTTCAGGAAGAAAATGAGTCCCTAAAATTCATTTACGTAAAATAAATGTTGCTTTTGGGGCAAATATTGTTATGTGATTAATTGAGATTAATTAATCACAAAGCCTGTAATTAGTTAGATTAGATTTTTTAATCAAGTCCCACCGCTGATTTGTTCGTTTGCATCTGTCCAACCTTCATCTGCTTAACTTAAAGTCTAAAGTCGGGATGAACCTGGTCTGAGTCAGGACTGAGTCAGGAATGATTCAGTACAAAGCTCAGACTGAACCTGTTCTGTGTGGCCTGCAGGAGGCGCTGCAGAGAGCAGAGCTGGACCACAGTCCCGTGTCTCCTCTGGAACTTTTGGACCAACTGAAACCGGTCCAAGACCTGCTGATCCTGCAGGGAGACCACGCCCACCAGCAGCTGCTCAGGTCAGTCCAGACAATAACTGATAATAATGTTTTATAATAACACACAGACTACCAGGCAAAGGTTTGGACACGCTCAATGTTTTTTTCTTTGTTTTTACTCCTGTTTGCATTTTAGACACATGCAGAAGGCACAGAATATATGAAGCAAGAAATACAGAATTATGGAGCAAAGAAAAAAAGTTAGACCCAAAGCAAAAATGATCAGCTTAAGAACCACAAACGTCCACAGAACAGAATAACATGAATGTTTCTGATAGAAACATACGAAGCTGCGAGGGGGTTGGGGAGGGGCCAGGCTTCCTCCGCTGTATTCTCTGGGTGATTTGACACCAGCCCGGCCTTGGTCATGACCAGTGCTGGCTTAGGGAGGCGAAAAAGATAAGATTGGGTTGTTTTGGTTTTAGAGCGAGCAGCTGCGTCCAATTTCTACAACAATGCTCTCTTTGTCCATTTGGTCTCAAGGTCTTCCCATCTCCCTATGCAAAGCATCCAACTTCTCCGAGACGTTATCCATGTTGCGATTTAGAGCCAAAGTTCCATCCAGTCTGCGATCAATGACCGCTCGCCTTTCCGTGTTGTTTTCCACAATGCGGTGCGTGGCCGCCAACCCTTCAAAAATGCGGCTCAAAGTCACAGTCTGAGTGTTGGCAGTTTTGCCCATCGTATCGGTCAGCCCGGGCAGCCAAGTGGGGCCTCGGTACTCACATTTCTCTTGAAAGACAGGGCTGCACCTAGGCCAGTTAGTAGGAGCCCTGTAATCATGGTTCCGAATAAGTCTAGATCCTCAATGTGCTCCACGGACAGAGCTGACAGACACACGACGCGCCACTACTCCCAACTGTCCATCATGTATCCGGCAGCGTAGGTCCCCGCAGGACAGGCAGGCTCACCCGGCCCTGCTTGTCTGGTTGAAAAAATGGTGTCAATAGCATTCAGAGACCAACTTATCAAATCCATAGTTAATTTGGTTTTGGAGAGCAGAGCGGAGAGAGTCACACAAGGGAAAAAAAAGACTAGACACTAGACCAGACGTGACGCAGAGCAGGGAAAGATAAGGGCAGGAGAGGAGAGAAAAATGTGTCCGCCCTCGCCAAGAGCCAGAAGAAGAATAAATACAAGAGCGAACAGATCTGCCATCACCAGAAATCACTCACACACCACATTCACAGAGGGCACAGAGTGTTGGGGTAGAACCATCTCTTCTCTACTTCATCTGTGTGTTTTTCAGATCGGCCATGAACAAGAGTTTGGACCGCAGCTCTACAGGTAAACTCCACAAAACAAACACAAAGGACACGCTAAAGCTGCACTGTGTAACTTTCGCCTGCTTGTTTCTATGGATACTTCATTTCTGTGGATACGTTTATTCAATCACAGGTGGTTTTATAGCTCAAAAATACCTAGAAAAACAGGCGTTCTGACTGTGAGCGGGGTCGCCTCTCCACATATCTGACCTGGAACTCGGTCTGGTTTGGTCTCCGTGAAGATAGAAGTTCACAGTTTCAGTTTAAAGCCACACTGCGGAACATTCCAGACAAAGCGATCTCAATGCTGGAGTTCCACTTTAATATTCAAACAGATAAAATAATATTAACTTTCTGACTTATCACCATGAAACAAATATACTGACATTATCATCGGCTACAGCCTTTTAATAAAGAACCGGCCTAATCATATCCACATGTCCCTTCCCCCGCCCCGCTGGCCCCCTCCATAGCGCCCCCTGCTGTGTCGGTGGAGGAGCTGAGCATTGAGCTGCTGCTGGTCCAGAACCAGCTGCAGTTTGAGAGGTTCAAGAGGCAACAGCACGCCATGAGAAACCGCAGACTTCTGAGGAGGGTGATCCAGACCACAGCGCTGGAGGAGCAGCTCAACGCGATGGTGAGGCCAGCTCTCGATTTACAGCATAAACTATGACCGGTTAGGCTGCTCTTTTTTACCAAAACACACTTAAGAGCGTTATAATTAAGGTTTTACTGAAGAAATTATAATATCTTTCACAGTTTGGTCATTTTTAAGCTTTCAAATGTTACGTCCTGAGCCAAACCTTCTCTAATGTGCACAGAGATTATGATTTTACAAATAAAAAGATAAGAAAATACCTTCATTTGGTTGAATTAATGTTTAAAATCAATTGTTTCTTGTGTGTAAATTGTGCCGAACTCAGACAAAATTCTCCCAGTGTGAGGTTATCAGTGTGGGTCTCTCTACTTCCTGTAATTTTCAACACGTTTTCTTCACAAATTTCATCTTGATTGGATTAAAAATATAATTTATATTCACAACAGGTTTGTCCCACCAGATTAAGTAGAAATTAGAGAATTATAAAAATGCACTTTAAATTTTTCAACTAAAGGCCGCCACACACTACAAGAGAATGTACCCGATTTTGGCTGCGATTTCGTCTAGTTCAGGAAGGCGTGAGCCGACTTTTTGTCTCCGTGTGCGATTTTGAAGCCGCTGCTCCTCGTGTGTGGAGTCAGTGTCAGATCAGAACCACCGAACATCAACAACGCAACGATAAAACAGCATCAGGGGCAGAGGAGCGACGGACACAGAGACGCAACAAACAAACTCGGGATAGAAAATGTCCTCCGCAAATAATGACATCCAGTCCATAAAACCGCACTGTTAATCCAGTTTGAAGCGTCTTTGAAAGTAAAAAGGTGAAAGTTGTTCCTCGCGTGGGTTTGTTTACGTCCACAGAGCGAAAATCTGCAGATCAGCGACAGCGACTCTACTTCTTGTGGACTTTATCTCCTCTTTTTTGCTTTAATAATCCCGTATCTCCACATTTCACAAATAATAATAACACAGTTTTGACTTGTGTCTAAACTGGAAGTGCAGAGTCTGATCTTTGAACACTTCAGAGTCTCAGAGCGAGTGGTTTTACTGTAGACAGGAAACAGCTGACGCCATCACAGCCTCACAGCTTTATATCCTGTGCTCCACACACAGATCCTGCTGCAGTCTGAGAGATCGGAGATTTTTAGAGATTTAAGTTTCTCTGTCTGTGGTGTGTGCGCATTTTGTTGCATGTTTAAAAATCGTTTAAGACCGAAAAATCCTCTAGTGTGTAGCGGCCTTAAGGCAGAATTTACGAGCTCCTCCCTTTTGGGCATTCGCACATCAAACACCTGATTCACCAATTCACGCCGCTCAATTTGCATATTCGCACCACTCCAAACGCTCAAAACGCAAGATTTGCGACGCCCAATTCGCTTTGTTCGTGCTGCAGAAATGTGTTCGCACGTCAACACACCTTTACACAGGGTTAACATGTAAACCATCTGCTTTGTTCATGCCTGACACGTCTATGAGCGCCCCTTAAGACTTCCTGAAGTGAAAAGTATTTTATTTTCATTGTGACACTGTCCTGTCCTCCTCTGTCCTGTCCTCCTCTGTCCTGTCCTCCCCTGTCCTGTCCTCCCCTGTCCTGTCCTGTCCTGCAGAGGGCGCAGCTGGGCGTGCTGGAGGCAGAGTTGCGTTTTCTCAAGGACAGTCTGGAGGTGGAGCAGAGGCGTTTCTCTGAGCTGAAGCTTCACTCTGAGACCACCACCTCCCAGCTGCAGGCGCACATACAGGACCTGAGCTCCAGCCAGCAGGGGGCGCTACAGGACAAGGCCCGACTACAGGTAACCACATGTCTACAACTGCAGGTGTTTGAGTCACGTTTGAACATAAACCACGATGGACAGATTCTCTTTTCTGCTGTGATCCAGATGAATCTTTAGTCTAGTCTAATAAAAGTGTTGGCAGACGATGACACCGCTGAGGGCGTCTGCATTAGGCTTATGAAACCAGAAGACAAATATACAATGAACAAATATAAACAATGATTATTAATGTAAATAGAAATGATGTCCTCCTTCGCCCCGGAGTGTTCCTCCCACATCAGTGTTCTCTCCTGTTCCCAGAGCGAGATGAGTGTTCTCTGGTGTTTCAGAGCGTTCTCTCATGTTCTTGACGACGGGGGATTCAAACCATCGCATCCTGCCTTTTCAATGGGAAAGCAGGTGCCCCCTGCCACCGCGCCGTTTCCTTGGCGACCGGGGATTCAAACCATCGCATTGAGGAGGCAGGATGCAATGGTTTGAATCCCCCATCGCCAAGGAAACGGCGCGGTGGCAGGGGGCGCCTGCTTTCCCATTGAGGAGGCAGGATGCGATGGTTTGAATCCCCCGTCGCCAAGGAAACGGCGCAATCGCAGGGGGCGCCTGCTTTCCCATTGAGGAGGCAGGATGCGATGGTTTGAATCCCCCGTCGCCAAGGAAACTGTGCGGTCGCAGGGGGCGCCTGTTTCCCATTGAAAAGGCAGGATGCGATGGTTTGAATCCCCCGTCGCCAAGGAAACGGCGCGGTCGCAGGGGGCGCCTGCTTTCCCATTGAGGAGGCAGGATGCGATGGTTTGACTCCCGGGTCGCCAAGGAAACGGCGGGGTGGCAGGGGGCGCCTGCTTTCCCATTGAGGAGGCAGGATGCGATGGTTTGAATCCCTTGTCGCCAAGGAAACGGCGCGGTCACAGGGGCGCCTGCGGTCGCAGGGGGTGCCTGCTTTCCCATTGAGGAGGCAGGATGCGATGGTTTGAATCCCCCGTCGCCAAGGAAATGGCGCGGTGGCAGGGGATGCCTGCTTTCCCATTGAGGAGGCAGGATGCGATGGTTTGAATCCCCCGTCGCCAAGGAAACGGCGGGGTGGCAGGGGGCGCCTGCTTTCCCATTGAGGAGGCAGGATGCGATGGTTTGAATCCCCGGTCACCAAGGAAACGGCGCGGTCGCAGGGGGCGCCTGCTTTCCCATTGAGGAGGCAGGATGCGATGGTTTGAATCCCCCGTCGCCAAGGAAACTGTGCGGTCGCAGGGGGCGCCTGTTTCCCATTGAAAAGGCAGGATGCGATGGTTTGAATCCCCCGTCGCCAAGGAAACGGCGCGGTCGCAGGGGGCGCCTGCTTTCCCATTGAAAAGGCAGGATGCGATGGTTTGACTCCCTTGTCGCCAAGGAAACGGCGCGGTGGCAGGGGGCGCCTGCTTTCCCATTGAGGAGGCAGGATGCGATGGTTTGAATCCCTTGTCGCCAAGGAAACGGCGCGGTCACAGGGGCGCCTGCGGTCGCAGGGGGTGCCTGCTTTCCCATTGAGGAGGCAGGATGCGATGGTTTGAATCCCCCGTCGCCAAGGAAATGGCGCGGTGGCAGGGGATGCCTGCTTTCCCATTGAGGAGGCAGGATGCGATGGTTTGAATCCCCCGTCGCCAAGGAAACGGCGGGGTGGCAGGGGGCGCCTGCTTTCCCATTGAGGAGGCAGGATGCGATGGTTTGAATCCCCGGTCACCAAGGAAACGGCGCGGTCGCAGGGGGCGCCTGCTTTCCCATTGAGGAGGCAGGATGCGATGGTTTGAATCCCCTGTCGCCAAGGAAACGGCGCGGTGGCAGGGGGCGCCTGCTTTCCCATTGAACAGGCAGAATGCGATGGTTTGAATCCCCGGGTTCAGAGCGTTCTCTCGTGTTCTCTCGTGTTTCAGAGTGAGCTGCTGCAGTGTCAGACCCGGCTGAAGGAGCAGGAGGCGGAGCTTCAGAGAGCCAATCACAAGGCAGATAACGCCCAGCACCAGCTGTCACAACTGTCAATCAAAGTCAGACCTACTGTTATTACTACTACTAATGTTACTACTAATACTACTACTGTTACTACTGTTACTATTACTGCTACTACTACTGTTTCTACTACTCATATTAATGAGGTGTTACCTGTGTGTGTGTGTTACATGTGTGTTACCTGTGTGTGTGTGTTACCTGTGTGTGTGTGTGTTACCTGTGTATGTTACCTGTGTGTGTGTGTTACCTGTGTGTGTTACCTGTGTGTGTGTGTTACCTGTGTATGTTACCTGTGTGTGTGTGTTACATGTGTGTTACCTGTGTGTGTGTGTTACCTGTGTGTGTGTGTTACCTGTGTGTGTGTGTGTGTGTTACCTGTGTGTGTTAGCTGTGTGTGTGTGTTACATCTGTGTTACCTGTGTGTGTTACCTGTGTGTGTGTTACATCTGTGTTACCTGTGTGTGTTACCTGTGTGTGTGTTACATGTGTGTTACCTGTGTGTGTGTGTGTGTGTGTTACCTGTGTGTGTTAGCTGTGTCTGTGTGTTACATCTGTGTTACCTGTGTGTGTTACCTGTGTGTGTGTTACATCTGTGTTACCTGTGTGTGTTACCTGTGTGTGTGTTACATGTGTGTTACCTGTGTGTGTGTGTGTGTGTGTTACCTGTGTATGTTACCTGTGTCTGTGTGTTACCTGTGTATGTTACCTGTGTCTGTGTGTTACCTGTGTGTGTTACCTGTGTGTGTGTTACATGTGTGTTACCTGTGTGTGTGTTACCTGTGTGTGTTACATGTGTGTTACCTGTGCAGGTGAGCAGTGGGGAGGAGCTCCAGCAGCACTTGTTCCTCATGAACCAACAGCTGCTTCTGCTGCGAGAATCCAACCAAACCCTGAGCCGAGCCCTGAGCGCTACAGGGAGCGGCTCCGACACGGTACAGCGCCCCCTACAGGGCACACACACACACACACTACACACACACACACACACACACACCACACACACACACATACACACCACACACCACACACACACACACACACACACACACATACACACACATACACACCACACACATACTCACACACACACCACACACACACACATACACACCACACACACACACACACACACACACATACACACCACACACACAAACACACCACACACATACTCACACACACACACACACACACACATACTACACACACACACCACACACACACACCACACACACACACACACCTCTATCATCAGGCTAAGGGAGGAAAATCACATTCACGTGCACTCTGCTGCTAAAACCAAATAAGATTTCAACTGTAAAATACCTTTCATATTTTCATATTCCTTAAAAAACAGTCATCCTTATATAGAGCGGGCTTGCCTCTTCATAGATATAACACGTAATCGGGCTGGTGGAAGGGACACCTGCTTGTCTCTATGGATGTTCTTGCTTTGCTCACCACCCAAATTTTACATAGTGCTTTAAGAGCATAGTGGAAATGACCACAACTAAATCTATAATAGTTAAAGTACTTGAGCGACGACAGTAGCTGCAGCTGAAGTCTGTCACTGCTGGAATAAAAACATGGCGGTTCATTTATTGTCATTAGGGATGGAACGAAATCCAAATCTCTCTGTACGATATTTTCACCATAAACATCTCACCGTACCAGATTTATTGCAATATTTTGTGGTGAATCTGCTCCTTTTTCCTCTAAAAATGCTTCACAAGTCTTAATCCAAAGAATGAAGATGTAAAAGTGCTTAGAACAGTTATTTCTTCATGTCGTCTGCACTGAAACGGAGCAAAGGATCATGGTCTATGTAGTTCCCTCTGTTTTTTTTAGCTGTTTCTGCATCAGAACTGTTCTTTTAAGCAAAGAGACTTGGGATTCAATATATTGTGATGCTCCACGATATTATTGTGAGACCTTTGACGATACGATATCACCAGATTTACGTTATTGTCACATCTCTAATAAATACAGCAGGATAATGGACTTGGTTAATTGTAATAAAATAATACCCATCATTTGTTTCAGGAGTTTCATTTTGGATTATTTGTTGAGTTGAATACTGTATAATACGTCACAGTTTGTTGTTACAGCGCTCGTGTGACTGTGATTGACAGGAGGCGTTGCTGCTGCAGGGGATTGTGGGTAATGAAGTCCAGCAGCTGAAGGAGAGCGAAGTGCAGCTGAAACAAGCGCTGGATTCGGCCAATGAGCGAGCGGATGAGCTGGAGTCCCAACTGACCCTGAAAGACCAGCTGATCCTGGACCAGAAGAGGCTCCTGGAGGACTGCAAGGCTCTGAGCAGGTCAGGAGAGGAACCCTAGACCGGGGTTAGACCTGGGTTTGACCTGGTTTCAGGATTTACCCCAGAAAATACACAGTCAAAGGAAATACTGGAGACTTTATATTGATTTTTAATACTGGTTCAGTCCCAGGTTAGTTCTAGTTTAGTTTTGGTTTAGTTCTGGTTTAGTCCTGGTTTAGTTCTGTTTTTGTCCTTCCTGGTTTAGTCCTGGTTCAGTCCCAGTTCAGTCCTGATCTAGTCATGGTTCAGTCCTGGTCTAGTCATGGTCTAGTCATGGTTTAGTCCTGGTCTAGTCCTGGTTTAGTCCTGGTTTAGTCCTGGTCTAGTCCTGGCTCAGTCCTGGTTCAGTCCTGGTTTAGTCCTGGTTCAGTCCCGGTTCAGTCCCGGTTTAGTCTTGGTTCAGTCCCAGTTTAGTCCTGGTTCAGTCCTGGTTCAGTCCTGATCTAGTCATGGTTTAGTCCTGGTCTAGTCCTGGTTTAGTCATGGTTCAGCCCTGGTTCAGTCCTGGTCTAGTCATGGTTTAGTCCTGGTCTAGTCCTGGTCTAGTCCTGGTTTAGTCCTGGTTTAGTCCTGGTCTAGTCCTGGCTCAGTCCTGGTTCAGTCCTGGTTCAGTCCCGGTTTAGTCCTGGTTCAGTCCCAGTTTAGTCCTGGTTCAGTCCCGGTTTAGTCCTGGTTCAGTCCTGGTTCAGTCCTGGTTCAGTCCTGGTTTAATCCCTCCTCAGGTCCCAGCTGTCGGCCTCAGAGTCCCGGTGTGTGGCTCTCAGGTCGATCACTCAGAGCCTCCAGACTGAGCTGCTTCACCTCTACAGCGAAATCCAGCTCCGGTCCAACCCGGGCAAAGACCAAGATCACAACCAGGACTGGGGCTACAGCAGGTCTGTGTTTTTTCATTCTGAATTAAATAGTCTGTAATTAAAATATTCTCCTTTGAGTTTCCATGGAAATAATAATTCTGAATTGGAAAACACGTTAAATCGTCTGGGGGTGGGGAAGGTTCTGATTGGACAGCGACACAAACGTATTTCCGTCTTTGGGAAGAAAACCCACACTTCAGCTGCTCCCGGCTTTTCTGTCATCTCGGTTTGTCGTTTCGCCGCCGACACAAACACGATCCAAACTTTTTCCACAGTCGTTCCGATGATAATGAAGCAGCAGCTGGAGAATTCTCTCCTCACGCTTTATGTCTGTGAGCTGAGGAGGAGAAGGGAAGAGTGTCGGAGAAGGAGGAAGAAGACAAACTGAGTCTGAGGCTGCCACACCTCAGCCCACTCCCACATCCCGCTCACAAATCCAAAGAAAATTAACAATGAAAGACAAGAAAATTAAAGAAAAAATTAAATTAAAAAATTGAAAAAAAAACTAAGAAAAATTAAATGAAAAATGAAAACAAAGAAAATAAAATGAAAAGAATGAGAAGAAATTAAATGAAAAAACTTAAATAAGCACCCCTATGAACTAACATCAAGGACCATGTTGTCCACCCTCCTGTGGGTTCACCACCTGCAGAGGGGTTCATAGGGGGGGTCAGGTGCTATGAGGATTGGGCAGCAAACTGCCCCCGCGACAAAGCTGGATTAAGCGGGAGAAGATGGATGGATGGATCGATGGAACTTAAATAAAATGAAAATGATTAGAAAAAATGAAATGAAAAAACTTAAATAAAATTAAAACATTAGAAAAAAATGAAATGAAAAAATTAAAATAAAGTGAAAAAAATGAAAAAATGAAATGACAAAATGAAAGAAAAATGTCAGACAACTGAAAAGATAAAAATAAATTAAATGAAAAAAAATAAATGAGAAAATGAATGGCTAATGAAAAAAAAAATTAATAAAAAAAATGAACAAAATTCAAAGAGCAGTGGAGGAAAGTCTGATGAGACGGTGGAGCCGGATCGTCCAGATCACATCAGAAGACGAACCAATGAGCCTGAACCACCGGGATTATTTTGAAGAAGAAGAAACGTTTACATGATCCAGGAATAAATTCCTTTGACTTTAAAATCGGAATAAACCCACTTACTTCAGAATTAAGGCCCCGTTTACGAAATAACCTTATGCACACTGCATTGTTTTCAAAAAAGTTTCTGTTTCCATGAACCCGCATAAATGCGCCGTCATAACTACGCCGAGCCTCTAGGGGCCAGTGTAGGAAGAAGGAAAATGCTCTACAACAGAATCCTCATTATGACAACAACAAATAGAGTCACTTCCTGTTCCTTTCTAAACAACAAACATGGCTCCAGGTTCGTTTGTCTGGACAGAAACGAAGTTGAATTGACAGGAGACGCATGACGGGCGTCTCACCCTCGATCTGAGGACATAGCCGGAGTCAATGGAGCCGGAAGTGTGTCCGTGTTCACTTCCTGTTTGGGATGTGGTGGCTAACAGGTTAGCGATGTCCATTTATAGGAACAAATTAAGGCCCCGTTTACACATACTCAGATATTTTTAAAAACGAATAATTCCCTCCCTCCTTTTTCCGAAATAACATCGTGCACACAGCATCATTTTCAGAAAAGTTTCCGTTTACATGAACCCGCATAAATACGCCGTCGAACGATGACGGTCGTCTCACCCTCGATGTGAAGACGCAGCGAGTCTGAGAGAAACAGCAGTGACCGCGACATCCTAAAATTTTCCCGCCGCTCCTCCGGGACATACACTTCATTTTCAAAATGATCCCACCAGACGGCGTCCGCCCAGGTCGGACCCAAAAACGGCGACATTGGTGGTGACGGCGACTGGGTCTTCGAGTTGTAACGAGAAGAGGGAAAATCACTGAGCTCCGAGCCTCATTCGTCTCTTCATCGATATGAAACATCAGCTGTGCAAATGCAAACACAGGACAGAAGTGTTTGCACCAGAAGTAACGCGACTGCTGCTCTGACCCTTCTGATCATCACCAGAGAAAAACGCTTATGTCACTTTACACGCAAACGCCAAACCATAGTTTTCCAAAATCTCCACTTTTAGCCGGAGTTTTTAGAAAGATTCGTTTTCAGAGGCGAATTCTCCGTTTGCGTGATGGGTACAAACAAAGGGAAGTTTCTCCATTTTTAAAAATATCCTTGTACGTGTAAACAGGGCCTAAGTTTAAATCTGAATAATCATTTTCATTAGGAATGAAGTGTTTACATGGACTTTTTAAAGCGGAATTCATTTTTATTCCGGATCAAATCATTTTTATTCGGATTAAACGTAGCAATAGTCTGAAAAGCACTAAATTTTTGCATATTTTCATTTCCACATTATTTGTGTTCTCCGCAGGCCCCGCCCCTCGGCTTCCGTCAACATCGCCAACAACGCCAAACTGCAGCCTCTGTACTCGCCGCCCGTGGAGTCGCCGCTGACCGTCGGCTCCTTCCTCGAACGGGAAGCACGGCGACTGTTCGGACCGGCCAATCAGAGCCCGGAGACGGAAGAAAGCACCAATCACAGCCCAGAGGAGGTGGAGAGCCACGTCGAGTTCGAGTCCGAAGAAGCCAATCACAGCGCGGTGTCCGAGGGAGCGGCCAATGACAGTCCAGAGGGGGCGGGACAAACGGAGCAGGATGTTAAACCAGAGCGACGAGCACTTCCCGGTGTGGAATCAGCGCCGGCCAATCACGGCTCAGAGGAGGCGGTGCTGGAGGAGGAAGCGGAGGAAGTGCAGGAGGAAATGCTTCTGGCCACGAGTCCCCCGAACCAGCCCCAGAACTGGGCCGGCGTCGGGCGAAACAGCAGAGCCGCACCCGCCCACAGCGACCTCACTCTGGCAGTTCGACAGCGCCGCCTGGAGCTCAGTCTCATGGACTACAACGAGACCGGACCGGACTCCTGACCGGGATCTGGGCCGGTCTAGATCAGGGAGTCCAAAGGGATCGTGCACTACAACAGACCTTTTCCACAACGGCCGGAAGTGTCGCGCTGTAGAGTCAACGGAACATCCAGTGAATAGTTTTCTGTGGTAAATGTGGCGTTTTCTCCAGCAGCTTCATAAATCTGCTCCATCACCAAATCTTCAACCAACAAGGTCCACGAAGGAGAAACGTTCTTCATGAAGAATTTATCCACAATGATCCAGGGGAGAAAGACGAAAACTTAAAGGAAACAACGACCAGAATCCGTGTGTCGTTCGTTCATTCCCTTTTCAAAATAAAGCCAAAAATAAGAAAAGGGAAAAAAATTACTAAATGGATAACGGTTCGTTTTCGATTCGGACTGAACCAGGACTGAACCAGGTCCAAACCAGGACTAAACCAGGTCTGGTTCGAGAAGTGGCTGTTCTCCGTTTTTTCCACGATTCATTTAAACACAAAATCGAAAACTGAAAAAAACGAATCGATATCTGTTTTTTCATTTTGGTTTTGGAGACAAATAATGAAGAAAAGATGAGTTTTTTTCATTTTCGTATTTTTGGTTTTATTTTGAAAAACAAATGAACGAACAACACACGGATTGATGAGCATTAGTGAAAAACTGAGCAAAACTAATGTTATGGTCATGAAGAAAACAGAAGGAACTTGTTCACTCAGACTGATTCTGTGATTCAAATAAAAATAGATGTTGATATCAGCATAAAAAGATTTGTGCAGTCCGAATGCTACAGATGTTCACAGATTACATGTGTAGTTTAGTGTGTTCAGATGTCCCTATTTTACCCGGGACAGTCCCAGTTTTGAGCCCTGTGTCTCCTGTCCCAGCAGATTTATCCAAAACCACTGATTTGTCCCAGTTTTATACAAGAAATGGTCCAGGTGTCCCTATTTTTGACCAATTTGATCCCTGCAAACAGTAAACAGAGGCATAAACTGTCATTTGTTTCAGTAAAATACAGAAAAGCTGCTTAAAAACGACCAAAACGCAAAGAAAATGTGACTTTACTGACTCATGTTTGTCATGAATGGGTCGAGTGCGGAACAGTTTTCCTTAATTATGCACTCGATTCACAATTTTATGACTACCAACCACCACAAACTGAGTGTCCCAGTTTTTTATTTTGAAAATCTGGTCACCCTAGTGTCACATTCAAACTGCACAAATCTGTCTGTGCAAATATATCGACATCATGAAATCGATTTTTATTTGAATTGTAGAATCAGTCTGAGCGAACAAGTTCCTTCTGTTTTCTTCAGGACCAGAACGTTAGTGTTGCTCAGTCGTTTCACAGATGCTCGTCGTTGTTTCTATTAAGTTTTCGTCTTTCTTCCCTTGATCGTTGTGGATAAATTCTTCATGAAGAATGTTTCTCCTTCGTGGACCTTGTTGGTTGAAGATTTGGTGATGGGGCAGATTCATGAAGCTGAGACAGACATTTACACACATTTACCACAGAAAAACATTAACCGGACGTTCTGCAAACCTAAAACGAGACACTTCCGTATGTTGTGAAAAAGGTCCATGTCAACGTAAAACTGGACTGAACAGGGTCTGATCCTGGACTCTTGTCAGGTCTAAAGCCAAGTCTGGTACAGATCAGGAAAAGGAACGAAATCTAGGACTAGAACAGGACTCGGGTCTCAACGACAGCTCAACCAAACTAAACACTGACAACACTAAGAATAGATCAGGTCCACTGCAAAAAGCCTGGCCAAAATGTGAAATCTAAACACTTAAATCCATCAGGAAATTACTTAAAAGTAGTAAAATGATCTGTCCACGCAGCAAGATCATGTTACTGGACAAGTCCTCTTACGATAAACTACCTCTAGACTAGTCTCAGAACTAGCAAGTCGATAATAAATCTGAAAATACCACGAATAACCTGATCTGAACCTGATGAAAATCTTGGCCAGATCAGAGAAATTTGCAGCATCTAAACCTGGACTGAACCAGATTCAAACCAGGTCTAACTAAACCTGCTGCTGTAAGTTATGTGGAAAGTGCCTTAAACTCCTTTTGTCAACCAAAGCCTTTGAATGAACCAGGTATTTCAAACGTCAGCGCGACTTTACGACGCATATTTAACATTTCTTCGGACCCTCGGGTTTACGTGGACGTTCGACGCTGTTTGAAGCGAAGGCGTCGCACAAACGTTCCTGAAACACGTTCGATTATGATGAAGGGACAAAGTTATAGCGTAGTTTAAATCGTCAAACACTTTGCACAAATGTCTCTTAGCGAGGATGTAATCAGGGATCGTTTAAGCTCACGTAACACTGACCGAATAATAACTGAAGAGTGAAAAAATATCTTCCAAAAATCTCCAATCGGCAAAGGAAACTAAGTGTTATTTGTTGGAGTTTTTGTCTCTTTATTTTTAAGCCAAAATCCAGTTCGTTTTTGATGTTTACGCCGCTGTTTACTGCCGCTCACTGTTTCCCGCTGTTTCCCGCTGTTTCCCGCTGTTTCCTGCTGTTTCCCGCTGTTTCCCACTGTTTCCCGCCGCGGCCGTGAACTTTCACCGGCCACATGTGAAACTGTGAAAATAAAAAGAACTCCGCTCGAGCACGTCTGGTGATTTACACACACTGTGGTTTTATTATTTGGGGAAAATACCTCTAGAGTCCGGGGAGAGGAGGAAGCTGGAGTCGTCCTCTGTCCGGGGGCGAGTTTGGACAGAAGAGCGTGAGCGACACTGCCCCCTGCTGGACGTGCAGAGGTCTGTCCCACTGCTGCTGTCGCTTCCTTCAGAATAATATTTATTTATAAAGCACTTTTAAAAACAAGGTTTACAAAGTGCTGGACAAGCCACAAAGAACAACACAAAACATCAAAATAGTCAATGATGCAACAAATCAGATTAATTCTAATAAATAAATAAATGAGATAGAATAAAAAGAACTAAAACCAGTTATACTAAATACTAATAAAATACAACACTAAATACAATCGATCAGTTAAATACTGTCCCAGTTTAATTGTAGGCTTTTAACTGTTTTAACTGTATTTAATGTGTTTCTGTTGTAAGGTGCCTAATAAATAAAATGTATTATTATATTATTTTTATTATTAGTTAAAGGAAGGCAAACTGATAAAAAATAGGTTTTAAGAAGTTGCCCGGGCCTTTCTGTGTGGAGTTTGCATGTTCTCCCCGTGTCTGGATGGGTTTCCTCCAGGCTCCGGTTTCCCCCATCAACACAAAACATTCAGCACCTGAACTAACACCAAGGACCATGATTTCCACCCTCCTGTGGAAGTTCAGAACTTGCCCCCATCACTACACTAGTTTGTTGCCTTGACAGACTCACTGCCACAGTGAGATCTCCACCGAGGAAACACTGATCTGTGCCGTTTTTTGGCTTCTGACAGAATTCCACCTCCTCTAGCAACGGACTTTAGCTTCAAATGTGCCAGAGTTCAACTTTAATCCATAGAAATGTAATGGGTAAGATCCATGTTTTTTGTAGCGTCAGACGTAACCTCATTGGTCAGCTGCGTGTGACGGGGCGGGGCTTCCTGACGTGTGCGGAAGTCTCTCCACGTGAGTTCCGCCGTGGCCGCAGTAGCTCGTGCGGGGTTCGGATCGGTGTGTGCGGGATTCATGTGGACTGTTGTGTATTATTAGAATGCACGTGCTCCTCCGGTGTGAACCGTAACCGCTGTGAGCGCGAGGACACTTCACCGGAGGCGCGCGAGCCACCGTAAACACGCGCACGTGGGCACTGGGCTGTGTGCGCGTGCTGTCTGTGTCAAGGTAAATAACTCTGATCAGTGTCACAGGATAATAGACTAGTACTACTACTACTATTATTACTACTACTACTACTACAACTACTGTTACTACTACTGCTACTACTACTACTACAACTACTACTACTGCTACTACTACTACAACTACTACTACAACTACTGTTACTGCTACTACTACTACAACTACTGTTACTGCTACTACTACTACAACTACTGTTACTGCTACTACAACTACTGTTACTGCTACTACTACTACAACTACTGTTACTGCTACTACAACTACTGTTACTGCTACTACTACTACAACTACTGTTACTGCTACTACAACTACTGTTACTGCTACTACTACTACAACTACTGTTACTGCTACTACAACTACTGTTACTGCTACTACTACTACAACTACTGTTACTACTACTGCTACTACTACTACTACAACTACTGTTACTGCTACTACAACTACTGTTACTGCTACTACTACTACAACTACTGTTACTACTACTACAACTACTGTTACTGCTACTACTACTACTACGACTGTTACTTCTACTACAACTACTGTTACTGCTACTACTGCTACAACCTACTGTTACTACTACTGCAACTACTGTTACTGCTGCTACTACTACAACTACTGTTACTGCTACTACAACTACTGTTACTGCTGCTACTACTGCAACCTACTGTTACTGCTACTACAACTACTGTTACTGCTACTACTACTACAACTACTGTTACTGCTACTACAACTACTGTTACTGCTACTACTACTACTACAACTACTGTTACTACTACTGCTACTACTACTACTACAACTACTGTTACTGCTACTACAACTACTGTTACTGCTACTACTACTACAACTACTGTTACTACTACTACAACTACTGTTACTGCTACTACTACTACAACTACTGTTACTGCTACTACAACTACTGTTACTGCTACTACTACTACAACTACTGTTACTGCTACTACAACTACTGTTACTGCTACTACTACTACAACTACTGTTACTGCTACTACAACTACTGTTACTGCTACTACTACTACAACTACTGTTACTGCTACTACAACTACTGTTACTGCTACTACTACTACAACTACTGTTACTGCTACTACAACTACTGTTACTGCTACTACTACTACTACAACTACTGTTACTACTACTGCTACTACAACTACTGTTACTGCTACTACTACTACAACTACTGTTACTGCTACTACAACTACTGTTACTGCTACTACTACTACAACTACTGTTACTGCTACTACAACTACTGTTACTGCTACTACTACTACAACTACTGTTACTGCTACTACAACTACTGTTACTGCTACTACTACTACTACAACTACTGTTACTGCTACTACTACTACAACTACTGTTACTGCTACTACTACTACAACTACTGTTACTACTACTACAACTACTGTTACTGCTACTACTACTACAACTACTGTTACTACTACTACAACTACTGTTACTGCTACTGCTACTACAACTACTGTTACTGCTACTACTACTACTACTACAACTACTGTTACTACTACTACTACTATTGTCGCTAGCAAAGGATTATTAAGTATTATAACTACTGCTAACTACTATTATAATGAAAGGATAGACCACTGCTACTGCTACCACAGCAAATGATCACTGAGTACACACAATGATGTACTGCAACTACAAATACTGCCAAAGTACTTTAGCTGAAGTATAACTTTCTCTGATGTGTCTGCACCTTGTGTCCATGTCCCTGCAGATTTATCCAAAACCACTGATTTGTCCCAGTTTTATACAAGAAATGTCCCTATTTTTCACCAATCTGATCTAAACTAAGACTAAACCAGGACTATATCAGGTCTAAACCAGGACTAAAACTGGACTATCACAGTTTTTGACTAATCTGATCCCTGCCAACAGTAAATAGGAGCATAATGTTTTGTCATTTGTTTTGCCAAAATGCAGAAATCTGTCTTTGTAAATGACCATAAAGCAAAAAAATACAACGACAGAAGCTCCTCAGATCATGATTGACGCGAGAATGCACAATTTTACACGCCAAAACCACTGATTTGTCCCAGTTTTATACAAAAAATGTCCCAGTAGTCCCTATTTTGGACCGATCTGACCCCTGCCAACAGTAAAGAGAGGCATAAACTGTCATTTGTTTGGGTAAACTATAGAAAAGCTGCTTAAAATGACCAAAACACAAAGAAAATGTGACTGTACTGACTCATGTTTGTCATGAATGAACCGAGTGCAGAACAGTTCTTAATTACTCGGTTCACAATTTTATTCTTACCAACCTCCACAAACCGAGTGTCCCAGTTTTTTATTTTGGAAATCTGGTCACTCTGTTGACTTCTTATACTCCATAAAAGTACAGTTCAAGTGTTTTTTCCTTGTTTATATCACCTCAGATTTACTTTATACTTGAGAAATTTTGATTCCATAATAAATACATGAAATAAATCTACACTTTCAATCCTAAAATCTGACAAATGAACCTATAAATACTAAAATAAACACTAGTAAATGGTGTGTGTTTGCAGATGTCTCCAGAGGACAGTATTTCGCTCAACATTTCCACTGAGCCCGTCTCAAACTCAAACTGGACCCGGATTCAGAGGAAGAGACCAGGATCTGCCCAGGACAAGTGGACTCTGGTCAGTGTCTCTGTGTTTGTTTCACTTTTTAAAGAGGATACAGGAGGAGATCAGGATGTAACAGTAACAGAAATATCAATATACAACAACAATATATCGAATCCCAAGTCTCTTTGCTTAAATGAACAGTTCTGATGCAGAAATAGTAAAAAAAAAAAAACAGAGGGAACTACATAGACCATGATCCTTTGCTCCAGTTTCAGTTTCAGTGCAGACGACATGAAGAAATAACTGTTCTAAGCACTTTTACATCTTCATTCTTTGGATTAAGTCTTGTGAAGCGTTTTTAGAGGAATGATCCACAAAATATCACAATAAATCTGGTACGGTGAGATGTTTATGGTGAAAATATCGTACAGAGAGATTTGGATTTCGTTCCATCCCTAATGACAATAAATGTTGTACCAAACGACTGGTCAAAGCATTTTAGAGTCAGTCTTGTTATTATGTAGAATATCGTAATATCGTGAGCTTTCCCACGATATCGCAATAAATATCGTACTGTGAGGTTCATACTGTGATGATATCGTATCGTGAGACTTGGATATCGTTACACCCCTCGTAGCAGATGGATGGTGAAATGTGTTGACATGTTTTGGGTTCTTTTTAATGTTTTTGGATCAGGCCTGGCCGTGCTGTGGAGAACGGCAACGCATAGTTTAGTTCATATTCGTCTCAAATGTTCTCGGTTCCAGGGATCATTGCAAAATAATAATAAATAACATTTCTAAAGCACTTTTATAAAGAAGTTTCACAAAGTGCCGCACAAGCAGCAATGAACAATACAAAACACCCCAAAATAGCACTTAAAACAAAAAGAAACGTCAATGATGCAACAAATAAGGTTCATTCTAATAAATAAATAAATAAATAAAAGATGAAATAAAAAGTAGAGAATAAAAAGAAGTAAAAACAGTTAAAGGAACTGATAATAAAAATGGGTTTTAAGAAGTGGTTTAAAAGATGATACTGATACTGCATATACTCCCACAGAGGCTGAAACTTTCCTCTGACATGAAAAACTTTTCATTTAATGTCAAGAAATTATTATTGGAAAATCAGCAGTGTCGGCATTAAGAACTGTAACAGGTCTGATGTGTCTTAGTGAGATTTTAATGTGTAATTTTATTGTGTAATAATTGATAGTCGCAGTGTGTGAATGGGTTTCTGTTGCTTATGTGATATTTCTCACCTGCTCAGGGACGACAGATGGAAACGAGCTTCAGCTCTAATCTGGTGTAAAACATCTTTAATGTATTTGCACATCGTCCCTGTCAAATAAACGATATAATAACTGCAGTAAATGATCCATTATTTTAGTGTCGGGATATATTGAATTGTGACGTAACACTGTACGTAACATTAAAATGAATGCAGTGAATCCAAAATGGTCCCATGACAAACCTGGACCCTGATGAACTCCACAGAACCTCGTCTGGTTCAGGTCTGGTTCAGGTCTTTTCCAGCTCTGGTTCAGGTCTTTTCCAGCTCTGGTTCAGCTCTGGTTCAGCTCTGGTTCAGCTCTGGTTCAGGTCTGGTTCAGGTCTTTTCCAGCTCTGGTTCAGGTCTGGTTCAGGTCTGGTTCAGGTCTGGTTCAGGTCTGGTTCAGGTCTGGTTCAGGTCTTTTTTAGGTCTTTTCCAGCTCTGGTTCAGGTCTGGTTCAGCTCTGGTTCAGCTCTGGTTCAGGTCTTTTCCAGCTCTGGTTCAGCTCTGGTTCAGCTCTGGTTCAGGTCTGGTTCAGGTCTGGTTCAGCTCTGGTTCAGGTCTGGTTCAGCTCTGGTTCAGCTCTGGTTCAGCTCTGGTTCAGCTCTGGTTCAGCTCTGGTTCAGCTCTGGTTCAGGTCTTTTCCAGCTCTGGTTCAGGTCTGGTTCAGCTCTGGTTCAGCTCTGGTTCAGCTCTGGTTCAGCTCTGGTTCAGCTCTGGTTCAGCTCTGGTTCAGGTCTGGTTCAGGTCTTTTCCAGCTCTGGTTCAGGTCTGGTTCAGCTCTGGTTCAGGTCTGGTTCAGGTCTGGTTCAGGTCTGGTTCAGGTCTTTTCCAGCTCTGGTTCAGGTCTGGTTCAGGTCTGGTTCAGCTCTGGTTCAGCTCTGGTTCAGCTCTGGTTCAGGTCTTTTCCAGCTCTGGTTCAGGTCTGGTTCAGCTCTGGTTCAGGTCTGGTTCAGCTCTGGTTCAGGTCTGGTTCAGGTCTTTTCCAGCTCTGGTTGATAATAAAAATGGGTTTTAAGAAGTGGTTTAAAAGATGATACTGATACTGCATATACTCCCACAGAGGCTGAAACTTTCCTCTGACATGAAAAACTTTTCATTTAATGTCAAGAAATTATTCATGGAAAATCAGCAGTGTCGGCATTAAGAACTGTAACAGGTCTGATGTGTCTTAGTGAGATTTTAATGTATGATTTTATTGTGTAATAATTGATAGTCACAGTGTGTGAATGGGTTTGGTTTCTATTGCTTATGTGATATTTCTCACCTGCTCAGGGACGACAGATGGAAACGAGCTTCAGCTATAATCTGGTGTAAAACATCTTTAATGTATTTGCACATCGTCCCTGTCAAATAAACGATATAATAGGGGTGGGCGATATCTCGATATTTAAAATATATCGAGATATTTTTTTAACTCGATATGAATTCTGACATATCGATATATCGCTATAATGCTTACGTTTACTTCTGGTTTCGCCGCTTCGCTTGTTTTGCCTTCTCTGTGCCGCGCTCGCCTCCGCCTCCTCGCTTATGTCCCCTGTGCTCATCCCCGGATCCCGGAGCTGGCCGCGGACTAAACCAGGACTAGGACTAAACCAGGACTTGGACCAGGGCTCTCCAGTGCGCCTATTTCACTCGCATTTGAGAGCAAATATTTCATTGTGCGAACGTGGAAATCAAACAGCCGCATCTGTGCGATGCTTCTGCAGCCACAATAAGGAGCTGCGCACAGACGTAACGTGACGAGTTAAACTTTCTAAATGCACCTGCCCAGCGCAAGCGCAACCGAACTGTGCCCGGGCATGACACCTCCGACCGCGCACGACTCCAGCGTACGAGCTCTGCGTGTGGCTGATATCACTCATATGAACAAACTCCGCTTCAAAACACACCCACGCCCCCTTAAACGAGGAGCGCCCCGCAGCAGGACCCACACTTGTCCCACCACTCATTAGACAGCCCCACACCGCTGGACTTCCTTCTCTAAAGCGAGAGCTTTGTCTTGGTCTTGTCTCGGACTCGAGCGCATTTGGACTCGGTCTTGTCATGGACTCAAGGTCTGAATACTGAGTGTGATCATATTTGTCACAATGTGCGTTTGGTTTGGTAAATGTGCAGAGACTAAACATCACTTTAAAACAAGAGAATGTAACTCCAGTTAGGAATGTCAAAATACAGGTTTAAAAATCCTAGCCACTTTTTTCACTTTGAAGTAGTTTTCTTTAAAGTACCAGTGGAAGTTCTCTTAAAGAAGAGGTTTTTAAACTGTGGGTGAGGGTCCAAAAAGGGGTGCAGAGTGTTTAAGTGCAGACCTAAATGAATATTAATCAGATAAAATTTGTCTGTTGTTTTTGCAGTAGTGTGGGAGGGGGTTATTTTTCCTGTAAAGATATCGAGATATATATCGTATATCGAGATATAGCAAAATATATCGAGATATATTTTTTGGTCCATATCACCCAGCCCTACTATATAATAATTGCAGTAAATGATCCATTATTTTAGTGTCGGGATATATTGAATTGTGACGTAACACTGTACGTAACATTAAAATGAATGCAGTGAATCCAAAATGGTCCCATGACAAACCTGGACCCTGATGAACTCTACAGAACCTCGTCTGGTTCAGGTATGGTTCAGGTCTGGTTCAGGTCTTTTTCAGGTCTTTTCAAGCTCTGGTTCAGGTCTGGTTCAGGTCTGGTTCAGGTCTTTTCCAGCTCTGGTTCAGGTCTTTTTCAGGTCTGGTTCAGGTAGGGTTCAGCTCTAGTTCAGGTCTGGTTCAGGTCTTTTCCAGCTCTGGTTCAGCTCTGGTTCAGCTCTGGTTCAGGTCTGGTTCAGGTCTGGTTCAGCTCTGGTTCAGCTCTGGTTCAGCTCTGGTTCAGGTCTGGTTCAGGTCTGGTTCAGGTCTGGTTCAGCTCTGGTTCAGGTCTGGTTCAGGTCTGGTTCAGGTCTGGTTCAGGTCTTTTCCAGCTCTGGTTCAGGTCTGGTTCAGGTCTGGTTCAGCTCTGGTTCAGGTCTGGTTCAGGTCTGGTTCAGCTCTGGTTCAGCTCTGGTTCAGCTCTGGTTCAGCTCTGGTTCAGGTCTGGTTCAGGTCTGGTTCAGGTCTGGTTCAGGTCTGGTTCAGGTCTGGTTCAGCTCTGGTTCAGGTGTGGTTCAGGTCTGGTTCAGGTCTGGTTCAGGTCTGGTTCAGGTCTGGTTCAGGACTTTTCCAGCTCTGGTTCAGGTCTGGTTCAGGTCTGGTTCAGCTCTGGTTCAGGTCTGGTTCAGGTCTGGTTCAGGTCTGGTTCAGGTCTGGTTCAGGTCTGGTTCAGGTCTGGTTCAGCTCTGGTTCAGGTCTGGTTCAGGTCTGGTTCAGGTCTGGTTCAGGTCTGGTTCAGGTCTGGTTCAGGTCTGGTTCAGGTCTGGTTCAGGTCTGGTTCAGGTCTGGTTCAGGTCTGGTTCAGCTCTGGTTCAGGTCTGGTTCAGGTCTGGTTCAGCTCTGGTTCAGGTCTGGTTCAGGACCTCACAGCAGGAAGCTTTTTCCTCAGTGATCTTTACATCTCCAAAACAAACGGAGCCTCCAGCAGAAACATAGTGCAACTTTAAACCATAACTCCCTTGACGAATTATTCCTTTTTTATTTGTTTGTTTAGAAAAAGCAGCGGCGCCTCCAACAGGAAGCAGCGTCGCTCCGTACAGACCCACAGGAAGTCGTCCCTGAACGTCCTGCTGCAAAGGTCAGACGTCTTTGTTTTTCTCTGTGTGTTTTGGTGCTTTTTGGACACATTTTCTTTCCATTTCTATGATTTTTAACTCACTCGCTCCATCAATACTTGGGCCAGGTGAGTGTCTTGCCCAAGGGCTTATGAAATTTTTAAAATGTCTTCTGACGGTTTAGGTCCCGCCCCCTGACGACGGCTCCGCTACAAAACCACCGAAGAAGAAGAGGAAGAAGGACGGCGGAGACGAGGATGTAGGTGGCGAGGAGCTAGGAAGCGAGGACAAACCCGTTAAAGTGAAGAAGAGAAAGTCGAAGGACAGAAAGGAGGGAAGAGATGAGGACGCAGGCGAGGAGGGAGGAGGCAAGGAGGCGAACAAAGGATCCTTCAAGACGTCGTCTCTGTTCAAGCACAACCCGGAGATCCCCGTCCTTCAGAGGTCGGACACACACACAGATTTAATCAGAAATAAATATGAGGTTTTAATGAAATACTAAAATATTCCCTCCCATCTCCTCTCTGCTTTTCTCCTTTTTCCTCATCTCCTCTGTCTTTGTCTCCTCTCTCATTGTCTCCTTCCTATCTCCTCTCTTTTGCTTCCTCCACTCTTATCTCCTTGTTCTTTTTCTCCGTGTCTCCTTGTCTCCTCCATACACGTCTCCTCTCTCCTTGCCTTCTCTCTCCTTGTCTCCTGTGTCCTTGCCTCCTCTTGCCTTGTCTTCTCTCTTGTCTCCACTCTACTCACCTATTCTCTTCTTGCCTCCTCTCTCCTTGCCTGTTCTCTCCTTGTCTCCTCTCTCCTTGCCTTCTCTCTTGTCTCCTCTCTACTCACCTATTCTCTCCTTGCCTCCTCTCTTCTTGCCTCCTCTCTCCTTGCCTCCTCTCTCCTTGCCTCCTCTCTCCTTGCCTGTTCTCTTATTGTCTCCTTCCTTTCTCTCTTTTGCTTCCTCCACCCTTATCTCCTTGTTCCTTTTCTTCTTGTCTCCTCTCTCTTTGTCTCCGCTCTCCTTGCCTCCTCTATCTACGTTTCCTCTCCTTGTCTCCTTGCCTCCTGTGTCCTTGCCTCCTTGTCTTCTCTCTTGTCTCCTCTCTACTCATCTATTCTCTCCTTGCCTGTTCTCTTCTTGCCTCCTCACTCCTTCTTGCCTCCTCTCTCCTTGTCTTCTCGCTCCTTGCCTTCTCGCTCCTTTCTCCTTGCCTCCTCTCCCCTTGTCTCCTCTCTCCTTTTTCCTTGCCTCCCTGTCTCCTCGCCTCCTCTCTTCTTGCCTCCTCCTTGTCTCCTCGCCTCCTCTCTCCTTGTCTCCTTTCTCCTCTTCTCTTTGTCTCCTCTCTCTTCATCTCCTTGTCTCCTCAGGTCCTCAGTGTCTCAGTTGAAGGAGGAGGTTTTCAGTCGTTCATCTTTTGAGGACCTGGACCTCCATCCCCACCTGGTAACGCCCTCTGCTCTGATTGGCTGATTCAAACGCTCTTCTTTCCTCTGATTGATTGATTCAGACAAACCTCTGCTGTGATTGGTTGTTTCAGGTGGCGACGCTGAATAAAGTCCTGAACGTGTCGACCATGACCAGGTCTGGACCAGGATCTGTTGATCAGTAAATGTTTTTGTCCATTTCCTGTTCCCCTGTGACCTCACTTCCTGTTCCTCAGTGTGCAGCAGAAAACCATCCCGGTGCTGATGTCGGGACGAGACGCTGTGGTCCGGTCCCAGACCGGCTCAGGTCAGTACCAGAACTGAACCAGGGCTAAGATAAGGACTAAACCAGGACAGCAGTTGGTGCTTTCACCAAATGTTCCATGTGACCCAGACGTTCTTAGTTTGTTGGTTTTCGTTGGTGTGAAGTTTCAGTCGGATCTGCACTAAATCAAACAGACCGAGACCTCAGAAAAGAGGAGGTCTCAGTCCGCTCGATCAAACGCCAAACTCTGGTGCGGTTCCTCTGGCGAGAACTCCGACTCAGGTCCAAACCACAGACAGAAGGTCCAAACCAACTGTTCCAAATGTATCATGGGAGGGGAGACTCATGATGTAATTTCCTGTTTGTGTTGAGTCTAGAAGACAACACAGGTCAAACCTCGACGTGCTCCAAGTAACGAGCGACCAAAGGAACCAGAACTGATTTAATGAACCATTCTCAGTTTCCCTGGACTCAGACCTGCAGCTTCATCTGAGTCAAACATCTGCCACCGGCAGATCCACCAGGTCGTCCTGTGTGTGCACCGGCCCAACGGGGTCGGGTCTGGACGCCCTGCGGCCGGTGGTCTGTGGTTTTGCGAGTCCGAGCTCCCCGAGTCAGGGAGGCTTTTAGGCGAGTTTGAGAAGCCATGTCTGCTGAAGGCCGGCCTTCACTTGCGGGGGGGTAGGGACCGGCCCGGTTTGGCCGTACCCCACAGAGGGGCTCCGTGGGAAGGGCACCGGTCTCGGCCTCACTTCAGAAAGGTCCGTCATATGGGAGAGCCTCAGCGCCCTGAGCCACAGTCGAACCTGCTGTGCACAGGAGCCTTGGATAAACGTCAATCACACCACTTTTGGTTGGTCTGCAGGTGTGAAAGGAACACTCTGGAGTCTATATGATCCATCTTCTTCCTCTTCCTCCGGCTGGGTCGCAGGGCCAGTAGTTCACCGCCCAGTCCTCTGTGCCCTCGACCCCTATGAACCCCTCTGCGGGCGGTGAGCCATCAGGAGGATACAGAATATATACATATGACACAGAAGAACAATTTTATTGCCTGGTGCAGACCAAATAATCAAACTAGTGGAGTGAAAGCGTCCTAAGATAAGAACTAAACCAGGGCCATGAACCAGGGACTGAATGAGGGACTGAACCAGGTCTACAGTTTAGTTTAGTTTAGTTTAGTTTAGGTCTCAGACAGTTGGAATAGTGAATCCTTGTGCCCTCTGCAGTTCTGTAAATGTGTAAATGTAAACGTGTGTGTGGTGCAGGAAAGACTCTGTCCTACGCCGTCCCCCTGGTTCAGAGTCTTCAGGCTCGTCAGCCCAAAGTCCACAGGTCCCAGGGTCCTTTGGCTCTGATCCTGGTCCCCACCAGAGAGGTACATACCACCAATACTCCCTCTGAAGTACACAGACAGACACTGACCAAACACAGACACTGACCAAACACACAGACACTGACCAAACACACAGACACTGACCAAACACACAAACACACAGACACTGACCAAACACAGAGACACACAGACACTGACCAAACACACAAACACACAGACACTGACCAAACACAGAGACACACAGACACTGACCAAACACACAAACACACAGACACTGACCAAACACAGAGACACACAGACACTGACCAAACACACAAACACACAGACACACTGACCAAACACACAGACACTGACCAAACACACAAACTGACACTGTGAAACATTCTAGCTCATAGTAATAACATCTCCATGGCGACGAGCACTTTTTAACCGTACATTTTTGCCCTTTTGTTTTGCAGTTGGCTCTTCAGACCTTCCAGACTTTGCAGAAACTTCTAAAGGTGAGAAAGTTCTTATCAACAGCACGTATTAAAGCTGCACCGTGTAACTTTTTGTTTGGGGGTGGGGGGATGGGTCCGTCGCCTGTTTGTTTCTATGGATACGTCACTGCTCCACCTGGAATGTCCCACAGTGTGACATTAAACAGCTCTACTTTACATTTATTTCAGTTACAGGTGGTTTTATAGCTCAAAAATATCTTGGAAAAACAGGCGTTCTGACTGTGAGCGGGGTCGCCTCTCCACAGATCTGACCTGTAACTCGGTCTGGTTTGGGCTCCCACGAAGATAGAAAGGTTTAATGCCGTACTGCGGAACATTCCAGACAAAGAAACAAACATCTCCATGGAGAATTGTTTATTTTTTGTTGTGGATGTATTTTTACGTGTTGATGCACTAAATTAAAGCTCCTATATTACGAAAAATGGACTCTTGTGAGGTTTAAGTCATGTTTTTAATGTTTTCTCCTCAAAAACAGACCTGGAGTTGTGTTTTGTTTCATTCACACATGTTTGAGTAGCTTTATCATTAGTCTGTCTACATCCCCAAAGCTCAAAACGCTCTGTTCCACCTTGTGATGTCATGAAGCGGTAGTTTTCAACAGCTCCTTTTACCTTTAGCTCAGTAGAGATCGGCAATTCCAGGGCTGCAAATTATCCAAATGATTCTAGCGAAGGCGTGTGGAGTTTAAAAACACAGCGGAGCGCTCCTCGTATCACCACATGACATCACAAGGTGGAACGGAGTGTTTGAGAGAAGAACTCAGCCTAAACATGCAGGGTTTGTGTGTTTAAACGTGTGAATGAAACAAAAAAACACAACTCCAGGTCTGTTTGTGACGAGGAAACGATGTTCGAACAGAGATCAGAAAACAGCATAACGTGGAATTAAATAATAATGTTCCCATCTCTACAAAATAAAAAACTGAGACAGAGTTTATAGCGTTCTCTGTCAGAATATACTCGCAGCGTTCCAGAGTTTGAGCGACGCTTGGGTCACGAGCGCTCGTCCCTCGTCAGTAACGGTGCTCTTGTGTTCAGCCGTTCATGTGGATCGTGCCCGGAGTGCTGATGGGAGGAGAGAAGAAGAAGGCGGAGAAGGCCAGGTCTGGACCGCATCATTTCTGCTTTGATGGTTTTCCTTAACCCTATAACGCCAAACGTATCATATTTGATACATGCCCTCCACATGAGCAGTGTGACATTTTTTTCCCTGAAAAACCTGATGTATACAATCAGATACATGCAGTGCACAAATAATCCAACAGTGGGTGTGATTCACTGATTAGAGGGTGCTCCAGTGACAATACAAGATTGCCATAAATAATAATATATGGAAAATGATATTTGAATTTTTTTGTTTGTTTGTTTAGAGGGACCAATAAAGGCTCCAAGTTCAAAGAATTGGAATTTTCTGCCAATTATTTAATGGTGTGGGCTTTACAGGGTTAAAGAGATGCATGTTTCTGTAATATCGCGATCTCTCCAGGGCATTATTGTACCTTCATTCCCCATGGTCCCACACAATAATTCTCCATAAATGTACAAAAACTTGATACAAAACTGGTCCGTATAACATTGGTTCTTTTGAAATTCCGTTAAGAACGAAAAACAATAAAATGGGAAAACTGTTTATTTCATTATTCTGTTTTAGTGTAAAAAAACAAAACAGATTTTGACCTCTATTTCCAATATTTAATTTGAAATAAAACCAATCAAATACAGTCTTGGTGCCTATTTTAATATTTTATCCTCTCTGGTTTATATGAAGTTCTGCTTTTAGCGCTCCGCCTGTGAATTCAGAGTCGACTGAACAAAGGAGAGTATATTGCTGCTTCCTGTTTCTCGTCATGGATTTTAACAATTACTTTTTAAGGCCACATCCACATTAGTGCGTATTCGAGTCGTTTTTGTTGCGGATTCAGTGTTCGTCCACACTAATCCGATGGAAAACAGCTCTGGAGACCGAACGATCCGGAAACACCAGCTCCCACGGATTCATCTGAACACAGTTCTGATCCGGCGCCGTGTGGACGAGTGAAAACGCTGACTCTTATGTAGGAGCTCTAGTTGGACCACGTCACTGTGACTTGTACCTTCCTGATTTGCTGGTTCGTGACACCGGTCGTGTGACGCTTTTGCAGAAAACAGTTTAAACTATCCCGATACAAACGCGAAACGGCGTCGGTCACACTTGCCATCATCTGTTCGGCTTGAAATTGGCTGCTGCAATTTCAGATACAGTGCTCTGCTCCTTAACAGACTCCAAAGTAAACGTGTCGCTATAAAAGAAGGCGACATGTTTGTCCACATAACTTAATTCAGATTTGTTTTATTCTCTCTGGTTTATTTGAAGTTCTGCTGCAGAAGGACTTAACTGAAAAACCGTTGCAAACAGGCACCGAGACCGAGACACCGGGTTTTTTGATTGATGTCATTTGAAATAAACTTTAAATTAAATATTGGAAATAGAAGTCTGATAGAATATGTTTTATTGACACTAAAACAGAATAATTAAATAAACTATTTTCCCATTTTATTGTTTTTCATTCTTCATTGAAATTCAAAAGAACCAATGGTACACGGACCAAAACTGTACAGTAACTTCCCAAACCTGATGTGATGTGCAGTAGTTTCATTTGGGGGATGCACAGAGATTGTGCTGTGAAAACGCTCTGAAGGGGAAGTAAAGACTCTTAAACTTTTCGATGCTCTGTTTTCGGCGAATATAACATTTCCACAATAAACAACACAAATAAAATAACCCTTTAAAAGCCAAATTCTTCCGTCTGTGCTCATTTCCAGGCTGCGTAAAGGCGTCAACATCCTGGTCGCGACTCCGGGCCGTTTGGTGGACCACATCCAGAACACCCTGAGTCTGGTTTTCAGCGCCCTCTGCTGGCTGGTGCTGGACGAGGCGGACAGGTGAGGCGCACACACACACACACACACACACATTTGTAGATCACCTTCACTGGGATTTTGATGTTTATTGTTGTTCTGGTGCAGGACGCTGGACCTGGGCTTCGAGAAGGACCTCACCGTGATCCTGAACTCTTTAAACTCGTCTGGATCCAAACGGCAGAATGTTCTCCTCTCCGCCACCATCTCCCAAGGTACTTCTGTCCTTCAGCACCACCACTTTTTGCAGAAGGAAATCTTTCTGCTCCTGTATCACACTTTGAAGTTTATCCTACAACAGAAAAACAATTTGGTTTTACTATACTATACTACATTATAAGTCCTTCATAACTGAAGTCAAAATACCACAGCAACAGCGTGTTTCTTGTAGTATATAGTACAGCATTTACTTGAATTTTGTTTAGTAGTAGTTGGTCTACTTGTATCTCAGCAATGCGTCGTTCCTGGAGCGCCTTCAGTCCTCTGATCTTCTGAAGCCAGGGCCTTGACTCGTTTACTCCTCTTGCTACGAGCTCCTCTTTGCCTAGCGTCTTTGGTACACATGGTTTGAGCTGAAAACTCAGAAGACGAGCTCGAACTACTGTCCTCTAATACAACCATGAATTATTCAAATTTGCCACTAGTCGGTGTTGTATATGGGTAGGTCTAATGAGTTACTTTGCGTTCCTGAGGTAGCCTATCGATTAAAAAAAAGTAGCTGCATGTTTGACTTTCACACGTCCAATTAAAATATGACAAAAGTAGGCAAATGGGTGAATATTTGTCCTCAAATTGTGTTGTAATATGTCAACTACACCTTCTGAAATGCTATGCTAGCACAACCGTACAGATAATGGAATTTGCGAAGTGAGATACGTGATGGTGATAAGTACATTCAAATTGTTGTTTGTCGCAATGCTTCAGGTCAGCCGTTATATTTTTTTTTATTTTTTAACCTTTATTTAACCAGGAAAGTCCCATTGAGATCACTAATCTCTTTTTCAAGGGAGTCCTGCCATGTACACATCACTTTCATACTAGGCAATGTGGGTCTTGCCTAAGGACACGACGACAGTTTTTTTGCCAATGGCGCCCCCCTGTGGCAACTGGAATTCCCAGTGTCTCCCATCTAAGTACTAACCAGGCCCGGCCCTGCTGAGCTTCTGAGATCTGATGGGATCAGGCTTTGACGAGCCGGTATGGCCACTTTAAACCACCAAAGTGTCCAAACACAGTGAAAACAGTTCATACAAGTGACTCTGGGTGCAGCCGTCCTGGATTCTGTCTTGGAAACCTCACTTGGTCTCCTCAGAGTTCTTCTGAGTGGCCAGTTCGTAGTCCGAGGAAAAGGGGCGTGTCCGTGCGTGTCACTCGGGAACGTTCTTGGATAGATGGTCCGAGATGGATAAACGAATTCACCATAAGTAGTTTAACCTTTTGTTTCTCTTTTTCAGGAGTGACGCGATTGGTCGACGTCTGTTTGAACGATCCATTCACGATCCAGGTGTCTGACTCTGAGCCCGCCCCCTCCGCCGCTCCGGTCCAATCAGAGAGCTCCCCCAGCACGGCCGTCCAGTCGGAGAGCTTCACCGTTCCCGAGGGCCTCAAACAGTTCGTGGTGATCGTCCCGAGTAAAGTCCGCCTGGTTTGCCTCGCCGCGCTCATCCTGGACAAGTGTCAGGTGGGACGGCAAATACACAGAAATAAATGTGTTTTATTGCTCCACGTACTTCAGGTCAGACTTGCTGTATTTTACTGAAAAAATGAACAAAATGAACTTTGGCTTCAGCTTAATCAGAACAAGATGGTGGTGTTCGTGTCGAGTTGTGAGGTGGTCGAGTTCCTCCATCGGCTCCTGTCCTTCGTCCTGAACAAGCCCTCGGCCAATCAGGCGCTGAGTTTTCTGCGACTCCATGGTAACATGAAGCAGGAGGTACGAACTTTACTCTTCTGTGCAGTTTGTCTCTTAAAGTTGAACTCTGGCACGTTTGAAGCTAAAGTTTGTTGCTAGAGGTGGTGGAATTCTGTCAGAAGCCAAAAAACGGCACAGATCAGTGTTTCCTCAGTGGAGATCTCACTGTGTGTGAGTCTGTCAAGGCAACAAACTAGTGTAGTGATGGGGGCAAGTTCTGAACTTCCAGGTAAAACGCCAATTTGCTTCAATTAGTGTCTGGAAACGTTAGAAAACAACTTTATAATCAGTCTTACACTTCCCTCTGTTGATTTTCCACTGCACAGGCCAAAGCCCAAAAGACTCGCTTGTCGACTCCAGCTCCAGAAGCAACAAGTGAAGATCGACTACTGACGGTGAAGAAGAAGAGAAACTGAAAGATGTTGAAAGAAAATTGTTCGGGAATGTATTTTTTTAGCGTTTTTCAAAAAATATAATTCACTCGTAAATAAATGGGATTAGAAACGACATCGGCGATCGAGTCTTCAACGTTTCCAGACACTAATGAGTGAACCAGGCAGAGCGTTTTGTTTGTTAGACTCGTGGCTGTTGTCAGATGGGTTAAAGTGGTGTTAAGCTTCTTCAGTGTGAAGCAAATTGGTGTTTTACGTGGAAGTTCAGAACTTGCCCCCATCACTACACTAGTTTGTTGCCTTGACAGACTCACTGCCACAGTGAGATCTCCACAGAGGAAACACTGATCTGTGCCGTTTTTTGGCTTCTGACAGAATTCCACCACCTCTAGCAACGGACTTTAGCTTCAAACGTGACAAAGTTCAACTTTAAAATTATTACTCTGGTCCAGAGCAGAATTTCGTCTCTGTCCCTGACCTGAACATAAGTGTGACCCATATGTTTCTGTATTTCCCTTCACTCTGGTGTGTTTTCTGCAGGAGCGTGTGGAGGTGTTTGGACAGTTCTCTGAGGCGCACTCTGGAGTGCTTCTGTGCACGGTGAAAACACTCACAGTGTTCACATACACGTCAGGAAAACTTTAACCTATAGTCCAGTTCAAACCCATTTGTAAATATGTGTGTAAAAACCTGGGAACTACGACTGAGGAGCTGTGAATCAACTCCAATAACACACACTACGCTCACACGCACAGAGAACACAAGTGCACTAATATAATATATAGTGTATCTATTTATCTGTCTTTTAAAGCGAAAGTAAAAACTTCCAAATACCTGAATACTGAGTAGCATTTTCTGCCCAAAATGCAGTGATACGTGTGTCCTTGATGGCCGTTTTAAAGATTTAATGACAATGCTAAATTCCTAGAAACACCTGAACACCTCGTAGTCTCTGTTCTCACCATTGTCTCGTTTCGTGCACTCAGATGTTTGTAGTTTGACCGTTTGGTTTTGTTCTTTGCTCTAACTCTGTGTGCGCTTCAGGACGTAGCAGCTCGAGGACTCGACCTGCCTGAAGTCTCGTGGATCGTCCAGGTAAATCAAATCAAACTACATTTCAGCAGGTCTCACACCGTAAAGAAAAGCACTTTTTACTTTTCTGTACAGATCTGAAAGTACAGATACGTGCTCTCAAATGTAGTGAAGTAAAAAGTATCTACTGTAAATGTACTGAAGTAAAATACAAATACCTCAAATGTGTACTTTTCCTTTTGTGCTTCTTGCTCTTCACGGCTGATCCTGATCTGGTTGGTCCCAGTTCACGGCCCCGGTGTCAGTGGCCGAGTACGTGCACAGAGCGGGCAGGACGGCGCGGGCCGGGCACAGCGGCCACAGTCTGCTCCTGCTGGCGCCACACGAGACCGGTTTCATCCCAGAACTCAACCGGCACCGCCTGGACCCAGAGCCACTGAGTCTCACAGAGCTGCTGTCAGTACTGCTGCGAGAGGAGAGGTACCAGGGCCGGGGCCGCTACCATAGCCAGGTACTACTGCTACTGCTACTTCTACTACTAATATTACTACTGCTACTACTGCTACTACTGCTACTACTGCTACTACTGCTACTACTGCTACTACTGCTACTACTGCTACTACTGCACTGACCCACAGCCCCTCACAGAGCTGCTGTCAGTTCTGCTCAGAAGCTGTTTTCAGAAAGATGACGGTTCCCACACCAGATCCACTGGGACCAAAGCTCACGGTGAACGAGCTGCATTTAAGTGAATCCACAATGCGACAGAGGCAGTGGATTTGCCACCAAATAAAAACAAGGCCGTACCAAAGTGGACGTCACAGCGAAGAAAATAACGCTCATGGATCACATCATCGACACCAGCGAGCATTTGCACTGACGTCTACTGGTCACGTCACGGTTCACTTAGAAATATCACGTTCTGCTTGGGTCCCGTCAGGAACCAACTTTTCAGTTTCCGAACGCTCTGATTTTCGGTGTGAACACGTCAGTCGGTTTGAGATTAGGTGTGGGAACCGGCACATTTCGCCTGAAAACGCTAAGAGGACCGATACAAAGGCAGGGGCAGGTACCACAGCCAGGTACTACTACTACTACTACTACTACTACTACTACTACTACTACTACAGGCAGGTACTACTACTACTACAGGCAGGTACTACTACTACTACAGCCAGGTACTACTACTACTACAGCCAGGTACTACTACTACTACTGCCTGGTACTACTACTACTACTACTGACTAGTACTATTACTACTATTGCCTGGTACTACTTTGACTACTAATATGATTACAACTACTATGATGACTACTACGAAGACTACTACAGCCAGATGAGAGAGGCTACAGCCATTATTATTACTGCTGCTATAATTGCCATTATTGCTGTACCTACACCACACCTCACATAGTTCGACTACTACTGCTACTACTATTACCCTATAGTTACTGCAGTACCAGGAGTAGTAGTACTACTGCTACTACTATTACCCTATAGTTACTGCAGTACCAGGAGTAGTAGTACTACTGCTACTACTATTACCCTATAGTTACTGCAGTACCAGGAGTAGTAGTACTACTGCTACTACTATTACCCTATAGTTACTGCAGTACCAGGAGCAGTAGTACTACTGTTACTACTATTACTTGAACAGTTACTGCAGTGTCAGACTCTGAGTGTTTCTCTCCCAGAGTTCAGAGAAAGCTCGTGAGCAGGAGATCCGGGAGAGAGCCACAGTTCTACAGACGGAGTTTGAAAACTTTGTCCACTCCGACCCAGAGAGACTCAGCGCCGCCAAGAGAGGTACTACTACTACTACTACTACTACTACTACTACTACTACTACTACTACTACTACTACTACTGCTACTACTACTACTACTACTACTACTACTACTGCTACTACTACTACTACTACTACTACTACTACTACTGCTACTGTTGGTGTGCAGTGGGTTGTATTCCTGCCTTTAACATTTGAAAGTGTTGCTCTTGCTCTTATTTTTCATTTGTCCTCTCGACTTTGGGTCTGTTTTTATTTCCTACCGGACTCTCTTGTGTGTGCTCAGCTCTGCAGTCGTTCCTCCGGGCCTACACCTCGTACCCCTCTCACCTCAAACACATCTTCCACATCCGACACCTCCACCTGGGCCACAGCGCCAAGAGCTTCGGCCTGAGGGACGCTCCACGAGGGCTGGGAGAGGCCACCAGGAGCTCCAAGGCTGGAAAGAGACCGGAGAAGAGGCAAGACCAGAGAAAGGACAGGAGGACAGGCAAACCACAGCCGTGGAAGAAGAATCAGAAGGAGCCGGGAGCAAAGAAGAGGTGAGGGTGGATTCTGTGTTACTCTGTGTAACTCTGTGTAAGTCTGCGTTACTCTGTGTAACTTTTTATAGCTCTGTATAACTCTGCGTAACTCTGTGTAACTGCATAACTCCGCATGACTCTGTAACCCCACGTAACTGTGTAACTCCATGTAACTCTGCGTAACTCCATGTAACTCTGCATAACTCCATGTAACTCTGTGTAACTCTGTAACTCCGTGTAACTCTGCATAACTTCATGTAACTCTGTGTAACTCCGTGTAACTCTGCATAACTCCATGTAACTCTGTGTAACTCTGTGTAACTCTGCGTAACTCTATAACTCTGCTTAACTCTTTATAACTTTGTAACTCTGCATAACTCCGTGTAACTCCCTGTAACTCGATAACTCTGCGTAACTCCATGTAACTCTGCGTAACTCTTTATAACTCTGTAACTCTGCATAACTCCATGTAGCTCTACGTAACTCTGTAGCTCTGTGTAAGTCTGCATAACTCCGTGTAACTCCGTGTAACTCCGTGTAACTCCGTGTAACTCCATGTAACTCTGTGTAACTCCGTGTAACTCTGTGTAACTCGGCGTAAGTCTGCGTAACTCTTTATATTTGTTTCATCCTTGTTTCCAGGTGGAGCGCCTCTCACAGAGACTCGGACCTGCTCCGCTCAGAATTCTCCTCTGGACTTCAGCCCAAGACCAAGAAGAACCGCTCCAAGACTCAGGAGGAGCCTGGTCCCGCGGAGTCCTGACCCGGCTTAGATCTGGACTAGTTCTGCTTTAGTCCAGGACTTTTATGTGAACGCTGGTGAATGCAGTGATGAGTGTCAAATTAATCTGAAAAATACTGTAAATGGACTTTTTAAATAAATATTTTGTCTGTATCTGTGAGATCTTTTGGTATTTGTTGTTAATTTACAAAATCCACCTTTGAATAAGAGGTATTTGATCTCTATGGGGAATTAACAACATATGAACATAAGTTTTGTACGTTTCATAGTCAATAATGCCCAGGAGAGCTCAAAATAGATGTAGACAGACTCATAATAAAGGGTTA